>CM060947.1:67305155-67405796 GCA_030765055.1 Mantis religiosa | reverse complement strand
GTGTCCGGGGTCCATGGAGCTTAGAGTTACCCGAACTTCGTCTTATAGGATAAGGGAAAACCCAGGAAAAAGCCTTATCCAGGTAACTCACCCTGACCGAGATTCGAACTCGGGACCTCTTGAACGTGAGGCAGACATGCTACCACCACACTACCAAGGCGGGCAGAAGCAAGAAGATGTTATGGGCTGTGATGATGTAGCTATTATGTGGCACAGCATAGTAAGTCATTACAAATTCAGATTTTACCTAATTATTCGATGGATAGAGTCAACATGAAAAATTCAATGCCATGGCCGGGATTTGAACCACGGATATCCTGGTTTCCGTCCAGTCGCTCTTAACCTTTGAGCTACCATGGCCAACGTGCCTTCCTGATTAATTTCCATCAATTAACTAAAATAATAAGAGTTAAATGATGAAGCCTGGGACTTAAGTACTTACAATAGAAAGTCACCACAAACGGTGTATCTCGGATGCGAGAGCCCCTAGTGGTCTACCGGCGAAATATACGAGTCAACTGGAGAATTTAATGTCAGGAGGGCACGTTGGCCATGGTAGCTCAAAGGTTAAGAGCGACTGGACGGAAACTAGGAGATCCGTGGTTCAAATCCCGGCCATGGCATTGAATTTTTCATGTTGGCTCTATCCATCAAGTATCTTAGCCTATATACGGCTAGTGTGGAGAAATTATTAATTTTCATCAATTAACTAAAATAATTATTCGATATTTAATAGCATGAAGAGTCTTTCTGCGTGTTTGCTGCTTAGAGAAAAAAAGTATCTCAAAATGGTTTTTACCTAAAAGCTACGGCAACTTGGAATACCGTTATTACTACACTATTATCGAGCCATAACGAGCTAATTGTGTACGATGTTGAATACTTTTTTTTTTTGTAATTTACTTCCTCCAACGTTAAGTCATATCGGACGATGCATGGAATGAGTGAAATGATGCTCAAATGAGCCCAGGGTCCATAGAGCTTAGAGTTACCCGACATTCGTCTTTCAGGGTAACGAAAACCCCCGGGAAAAACCTTATCCAGGTAACTCACCCTGACCGAGATTCGAACTCGAGACCTCTTGAACGTGAGGCAAACACGCTACCAAGGCGGGCGATGTTGAATACAGCAACACCCTGTTTAAAATGGTAATCAGTAACCACTGGTTCTCAAAGAGGTATTAGTATTTACTGGTTGGTTCCGTCACACTGCAAAGAGATATTCTAAATGCCTCTAGCCACTAGACCTACCCTACAGTCACAGTACAGAACAGATAGCATTACGTTTGTTTGCGCTCAACGAAATTTCTGTTTTAACAATATTTATATCTGGATTAGGTGCTAATTTGGGTATGATTTAAAGAAGATCATTGCATTCTTTAAAAGGAGAAACAAACTTCCCCTATACTGCACGGCTATCAGGTGAGGCATTATTTATAAGTACCTTATTAAGATAAGTGTAATCTAAATAATAATAATTTAGAAAGACGAGAGGGATATCTATATATAAATGTAAAATGTGAATTATAACATATGAGTTGATAAAAGTTTGAAGCAATAATATTTCTGGGTGCACACAATTCCACGTTGTGGACGCCATTTTGATACAAATAATTTAATGGCGAGCAAATAAGTTGGCGAGTAATGAGGTTTCTCTCAGGGTATGCGTGGATGTGTGTGAGAAGGAGATTTTAATAACACTGGAATGCCCGTTTCCAACTTATTTATTTACTGCTTCTTCTTTTAAAACATCGAAATGAAAGTTGCCGACCAAGGGTTACCAATCTCTGTTTAGAGTTACTGACGGCAGAATATTTATTACTCGATAACTTTATTCCTTCCTCATATATATATATATATATATATATATATATATATATCAACCGACAAATATTCAAGACGGAACCAGAGGACTGCCTTAATCGCCCTCACGCCTCAGACCGCTCTAATCGGCCTCACGCCGAAGACTGTTCTCATCAGCCGGACTCCGAAGACTCTTCTAATGGCTTCCTAGCCACGAACTGCCCACATCGGCTCCAGGCCGAAGACTGCTCTCAACGACCACAGACGCGCGTGGGTGTATCACTTTCACTCTGAAAACTCCTTTTCAACCAAAGTCCCTTTGTGGCTGTTTTGTCGCCATTGTAAATGATCCAAAGAATTCCCTATTCATACAAGTCAAGTGAGCCCCTTTAGAAAACTGCTAAGGACACTGTTTCTTACACTGCTTTTGTTATAACAACTTTCCCCACAACTCAACTGGCCTTGCCCTTGTCGTAACAAAGAACCAACATTCCTTTGACATCCATCATGATTCTTTACTTCTTGCAAACCTTAATTTCGGTATCAAGTTCCACCGTACAAATTGTTTTCACTACCTGAAAGAATGCTCTTTAGGCTTTTCAAAAGACAATCCTAACGGTGCATAACGGGACCAAAACTTAAAAAAAACCAAGCAATAGTAATCAGACAGAACAGGAAACTAAAATATCGCCAACTAAACCTCAAATTCAGCAACGCAAAAATCCAATGCCAAAACAAAGCCGAATACCTAGGTATCCACATCACTCACAACCTAGCAATAAAACATCACTACGAAGAAATACTCCGGAAAACAAAAGCAATCCACGGAACACTAGGGTACCTTGCCAGGCTAAACAAAAAAAGGACTTTCTCCGCACATATTACGTAGACTATATATAACCATCATCCGCTCCAACTTAACTATGCAGCAATAGCAACAATGCCATTAATCAATACAACAACCATGAATAAAATCAAATCCTTTGAACGCAAATGTCTACGCACAGCTCACAAACTCCTACCTAACTATAAAAATTCACAATTATACAGAGACACCCGCACAGAACCAATAGACCAACACATAGCCCAGCAGATGCTGAAGTACATCGATAATGCAAAAACAAGAGAATGCAGAAGGGAGCTAATAAACTCAACAAGGAAAATGAAGACCATAACACAAACCACCAAATGCAAAAACCCGTGTCTCATCACATTAATCCAAATATATGATAAAAAACAAGAACAGGAACAAAAAGAACTACAACAACATCTCGACTTACTCACAAAAATAACAGAAGCATAAAAAGAAACACGCACAATCAAAACCTGAAAAGGGCCGAACTACCACAAAACTCGCCAAATATTAGAAGAACAGGTAACCAATCACTTATACACATGTAAATACAAATGAAATTACAACATATTTGTCATCTATGGCAGCAATAAAATATGGTGTCCCCCAAGGTTCAATTCTTGGACCTGTTTTATTTCTGATATATATAAATGATCTAGAGTGTTCCTTAAAAATAGTTATCCAACAATATTTGCTGATGATACAAACTTATATATTTCTGGTTACAACTTGAGATCCTTAAAATTTAAGATAGAACAGACAATGTCTGAAGTGCTAAACTGGTTCAACATTAATAGATTATTAATAAATACAGAAAAAAACAACAGCAATAGCTTTTCATCATAAACAAAATACACTTGCCAGTCATCCCTTTATAGAGTTCCAGGACAAATATATCTCATACACAGATAGTACAAAATTTCTAGGGGTATGGGTGGATAATAATTTAAAGTGGTCGGCTCACATTCAAAAACTATCTCAAAAACTGAGTAAAATAACTTATGCCATCACAGTCATTTAAAAAATCATGGACTTGAAATCGGTCATATCTTTATATCATGCATATTTTCAATCTGTTCTTAGCTTTGGAATATTATTTTGGGGTAATTCAACAGGAGCAAAATCTATTTTTAAAATGCAAAAACGGGCAATTAGGATAATACTACATGTTAATAAAAGAACCAGTTGTAGGCCACTATTTAAGGAATTAAATACATTGCCCCTCCCCTGTATTTACATATATGAAACATTATGCTACATAAAAAATAATCTCAGTATGTACACAACAAACTCACAGATACATTCTCATGATACCAGAAGAAAAGATAACCTTCATGTAATCACACATGGCACTAGTTCTTTTGAAAAAAGTTTTGTATATACTGGCCTCCAGCTTTAAAATAAATTACCCAATTATCAGAAGCAAATACCTGCACTCCATTGTTTTTATAGCATAAAAGAATATTATGATTACTTTGACAATTAATTTTGTTAATGTTAATGATGTTAATGTTTTATAGTATGGGTGAATTGTATGAATATGTTAACTACAAGTGAACTATTATTATTATTATTATTATTATTATTATTATTATTATTATTATTATTATTATTATTATTATTATTATTATTATTATTATTATTATTATTATTATTATTATTATTATTACTATTATACTGTACATACAGTTGAATTTTCATTCCAAACTTGTGTTGTATATATGTATATTGTATAATTTTTAGTTATAAGTACTTGGCGTGTCCTATATCATGTAATATCAAAAAGATGGATAAAACTAAACTAAACTAAACCAATAGCCTGAAGCTGATGGATGCGGCAAGACCGGGGCACCGATTCCTTAAAAAAAATCCCTTTCTCTCATTTGTCTCTCCAAAAGGCAAACACCCAAGTTCTCTCATTCTTTCTCCTAGACACGACTGTATCTCTCAAAAATCTATCTTAATTATCTTCACATACAAAGCTCTTCACAAAACACAGATCTCTTCCACTCTCTCATTAAAAATTTATTCTCGGCTGAAGAGGGATCTTCCCTGAGCAGCCCTGGCATGCTAGACATGTCAAAAGAACATTCTTCATTTATTCATTCATTCATTCACGCAGTGGTCAGTATCTGTACGAAATGCAAGGTGAGCGAACGTGTAAGGAAATTCATGGTGCACCAGTTGTGAAAACATATTATCGGGGACACTATAACAACTGGTGTAAATTCGAATAAACAGTGATTAGTCTACCATTTATTGTTATTGTCTCTCATCACACTACCCCGAGATCTCCATACCCAGCATGCTCTACTTAAACCATAGCAGATGAGCAGCCGTGGACACGACCTAAGACGAATCGCAGCACCAATGAATCAACCACAAAAACAATCAATAACATTTGCAAATTCCTTAAGGTTGCCGCTAAATTAACAAGCGACCGGGGAAACGCTGCACAGGTTCTCTCTTTGCAGCCTGGCACAGGTGTAATCTGCTAGCAAATAGGAACGCCCCTTTGAAACTAGTATTTAGGCATCCCATTCGACATCTCTGCAGCGGGACTTTCATTTAAAAGTAGAAATTGCGGCGCTGGTCCTCCTATCAGGTTTATCAGTATGATATAACTAATTAGTAATTACTAATTACATTTGGTTTGTTCATGACCCATATGCATACTTTTTTCTTTATTCTTACATTACTTCAGGCCGTTTGTGTTCTTGCTAGCAAGTAAAACCTGATATGTCGCAAAAGTATTACTTTCTCTAGCTGTTATCGCTATTTTGGATACCTTCAAGAAACAAGTTTTCCAAAAGCTTATTTTACAGTTTAATGTTAATCTAGCTTAACACTAGACATTAATTAGCTGGTACAACGTAAATATAGGAAGCAGAAGTGATAGTGAAATGATCAAAAACGTGTTGGATTATACGCGGTTTGAAATGCCTACTTTGTAAATGATATCGTAAAGAACAACTGAATGTGGCATCAACTTAGAGAATATTGGACAATCCAAGGCAATAAATAACAACGGATACTTCGGAAATGGCTGACACGACAAAAAAGTTACTTGAAATAAATTTGGTTTTTAAACAAATTTACATTTTACTGTGTAGAAGTTTCTATCTCTCATGTCTCACCTATTTATATACAATTCGTTCCGAATGAAAGTCATTTCATAGGCTATAAACATAACATTCCAGATACACAGTGTTAATTATGCAAATATTTTAAAACATGTGGTACTTTGGTAAAAATACTTATAGCGGTTTAGAGAAAGTAAAAAATTGCAAATAGTTTTCCGTATAAACCATAACTTGGGGTGGGGGATTTTCTTTTAAAATCTTCGAGCTGTATCCTTGGAAGATACTGAACTTAAATGTGAAGTTGAGTTTTATCAGCTTTTACGTTTTTGAGTTAATGTTCGCACAGTAACAGATATATATATATATATATATATATATATATATATATATATATATATATATGCGTGGAGTTCTTAAGAAAATTATTTGATGGGGGACTCGGGTATTAACATATGCATTTCCGGCGAAATCTCGCTACCAAAATTTTGGATGGAATGCAATACTTCCACTAGAGTCTGCAAGCAGTCCTACTATAACAGGGACAAACTTTCACGAAGCGCGCTACCACAATTCCAGCCGCAACACGCTACATCATCGTATGGCCTTTCCACACTGAAAAGATGATAAAAAACGG
This sequence comes from Mantis religiosa, assembly GCA_030765055.1. Classification (NCBI taxonomy): domain Eukaryota; kingdom Metazoa; phylum Arthropoda; class Insecta; order Mantodea; family Mantidae; genus Mantis; species Mantis religiosa. The sequence continues at coordinate 67,399,424 of CM060947.1, read as the reverse complement.
GGATGTCGTGGTAGAAAACGAACCACCCCAGGATTCACATACCGACAGGGGAAACTAAGGAAAATCTATAATCAGAATAAGTGGTCGCTGAATGGGAATCTCACACTGGGGCCATCTCGTTGGTAAGTCAAATACTATTTGCCATTGCGGAGTTTGGATCTCGGTTAGGGTAACTTAATCAACTATTTTTGAAGTTGCCCTTATTCTCAGAAGATTAATCGTGATAAGTATAGGATTAGAATTGCTCCGGAGGGGATTCGGCACTGCGATCGGTCTTGATCTAATGTACCGATGTCATAACTGGGACATCCCCGGAAGAAATGATGAGGCGAGAGGGGAGAGAGGGCGGCCGTTCCAAGGAGCCACGACAGTGAAGAGGATACTTACATTTTACTACTGGAAACCTACTCCAATGGGCTAGGACAACGGATATTTTCCCCTACTTTAGTTCGGAAGTAGTCCCAGCAGTCGGTTCGGAGACCGGCAACCGACCTACCGGAGGAGGAATTGATTCACTCAGAGCATATCATCCTGCCATGCACCGCCGAGACTCCCGCCGTCACTTCTATCCTGAAACATACCACCAAATGAGAGATGATGTAAAACGACAATGGAGAGATGAAATGGATGGAGAGGAAATTCGGGGGATGTAATTAACATACCCAGCATTCACCTGGCGAACCTGGAAAAACCCATGGGTCAGTTAGGGCGACCAGGAAATCGAACCTGGGCCTGCCGAACGCGGGTCACAGACGAAACCGCTTGAGCCATCCCACTCGGCGTGGTAAGTGTAAGAAGCTTTATTGAGTCCGTGATCATTTGAACATAATTTCACTCATGCCATTCATCCACTGCCTGGTATAACTTAATCAATTAAATAACGCAAGTATATACACAGCCAAAATAAGACCTGAAGCTTTCCTGGCTCAAGTTAGTGCTCAAGTATAGTGGATATAACATTTGATAAATATCTTGATGTTGAGAGAGATGCACACTCCCGAAACGTCGATTTATAATGGTCTTTTCTCCTGGCTTCCTTCCCGAGAACAACTTGAGCATATACACAGTCTTTTGTCCTATCTGGTATTTGGTGGACATTTAGTTTTTTGTTTTGTCCTCCAACTCTAAGTCGTATCGGATGATGAATAAAATGGGTGAAATGATGCTCAGTAGTATATAAAAGCCTTTTCCAGATCACTTTGCATAAATTTGCATAACGGCGCGACACCGCCGTCGGTGGGAGGGGGGAGGGGAGGGGGGTGTGAGGACCACCCAAGATGTTGCAGGTGGTATGGAAACATGTCACAACTTGCATTCCCAGGGGCTTTTTTTTAATGGAAGCCATAAATTATTGTAAATGTATGTTATAGACACAGACTTCGCGACATCAGACGTCTGTGGAAGGGGGAGATGAGATCGGCCACCTGTTACTCGAAAAAGATTATGTGGGAGAAAACATTGAAATGAATTCCCAGAGTTTTTTAAGGGATGTCATAAATTATTGTAAATGTATGTTACAGACACAGACTTCGCGACATCAGACGCCTGTGGAAGGGGGAGATGAGATCGGCCACCTGTTACTCGAAAAAGTTTATGTGTTATGGAAGGGGGCATACATGTCTCGTGAGATTGCCCTCCTGTTACTCGACAATGAGTATGTGTTCCCAGAGTTTTTTAAGGGAAGTCATAAATTATTTTTTTTCCGCCCAAACGCTTTCCCACCTTTGAATTCCCCCACCACTATTGAAAGAGTATATAAGACTCTCCAGCTTGGAGCGCTAAATTAGTTCGTGGATTCTCTCAGCGTTCTTATTTGCTATGTCTGATATGTCAACTCTTGGGAGTGAGTGTGCAGCGGAGGCGCATCATTACGCGTATTACCACAAAGAGTTATGCAACGGTCTTATGCATTCAATCGTTTGTAACAGACCTTCATACCATGATCAGATGTCTTCTCGGGAAGTATGCACAGAAAACTGTCCAGTCTACAGAAAGCGATACATGTAAGTATAATAGCAATTATTCTTTTTTTTCTAGAGAATTTAATGCCGTTTTATATTTAAGTAGAAAAAGTAATTTGAAACCTATTCGTTATTTCAGGCAAGAGCCGGTTCATGAGCAAGAACAAAGCGGGGTTGATGAGGTTGATAGATTCGCTCCAAGTCACGAGGCCATACACCACTCTGAATTTTGTAACGGTGATACGCATGCAACCCTGTGTACGCAGCCCGAGGCTCATGAACATATGTACTCTTACTTCCTCTGCAATGAGAAGTGTAGCGTGTACCAGCTCAGACAGAGACAATCAAAGTGAGTGAAATTAAAGGAAATTCACAACTCTTTCCTTACAGAATCGATGAAATATATAATTCCATGTACAAAAAATACCTTTGTTACAGGCTACGAATGACAGTTCGAGATCCTAGGCCTGTGATTGATAGCGAAACCTCCAGCAATGAAGCTGAAAATGATGCTGTTACGGAGCGATCTACACAGCTTGTAGACGACTTCCTGCCAGATCAGGACGATGAAATTACTGAGAATGTTACTCCTGAGCGTACCCCGAGCACACAATCCGAACGCCGCAAAACATCAATGTAAGTATTGCTATCATACAATTTAAAAAAGAAACTCTTGCGCCTCTTAAGTGCTACTCTCTCAGGAGACAATCTATTTTTTTTTCTCTTGCTAACACGCATGTTATGTGCTCTGTTTCAGGACAGCTATAAGGAAACCGCGAAAAAAGGTACATAAAAATAGCTTTGCGGATCTCCAAAGGAGGCTGGCACTCTTAGAAGAGCGAATGACGTCTGCTGCTGCTACCCCAAAGAGGCATGCAAGTAGTTCCCGTTTACCAAGACGCCTGAACCTCTGAAAGAATTAGAGGGAACAGATTCGGGCTTCTTCATTAAAAATAACGGGAATCATGACATCGGCTACCATGCTCCACGACGTTCAAATATCCAAAAGTTACAGTGTTAACGTAGGACTAATCTTTCGTATTCCAGCTGTAATCATAAAGAATAGAGCCAGTGACAATTTTGTGTATATGTCAGTGTATGACTGGGAAATTATTAAAAGTAGGCTTCATGTATTTGAAGCATTCCTCAAAGAGAGAAACTACGTGTGTTGTGATTACAGTGAGAACATTGTATATTCCTTTAATGTCATTGTGTATATGGAAGATGAGAGCATCAGATTTCTGAATACAGTTCTAAACAGAGGTGAAATACTTTTAAATTTTAGTGAATTTTGTCAGTTAAAGAGGTTGGAAGGTTATATACAGAGACACTTAACGAATCTAACTCTCTTTAATGAAATATCATATGTAGGAACAAGGAGCTGGAGAAGGGCGGCATTGGAAATGTACAATGATATGAAATAAAACTAAATTACTTTTCATATTATATATCTTTTTTATTCACTTGAAATCCTTGTTACATGCATCCTATATCATGTATATCCTTCATTACAAGAATCCTTTGATGAAATTAAATTAATGACTGCATCACGTGAGTCAGAGGCTTGTATGTGAAAACTCGGTCATGTATTACCAGACAATACAAAGTAGTCTGTGCGGGTATATTTGCACTAGTTTCAATTTCAAGTCTGATATTGACAGCGCCATTTATAATTTCCTCAGGCTGATGCGAGCAGTCTATGATGAACAATGGTGCATGCTTGAGAAAATCTTTTCTCTTCAATAGAGGATAGTTTTCTTTCCCGTAATAAGAGTTTTGGAACTTTGAATACATTTCATATAAAGCTGCAAATCTAGAGTTCCCAAAGTCCAAGTTCATATCGTGATAGGGATAACACTCACTATTGAGATAAAGCCGCAAATTTGTTATGTTACAATGATCAAACTCGGAACAGTCCTTTGATGCATTATTTGTTCTTGATGTCTGGGCTCCCACTATAACAAATCTCGGCTTCTCCGGTTTCGAAGTTGTTGCGACGTTCCATGTAAATGATCTAGTTTGCGGAACGGCCGGTTGGGTATGTATATCCATTGTTCTAAATGCGATATGCAGTGGTCTGTCTGCCTTGACGATCTTGAGGATTTCTACCTTTTCAGTGTCAGAAAGGCGGATTACAGGCATCCTCCACTCGATGCGAGCAAGTTTAACGATAGCATTTCCTTCTCCTTCGGGTGCCAGAATGCAGTTCTTAGAGTCCTTAGATCGAATGAGCACCAACTCAAACTTGCTATTGAGAACGAGGTCCTTGTGGTCATCTGCAAATCCCAGAAGCATTGACAGGGGCACTACAGCATTGAATGCTCCGCTTGTTGAGTGCACAATATCCACATCTTCTCCAGGATAGCACCATCCGGCATTGATCAAACGATTCGATTCCATGGGATTGAGAGCAGCATAGTTGCGCATAGTCGATGTAATGCCTGGATTCCTTGTTCTATCTATACAAGTTCCATTCATGTCCAGCCGAATCTCATCAAACATAAATGCCAGGGCATTGTTAGTCAACTTCGCCAACGTAGCTGTTCCATTAGGCTTAGAAACAGATCCCTCAATGTAGAGATAACTCCGGTTAGGCAGAGTATATAAATCTTCCGCTTGACAAGGTATCCTAATCTCGTCATTAGCGTCCAGAGCCGATGTATTATACGGGAGAAACACATGTTCCTCTTCTTTAGCAATCTTATCCTCAAATGAAGGCGTTTCGGTCACGTTAAAGATGTCCATTACAGAATTCTGAAGCCCAAAGCTTCGAGGAACTTCTTGCTGCTCGATGTTAACACTCTAAGAGTCAAAGGGTGAGTACGGAGATTATGTGATTGTACTGTATTATATGCTTTGCGACGGTTTCTCCTTCTAAAATCTATCCCCATTTCGTCGAATATGAAGACGTATGCTTATATCCTCGTTTCTAAAGTTGATGCTATCTCCGTTCTGATCGACCACACGAAGGGTGATTTGATCGATAAGATTAGTGTCTATTATAGGCAGGTAAATAGGGTTCGGAGGCTCTTGAGAAATGTGATATCCAGGCGGCACAGAAGGGAAAAATTCATAGATCGAGTGTCCTCTTTTACCATCGATGAAAGAGCCTGTCGCAATACTGCATTCGATTCGAATGATGCTCACCTTAAATATGTTTACTAGGAAATCAGATTCAGTCACCTGATTAGGAGCAATAACTTTGTTTTCACTGAATCCTAAAAGAGATCCAATAGAACGTCCCCTAGAAAAATCAATAGAAAAGGGGCACTTGATTTCAGCCTTCATTGTGTTATTATTAGGACGAATGAAGAAGTCGTTTTCATCGAATTTAAGCTTATCTTTGAGGTAAGTATTAATATCAGCAATTTCGTAAGTTCCAGGCGGAATATCGATGACCTTAAGAGTGTCATTGGAAATGTAATGGAAGAGATTATTGCTCTCGTCCACATTGGGAATGGAATAGAAGGTTTCAAAATTCAGAAGAGCAATTTCATAATTCCCGCGAGGATCAATCCTCAGAGGGGGATTCAGGTAGGTGGTAAGATAGGAATCATTCCCGCTAACAGCAATAGTGTAACTCATTGTGATAGAAATTGCAAGCACAGGTGTCCACAGATAACTGAGCTAAAACTCTGAAATCTTCTTGTATTATACATCAGCTTAACTCCTTTGAGATAGCTTTCTACCTCTTTCGGAGGTTTCAAGTTTCCAAAGCTATCGAAATAAAACGCGATATCACCTTCCTTCTTTATAGCTACCCAATGAGTTCCTTCATTATCAGAGTAATCGAGATTGACAATAATCCTCTCTCGTTGATATGGCTTTGAAGGTAGCTTATCAAGCATATATACACCTCTAAAATGGGGAATTCTTAAACGACGAGCGTATAATGCAAGCTCAATGTTACTTAGGGCTTTTTCCGGGACAAGTATAGCCCAGGACCGGAGTTTTTTTTTTGAAGGATGCTTATTCTGGGACTGCTTCCTCCTCTTCAGACCATTTCCTTTAGTAGACTTATTTGCTTTTATGGCTCTGGCAATTTTGGAAGCAAGAGCTAAAGATGCGCCGAGCGGTAGCATTGGGAGAAAACCACCAGTTCTCTTCTTGTTAATCTTTTTCTTATTACTTTTTCTCCCTCGGAGACATTTTCCTTTTGCTTCCATCTCCCTGTTATGTCGCGTCATTTCTGCAAGCTGTTTATCTGCAGCTTTCTTCTTATTCACTGCTGCTGCAATTTGAGCTGCACCTCCGGCTGCAGCCCCTAAGGCTGCAATAATTGGTATGAGAGGCAGAAATCCACCATGCTTCTTTTTTCCGGGATCCTGCACCAATAGCTACCTTGCCCTTCATAATTGATGTTACCAGCCTTGCAGCCAACTTTTCCCCTAGGCTAGCGTCTGATGATTGAACTCTTTTCCACGCCTTCTCTGCTAATATTTTATCTGCAATATTTCGCGAGGCGGAGTCCTTGCGCTCTGCGTAGGCGATGTCGTGAAATTTACAAGCTTCGTCCAAAGAATTAATTCCTGGATCTCCTCTCTTGAGGCGTTTTTCTAGTTTTGTCCCTGGACCGCAATATCTGTAACCGGGTAAGTGTACTTCAAATGGTAGGCGATTAATAAGGGAGTTAAGTATCCCTGATCCTCTGGAGGTCTTGCTCCTCCTATGCACCATCATAAACTACTCTACTTTATGATTTGCCCTCATATTTTATACAATTTTCGAATCAGCGTCTCCTGTTGAAGAATTTCACATCCATTAAGATACCCCATTTTCGCAAGTGTATATATAAACACTAGGTATGCACTTAAAATTCAGTCGTTAGGATGGAGCTTGTGAAGCAAGATTGCTCCCTACCTATTCAGGTGCTAGACTTTGAAAGTGATTTCAGGCGCGAACGACATGGGAAGCTATTTCCTTCTAACGTCAGAGCTCTTATTCTAGGAAGTTCCAGTGCAGGAAAAACCAATGTACTTCTGAATTGGCTGCTTCATGAGAATGGCTTGCGCTTTGAAAATGTGCACATATACTCAAAGTCCCTTTATCAACCAAAGTATCAATATCTCATAAACCTACTCGGAAACATTGATGGCATCGAAATAAAAACCTATGAGGATGGAGAAAGCGTATTACATCCCACCGACGTTAAAGAAAACTCAATATTTATATTTGATGATGTCATCACTGAAAAGCAAGGAAAGATTGCCTCCTTTTACAGCATGGGAAGACATCGAAACGTCGACTCAATATATTTAGCACAGTCCTATGCGAAAGTCCCGAAACATTTAATTCGCGATAATACCAATATGATTATTCTGTTTAGACAAGATAATTTAAATCTGAAACACATATATGAAGATTATGTAAACACTGACATGACATATACAGAATTTAAAGACTTGTGCAAAGGCGTCTGGGAGAGTGGATCAGAAGGAAGACCATTCGTAACAATTGTTCCTGAATTCTCTATCAATGGCGGTCGATATAGGAATGGGTTTGATGTATATATTAAAGTAGAAAATAAGGAAAATGTCATTTGAAGTTCATCATGAGTATTGACAGGTTCGGAGCACGGAGAGCTCCCTCAACCAAAAGATCACTTCAGCACTTTATCATTAACAGAGATGGGAAAGGTAATTATCAATTTAAGAACAAGAGGCTATGTATAGTCCAGGATCCTGAAGAAGATAATGACGCGAGCACTAAACGATATGTGGATGCACTCGAAAATAGGATGATTGTTTTCTCGCAGCAGAATACTGGGAGAATTGAGACAAACGTTAAGGTCATGATCAAGGATTTGGTTTCAAAGTATATTTTCAAAAGAGATCAAGAAAATAACATAGTGATTGATAATACCAGATTAAAAGTATTATTAGATCCTATTCATGATAATGATGTGGTAAATAGAAAGTTCTTTACTGAGTATATGAACTCTCGCATTCAGCCGCGAGATAAAAATGGCAACATCATATTTAGCAAAAAGCGAATCATTGATATAGCTGATCCTGTGGGAGATCTGGACGCTGTAAATAAAAGATTTCTCCGAAGCATGATTATTCAAAAGGCAAACGAGACATGGAATAACTTAAACAAATTTGTTATAAGGGAAATTGAAAAACTGATAGACAAGAACCTGAAAACAATTAGAGAACATTTGAACAAGACAAACAATGCGATGGATGCACTGACGCAGTCTACAAAAGAAACTGAGGATTCGCTTTTTGCTAAATATGATGTTGCCATTTTTATCTCGCGGCTGAATGCGAGAGTTCATATACTCAGTAAAGAACTTTCTATTTACCACATCATTATCATGAATAGGATCTAATAATACTTTTAATCTGGTATTATCAATCACTATGTTATTTTCTTGATCTCTTTTGAAAATATACTTTGAAACCAAATCCTTGATCATGACCTTAACGTTTGTCTCAATTCTCCCAGTATTCTGCTGCGAGAAAACAATCATCCTATTTTCGAGTGCATCCACATATCGTTTAGTGCTCGCGTCATTATCTTCTTCAGGATCCTGGACTATACATAGCCTCTTGTTCTTAAATTGATAATTACCTTTCCCATCTCTGTTAATGATAAAGTGCTGAAGTGATCTTTTGGTTGAGGGAGCTCTCCGTGCTCCGAACCTGTCAATACTCATGATGAACTTCAAATGACATTTTCCTTATTTTCTACTTTAATATATACATCAAACCCATTCCTATATCGACCGCCATTGATAGAGAATTCAGGAACAATTGTTACGAATGGTCTTCCTTCTGATCCACTCTCCCAGACGCCTTTGCACAAGTCTTTAAATTCTGTATATGTCATGTCAGTGTTTACATAATCTTCATATATGTGTTTCAGATTTAAATTATCTTGTCTAAACAGAATAATCATATTGGTATTATCGCGAATTAAATGTTTCGGGACTTTCGCATAGGACTGTGCTAAATATATTGAGTCGACGTTTCGATGTCTTCCCATGCTGTAAAAGGAGGCAATCTTTCCTTGCTTTTCAGTGATGACATCATCAAATATAAATATTGAGTTTTCTTTAACGTCGGTGGGATGTAATACGCTTTCTCCATCCTCATAGGTTTTTATTTCGATGCCATCAATGTTTCCGAGTAGGTTTATGAGATATTGATACTTTGGTTGATAAAGGGACTTTGAGTATATGTGCACATTTTCAAAGCGCAAGCCATTCTCATGAAGCAGCCAATTCAGAAGTACATTGGTTTTTCCTGCACTGGAACTTCCTAGAATAAGAGCTCTGACGTTAGAAGGAAATAGCTTCCCATGTCGTTCGCGCCTGAAATCACTTTCAAAGTCTAGCACCTGAATAGGTAGGGAGCAATCTTGCTTCACAAGCTCCATCCTAACGACTGAATTTTAAGTGCATACCTAGTGTTTATATATACACTTGCGAAAATGGGGTATCTTAATGGATGTGAAATTCTTCAACAGGAGACGCTGATTCGAAAATTGTATAAAATATGAGGGCAAATCATAAAGTAGAGTAGTTTATGATGGTGCATAGGAGGAGCAAGACCTCCAGAGGATCAGGGATACTTAACTCCCTTATTAATCGCCTACCATTTGAAGTACACTTACCCGGTTACAGATATTGCGGTCCAGGGACAAAACTAGAAAAACGCCTCAAGAGAGGAGATCCAGGAATTAATTCTTTGGACGAAGCTTGTAAATTTCACGACATCGCCTACGCAGAGCGCAAGGACTCCGCCTCGCGAAATATTGCAGATAAAATATTAGCAGAGAAGGCGTGGAAAAGAGTTCAATCATCAGACGCTAGCCTAGGGGAAAAGTTGGCTGCAAGGCTGGTAACATCAATTATGAAGGGCAAGGTAGCTATTGGTGCAGGATCCCGGAAAAAAGAAGCATGGTGGATTTCTGCCTCTCATACCAATTATTGCAGCCTTAGGGGCTGCAGCCGGAGGTGCAGCTCAAATTGCAGCAGCAGTGAATAAGAAGAAAGCTGCAGATAAACAGCTTGCAGAAATGACGCGACATAACAGGGAGATGGAAGCAAAAGGAAAAGGTCTCCGAGGGAGAAAAAGTAATAAGAAAAAGATTAACAAGAAGAGAACTGGTGGTTTTCTCCCAATGCTACCGCTCGGCGCATCTTTAGCTCTTGCTTCCAAAATTGCCAGAGCCATAAAAGCAAATAAGTCTACTAAAGGAAATGGTCTGAAGAGGAGGAAGCAGTCCCAGAATAAGCATCCTTCAAAAAAAAACTCCGGTCAGGGGCTATACTTGTCCCGGAAAAAGCCCTAAGTAACATTGAGCTTGCATTATACGCTCGTCGTTTAAGAATTCCCCATTTTAGAGGTGTATATATGCTTGATAAGCTACCTTCAAAGCCATATCAACGAGAGAGGATTATTGTCAATCTCGATTACTCTGATAATGAAGGAACTCATTGGGTAGCTATAAAGAAGGAAGGTGATATCGCGTTTTATTTCGATAGCTTTGGAAACTTGAAACCTCCGAAAGAGGTAGAAAGCTATCTCAAAGGAGTTAAGCTGATGTATAATACAAGAAGATTTCAGAGTTTTAGCTCAGTTATCTGTGGACACCTGTGCTTGCAATTTCTATCACAATGAGTTACACTATTGCTGTTAGCGGGAATGATTCCGATCTTACCACCTACCTGAATCCCCCTCTGAGGATTGATCCTCGCGGGAATTATGAAATTGCTCTTCTGAATTTTGAAACCTTCTATTCCATTCCCAATGTGGACGAGAGCAATAATCTCTTCCATTACATTTCCAATGACACTCTTAAGGTCATCGATATTCCGCCTGGAACTTACGAAATTGCTGATATTAATACTTACCTCAAAGATAAGCTTAAATTCGATGAAAACGACTTCTTCATTCGTCCTAATAATAACACAATGAAGGCTGAAATCAAGTGCCCCTTTTCTATTGATTTTTCTAGGGGACGTTCTATTGGATCTCTTTTAGGATTCAGTGAAAACAAAGTTATTGCTCCTAATCAGGTGACTGAATCTGATTTCCTAGTAAACATATTTAAGGTGAGCATCATTCGAATCGAATGCAGTATTGCGACAGGCTCTTTCATCGATGGTAAAAGAGGACACTCGATCTATGAATTTTTCCCTTCTGTGCCGCCTGGATATCACATTTCTCAAGAGCCTCCGAACCCTATTTACCTGCCTATAATAGACACTAATCTTATCGATCAAATCACCCTTCGTGTGGTCGATCAGAACGGAGATAGCATCAACTTTAGAAACGAGGATATAAGCATACGTCTTCATATTCGACGAAATGGGGATAGATTTTAGAAGGAGAAACCGTCGCAAAGCATATAATACAGTACAATCACATAATCTCCGTACTCACCCTTTGACTCTTAGAGTGTTAACATCGAGCAGCAAGAAGTTCCTCGAAGCTTTGGGCTTCAGAATTCTGTAATGGACATCTTTAACGTGACCGAAACGCCTTCATTTGAGGATAAGATTGCTAAAGAAGAGGAACATGTGTTTCTCCCGTATAATACATCGGCTCTGGACGCTAATGACGAGATTAGGATACCTTGTCAAGCGGAAGATTTATATACTCTGCCTAACCGGAGTTATCTCTACATTGAGGGATCTGTTTCTAAGCCTAATGGAACAGCTACGTTGGCGAAGTTGACTAACAATGCCCTGGCATTTATGTTTGATGAGATTAGGGTGGACATGAATGGAACTTGTATAGATAGAACAAGGAATCCAGGCATTACATCGACTATGCGCAACTATGCTGCTCTCAATCCCATGGAATCGAATCGTTTGATCAATGCCGGATGGTGCTATCCTGGAGAAGATGTGGATATTGTGCACTCAACAAGCGGAGCATTCAATGCTGTAGTGCCCCTGTCAATGCTTCTGGGATTTGCAGATGACCACAAGGACCTCGTTCTCAATAGCAAGTTTGAGTTGGTGCTCATTCGATCTAAGGACTCTAAGAACTGCATTCTGGCACCCGAAGGAGAAGGAAATGCTATCGTTAAACTTGCTCGCATCGAGTGGAGGATGCCTGTAATCCGCCTTTCTGACACTGAAAAGGTAGAAATCCTCAAGATCGTCAAGGCAGACAGACCACTGCATATCACATTTAGAACAATGGATATACATACCCAACCGGCCGTTCCGCAAACTAGATCATTTACATGGAACGTCGCAACAACTTCGAAACCGGAGAAGCCGAGATTTGTTATAGTGGGAGCCCAGACATCAAGAACAAATAATGCATCAAAGGACTGTTCCGAGTTTGATCATTGTAACATAACAAATTTGCGGCTTTATCTCAATAGTGAGTGTTATCCCTATCACGATATGAACTTGGACTTTGGGAACTCTAGATTTGCAGCTTTATATGAAATGTATTCAAAGTTCCAAAACTCTTATTACGGGAAAGAAAACTATCCTCTATTGAAGAGAAAAGATTTTCTCAAGCATGCACCATTGTTCATCATAGACTGCTCGCATCAGCCTGAGGAAATTATAAATGGCGCTGTCAATATCAGACTTGAAATTGAAACTAGTGCAAATATACCCGCACAGACTACTTTGTATTGTCTGGTAATACATGACCGAGTTTTCACATACAAGCCTCTGACTCACGTGATGCAGTCATTAATTTAATTTCATCAAAGGATTCTTGTAATGAAGGATATACATGATATAGGATGCATGTAACAAGGATTTCAAGTGAATAAAAAAGATATATAATATGAAAAGTAATTTAGTTTTATTTCATATCATTGTACATTTCCAATGCCGCCCTTCTCCAGCTCCTTGTTCCTACATATGATATTTCATTAAAGAGAGTTAGATTCGTTAAGTGTCTCTGTATATAACCTTCCAACCTCTTTAACTGACAAAATTCACTAAAATTTAAAAGTATTTCACCTCTGTTTAGAACTGTATTCAGAAATCTGATGCTCTCATCTTCCATATACACAATGACATTAAAGGAATATACAATGTTCTCACTGTAATCACAACACACGTAGTTTCTCTCTTTGAGGAATGCTTCAAATACATGAAGCCTACTTTTAATAATTTCCCAGTCATACACTGACATATACACAAAATTGTCACTGGCTCTATTCTTTATGATTACAGCTGGAATACGAAAGATTAGTCCTACGTTAACACTGTAACTTTTGGATATTTGAACGTCGTGGAGCATGGTAGCCGATGTCATGATTCCCGTTATTTTTAATGAAGAAGCCCGAATCTGTTCCCTCTAATTCTTTCAGAGGTTCAGGCGTCTTGGTAAACGGGAACTACTTGCATGCCTCTTTGGGGTAGCAGCAGCAGACGTCATTCGCTCTTCTAAGAGTGCCAGCCTCCTTTGGAGATCCGCAAAGCTATTTTTATGTACCTTTTTTCGCGGTTTCCTTATAGCTGTCCTGAAACAGAGCACATAACATGCGTGTTAGCAAGAGAAAAAAAAATAGATTGTCTCCTGAGAGAGTAGCACTTAAGAGGCGCAAGAGTTTCTTTTTTAAATTGTATGATAGCAATACTTACATTGATGTTTTGCGGCGTTCGGATTGTGTGCTCGGGGTACGCTCAGGAGTAACATTCTCAGTAATTTCATCGTCCTGATCTGGCAGGAAGTCGTCTACAAGCTGTGTAGATCGCTCCGTAACAGCATCATTTTCAGCTTCATTGCTGGAGGTTTCGCTATCAATCACAGGCCTAGGATCTCGAACTGTCATTCGTAGCCTGTAACAAAGGTATTTTTTGTACATGGAATTATATATTTCATCGATTCTGTAAGGAAAGAGTTGTGAATTTCCTTTAATTTCACTCACTTTGATTGTCTCTGTCTGAGCTGGTACACGCTACACTTCTCATTGCAGAGGAAGTAAGAGTACATATGTTCATGAGCCTCGGGCTGCGTACACAGGGTTGCATGCGTATCACCGTTACAAAATTCAGAGTGGTGTATGGCCTCGTGACTTGGAGCGAATCTATCAACCTCATCAACCCCGCTTTGTTCTTGCTCATGAACCGGCTCTTGCCTGAAATAACGAATAGGTTTCAAATTACTTTTTCTACTTAAATATAAAACGGCATTAAATTCTCTAGAAAAAAAAGAATAATTGCTATTATACTTACATGTATCGCTTTCTGTAGACTGGACAGTTTTCTGTGCATACTTCCCGAGAAGACATCTGATCATGGTATGAAGGTCTGTTACAAACGATTGAATGCATAAGACCGTTGCATAACTCTTTGTGGTAATACGCGTAATGATGCGCCTCCGCTGCACACTCACTCCCAAGAGTTGACATATCAGACATAGCAAATAAGAACGCTGAGAGAATCCACGAACTAATTTAGCGCTCCAAGCTGGAGAGTCTTATATACTCTTTCAATAGTGGTGGGGGAATTCAGAGGTGGGAAAGCGTTTGGGCGGAAAAAAAATAATTTATGACTTCCCTTAAAAAACTCTGGGAACACATACTCATTGTCGAGTAACAGGAGGGCAATCTCACGAGACATGTATGCCCCCTTCCATAACACATAAACTTTTTCGAGTAACAGGTGGCCGATCTCATCTCCCCCTTCCACAGGCGTCTGATGTCGCGAAGTCTGTGTCTGTAACATACATTTACAATAATTTATGACATCCCTTAAAAAACTCTGGGAATTCATTTCAATGTTTTCTCCCACATAATCTTTTTCGAGTAACAGGTGGCCGATCTCATCTCCCCCTTCCACAGACGTCTGATGTCGCGAAGTCTGTGTCTATAACATACATTTACAATAATTTATGGCTTCCATTAAAAAAAAGCCCCTGGGAATGCAAGTTGTGACATGTTTCCATACCACCTGCAACATCTTGGGTGGTCCTCACACCCCCCTCCCCTCCCCCCTCCCACCGACGGCGGTGTCGCGCCGTTATGCAAATTTATGCAAAGTGATCTGGAAAAGGCTTTTATATACTACTATGCTCAAATGAGCCCAGAGTCCATAGAGCTTAGAATTACTTGACATTCATGTTTCAGAATAAGGAAAGCCCCGGGGAAAAGTCTTATCCAGATAACTCACCTGGCCTAAATACGAACTCGGTTCTTCTTGAATGTGAGGCAGACACGCACGATGGACATTTAGGTAAACTAATTTAAATTCTTATATTTTAAGAGACTCACCAGATAAAGAACCGAAATATGAATAATTTTAAAGGAAAATTGAGATATGTTGACGAATCTTCTTCCAACTCGGTACAAATTAAATACTGTAATGTAGATCTTTCATCAGTAAAGAATAATGCAAATAAAAGTAATTCATTTTAAAAAAGGTTTGGACACGTCACATTTGGTATTTTGAAAGGCCAAATTTACAACAAAGAACCAAACTTTTAGTCATTTTTGGGTATGCGTGGTCAAATAGAAATTTTAAATGACAATTCATGAACAATTTCATTTGCCTCATAAACAATTTTGGTTGTTTCCAGAACAGATCTCTCTCCGCTTGATTACTTTTCATGAGGTATTTGAAATGCAGTCTTTGTCACGAGGGCACCTAAAATGGAGACGTTAAGTAAAGAATATCGCAATCAATGCATAGACGTCTATTTCATCAAACAGCGATTGAAAATATCCAAGAATTCACGCTTCAACTTAGCAACTGAAGGTTTGAACACCTTATTAAATAATTCGAATTTTATTTGTTACATTAGTTGTGTAACTGGTGCAGAGAATTCTTTAAAAAGCCAACAATTAAACCGTTCTCTTGAATCGAAAAATAATGTCTTGAATAGCACAGTTACATACCAAATTTGGTATTTTAAGCTCAGCATCTTCGAAGTATGCAGTAGGAAGATTTTTAAAAAGTTCCCCACCCCAGGCTAAACAAGCATTTTTTCGGAAACACTGATTTTCTAAAAAATTGCTCCAACATTGATTAAATAACCACATGTCCAGAATATTTTCATGTAAATGAAATGCATATAATTATTTTTTGGGGTATGTCCTAAGAAGCACTCTTCATTCCTAATGATTGTTTAAAAAGGTGCTAAACCGTAAGTGATACACAAGATCTTAATGCATAAAAATGTGTATCTCGTTAAAACATACAATTTTTGTCAAATACATTTCTATTTGTGGGGTGAACCATTTCCAGACATTCCTTGTTATTTGTATACATTTTCTGATACTTTCCCCCCTTTTGGTATTGCAAATAGAACCAAATTTCGAACTCATGACGTGGGGGACTAGCTAAAGGCAGTATGTTATGAAACCATTTTGACAATTCTATTGGTCTAACTTTATTCACATAAAGTAAATATAAGGATAAGCATTTGTAACAGACGCAGAGCTTTTTTTGTAAAAATGTCTTTTTCTACTCCACAAGTGCAACAAATGGCACACACAAAAATTGATGTTTTTAGAGGCTCTCCATCTAAACTATCCTTGTTTTGAAGAGCTTCCAAACTACATTTCAAACGTACTGATATATTTTTCTTCAAATTCTCGTCAATAAAAAGTCTTATTCTTAGGTACAGTAGTTCATCTAAAGTGAAAATGTTCAGCAGATTCACTTTCATTACGCATAAGTTTTTACCGATTTCAATCAAATTTGAAATGTATTAACTCCTTTCAACCCTTATAATCAATAAACGCTAATAACGATTCCGTTGAAGGGAACGTATTTTAAAGTACTTCAAATAAAGGAATGTGTAAAGTAATATTGAATAAGCAATACAGAATGAAATAATTCTAAAATCGGTGGTTTTAATACTACTATAAAAATAAAATAAAACAGCGGGTTGTGTATGTCCAAGTTTAAGGGTTTCATCTAGACTCGGGACAAAGATTTTAAATGCGACAGCAAACTAATGAACGGCGGCACAAAACTCTTGACATACGCATCACTGATGTAACCCTGGCAATTACTAATAATGGGCCATTGTCATATTGATGTCGCAGATAGAGCTGCGATTTGTTATAGCGAAAATACATTGAAAACAAAAATACCTGTCTCAGCTTTCTCTTGCATGAGGAAAAAGAATTATGAAGTTTTTAGTTGTAGAAGCTGATTTAAGGCCTGCATTAGTTCTCAGCTGCCTGAGAGGAAATGCACTTTGTACCACGACAATGCTATAATGTCGCACTGATTACTCTTGTAAGAGTGAGAGGGAAACTGCTGCTGCTTCCCGGCCCTGTGCTAAGCACCAATGAACGCATCACTTCAGCCAATGGAATTAGCAGAAATCATAAATGACAATTACATGTTTACTCCACGTGGAGTAATCATTGCGTTATCTGAAAGGTATCTATTACCAAAGATAAATCCATGGTAACGGTTCGAGCAGCGCGACTATGAAGTATCTGTGCGCTAGACCACACTAAAGATAACTTAAGCCAAGATTGCATGTGGCGAAGAGAAAATCGACTGCGGTAATTTCAAGTTTTCCCCCCAGATTGGAAAAATGTGTCTCCAAGAAAGAAAAGTAAGGGGGGCGGGAACTGAAGAGATAAAAAGTTCTCTCGTTTGGTATCCTTAAAACATCATAAATGCAAGGATTAAATATTAATGAATTATTGCTTTTTGTATATGATCTAACATTTTCACTTCCTTTACATAGAGCAGGTAGAAGAACCTAGAATAATATAATTTGATACGCAGATGGCATGAAAATATGTGGAAATAGGACAGCAAACATTGCAAATTTCATGTTGACCAAATACTGTTTATCTGTATATATATATAATATAAAGCTAACAAAACAGCTAACAAAAGATCATTGAAACACGTTTGTGGCAACTACTTTTTTTTTTTGGCAGAGTTAGCCATTTTCAACATTTTTTATGTGGATTGGATACCAACACCTCTCACATGGAACCTTGGTCTTCGGGGTAACCTCGCCCCACCACGTGATGTCCGGACACCGTTTCTCAGGTGGAGGCACTCAGAGGGCGGTATCCATTACCTCCAATGATTGGGTGATAGTGAAGATAACGGTGGGGCGAGAGGACCTACAGCTTATACCGTGGACTCTGAACCATGTTGGGCATAGGGGACACTTCACATGTGCTAGACAGAGGTGAAAGCGTGCATAGGGCCGACTTAAAATAGTCAACCCCATAGCTGAGAATCGAACTTGGGACCCTTAGTACAGGAGCCACAAACGAAACCACTGCAATACCCCGGCACCTCACATCTTTTGTTGGGTGGTTCAAATACAGGGAAGCATTAATCTTCTTAAGCTGGTATGGCATATCAGAAGATGAATGAAGTGGATAAAATGAAGTTTCTGGGATACGTAGAGATTAATATTAACCAAAAATTCGTACTCTCAGTGTAAAGGTAAACCGCTATGTGATACCTTTGAAATTCCACTGTTTTTATTATACTGCATATTTCCTTGTAGGTACAATGGGAAGAGGGGAATACAGTAGGCTTACGCGTTCCTCAAATACTTAAGGAGCTGTTTGGTATGTTATGGTTATGAAATTCCATTCATAAATAAACGAATGACTACTTATTTGAGAAAACTACCTGTAAGTATTGAAAAATTCAAACAAGCAATTACAGGAAAATGATTCACTCAACAGATAATATACATGTTTGACATTGTGTTTTAACGAGGGTTACATTTGTTCCGTAGTAACATTTTGTCTATCTCTTACGGTTTACCATTTTTGTAAGTCATCCAGATGAAGAGGACTTCCGGGAACATTGAGGAAAATTCAAGATACACTATTCATTTGCAATGGAAGTATCTTAAACATGTAGTATTTTCATTTAAACGGTTGGTCCTATTTTTGAGAAAATCACAATTTACAAAAATGATTTTCATATACACGGTAATCTAGAATGGTGTATTTTCTTGAAAAATCGTCACATCCTTGGAGGATGCTGCATTTACATTTTAGTATTTAACCAACGTTTAATTTTTGAGTTATGCTGTTCACACAAAATCTTTTTCTAACAATGACTTCTTTTTGGTTTCAAGGGTATCTCAAAAAACACATTTCCACTGAAATACCAGTATCAAATTTTTGGGTAGGGCGCGATATGGCTGAGTGGTTAGTTCGCTTGGCTCTCACCAAGGTAACCAGGGTTCGATCCCAGGCGACCCCAAAGTGAGATTTGTGATGAACATGGCGCTGGGATGGGTTTTCTCTGTCAGCATTCCACCCCCCGTAGGGGAAGGGATCCGTCCCTTTTAGCTGCCAAAGTGCGGGCGCTACGGACCCCTAGCACTCGTGGTACCTCTGACGTTACTAGAGGAACCTCGGGCCGAACATAACGAGCCCCTCCCGCATGGGAGTTGTTCGGATTGGGTTGGTCTCGAGGGGGCAGTTGGTTCCCGTCACCCACGGGCAACTGGGTACCTCCGGCCAGGTCGCCAGGGCCGCCCGGAGGGGGCAGAGGGTTGTCCTATAAGTCCCGGGGACTAGCCTGCAGAGCTAGTAGCTGGTGAGCTAGACACTGGCGGCCCTACCAAGGTTATTTGGTAGCTGGTTCATTAAGGACTGGCGCGTATGTGGCGTATCCACATCCGTCCTGTTTGCCGTAAGGCAGACGGGGGGGCAGCTTATAAAACAGGTGCTGTCCTAATGGAAATAACAGATGAGGCCCGGGTTCCCGGTCCTACGGGGCTGGGGCTTATGGGAAGTAGACCTCGGCGAGTATGTCAGCATTCCACCAAATGCTCCATCATCTTTCCTATCATTCATCTCACCCTCATTATATATACATATATCGTCCACTTCTTTCACCTTCACACCAGGCATTGGGCTGATCACCTGCCTTGGTTCGGTATCGGATCCTCAGGCCCAACCTTAAAAGGGATAGAGGAACAAGATCCCCTAACACCATGATAGTGGTACAACTAGGGAAGTTTAATAAATAATAATAATAATAATTGGGTGGAATGCAAAATTACCAACTATGTATCTGGTAGAGAAAGTAGCTCAACTCATCCAAGGATGCCACTCTCACGAATATTGGCCCAACTGTAAATTACTCTTTATAAGTATTTTTTTTAAATACTGATTTTCTCAAAAATAGTGCTATGATCCAGCAATGCAAAGAAGATCCCTGAAAGGAATGTGCCAATCTTCCACAGTGGGACAAGGACAGCGAATGTGTGACAGAGAACTTATGCTACACAAGCAGCAGAGCTGTTAAAAAAACATGTGCACTGTTCACTCTGTACACTAAAACAGAGTAGATTCATTCACAGAAGTAGAAGCCGTTAGAATGTTTTTGAATGTACTGACATGGGGTGTCATAAACCTGTCCAGGGAGGGTGTGGGAACCTTCTGCAATCCTCCTGCAGCTCAGGGCCCAGAGACTTTCCTGTGGAGGACAGTAGCAACTTGATTAAAATACCAAGATATTTCATGTAATAGATATTTACTTTTAGATATTTTATCTTGAATTTTTTGGAAACAGCCTTTGAAGTTCTCTTTGTTCTGTATGAGTTTTATAATGTTAAATATAAAGAAATGAAATAAAAATAGGCAACTCCAAGAGGGAATAACAAATTCTGTAAATGTTATATAAGGGTTAAAGAAAATAAAATCATTCACTGATTTTAGGAGAAATATGGGTGATAAGAAACTAAAGACTTAATCAAGAATAGGTCATTAAGTTAGCCATATATCTTCCGAAATTGAAATCTGTAGTATTTGTGCTCACCAGTTTGTTGGTTGTTCATTTTCATTTTTACTAATGTAAGTGGAACTGGTAAACTTTTAAGAGACAAACACTATATAAAAAAATATAGATCTCAAAGCACACAATTTTTGTCAAATATAACTGTTTGAGTTAACTACTTCTGAGACATTTTTGGTTACCGGTTTTAATTGTAAAACAGTTACTTTTCTCAATGGGAAGAAGTTATTCTATTTTTGTTTTCCTGTTCATGTTTCAAGCTATCTCACAGAGCCTATTTAACTGTCACTTAAACTACATTAGCTCATGAATGTTAGACAAATTTTTAAAAATTGAGAATATAATAAATTAAAAACATATATAATTTGTTGCAATATTTGTATTGCTTCGCTGTTATTAGCTTCAGCTTTTTAAGTATTGGTCTCTGTACCCGTTTCAAGAGATGGACATTATCTTTAATGTTGTGACCGAGTTCCAAAAATGGTGTACTACTACTAATTTTTCTGTATGTTTGTACTGCATGCCTAAGGTGTTCCATGTGAAGGATTTTGATACACTTAATCATAAACAACATGAGCTCAGCTTCTTGTGAGTAGTAAAATGGCTTTCAGAGAAGTTCCGAAGCTTTCCAAAATGAATAGCCTGGGCGTAAGAAACTTGTTGGAACTTATTTGAAACATACAACACAAAAAACCAACTCACACAATTTAACTTTCCTTTCTCCAGTATGCCATGCCACAAATTAAAGAGCTTCTTTAAATGTGGCTGGAAACCATTAAAATGAAAGAAGAAATTAAAGAGTACAAGCTCACAAACTTCATAATAAATCTAACAAAATTAACTTTCCAAGCTAAAATGCAAGCAAAATTCTGGTTTAATGATGGGAAGCCTTTCCTGGTTGAGCTTTTTTATGAGCCTTTGAGATTCATCACTTTTTTCCTTCACATTTTCAAGAAATGGTACTGGTAAGTTTTAATGACATCCTTGCAATAATAACTGAGAGTACGAGTAGTAAAAAATACTCTGAAAAATCTAAATTTATAGATGGATAGTCAAACTGAAAAATTCAATGGCATGGTCGGGATTTGAACCACGGATCTCCTGTTTTCCGTCCAGTTGCTCTTACCAATTGACTCATATATTTTCCTGGTAAACCACTAGGGGCTCCCATATTGAATATAAACATTGTATCAGGAGTGTTGTAGTAATGTAAATAACAGGATAAATTATTCTGAATACTTTTAGTTCATAATTTATTATTGTTTCAGAAGACTGAATGAATGTGTGGCATTTTAAGGGCCTGCCCATTTGCTGTTATAATTGTTTTCTTAGCTTTACAGGTTTTTGTTATCTCCAGAGCAGAATTATGATAAAAGTAAAAGCAATAATTGCTTTTATAAGTTGTTCACATAGCATTATTGGATATAGTAAAATTGCTATTCTCACTGCATAAGGCAGATTTTATTTTAAACTTTACTGACATTACTTTGATAGCATTAGCTCTTTGTTGTATTTGTCAATTCCTTGTTCCTATTTTAAGACCAAATGTCTCATAAGGTGGTACTAATGTCATATGCACTACAGCTTATTTGCTCAGTCAAATTAATTTCATTCACCATCTGATATTACATATGTTGGAGGACCTTAAACAGGAAGAAATAAACTAAATAGCCCCTTTAACAGGGTTATATAAGACATAATGAAATGTCTAAAATGGCTAACCACTGGTTAGCATGTCAGTATATTTATGAAAACAATAAGTAATGACTGGGTTCTTTGCAACTTACCTTATTACCTCTGATAGAGCTTTGTTCTTGACTGAATGCTTAATTCAAGGCAATTATGTAGTACTGTACTGACAGTAAACGTTTGAAAATCTGGCTACAGATTGTAAGAGAAAAGCTGTGGAATAAGTATTTAAAGTGTCCCTTCGGGCTAATACATTTAAATAACTATATGAATAAAAATAAACTGTAATATTGTAATAATTATTTTTACCCCATCCTATTCTACTGATACTCTAAAGATAATCACAGATGTAAAAAATGATGCTTACGTTGCTACTGTTTGGTGAAATTTGAAATTATCATTTGGGCTGTTTTGGATATAAACAAGAACAAAAGTAATCTCCATCTTTCATATCTGTTTGGTTGGGTCCATGTAAAAGAACTCTTACAGGGTAAAATTCTGACACACTGGTGGCTCTGATATGATCCTGCAATTGTCAGCATCCTTAACCAATAAAATATTCTAATATTTCCATCTTACATTTATAAATGTACTTGACAGAATATTGCTCAGTTGCTATAGATACTGAAAGAACTTGGTACCAGTAATTTTCATATCCTTTACGTAAGTACTCTGCATTATTATACTACAGAATGAGAAATTGTCCACTGTTGCTCATTATTTCTTTGAAGTAATACAGATTAATGAGAATTTATAGTATTTTTTTTTTTGTCATATTTTGGTGCTAAAAGTTACATTGTGCGATTCAAGTCCTTTTTGTACCACGGACGATATGAGCAATAACTTTTCATTTTTCTTTGGTGTTTCATTTGGAGAGGGAACAATTCTTTTGCTTTATTTAGATAATGATCATTACTATTCACATTCTGAATTCTACACCGAAAGAAATTTCTTAAATCCATCAGATACAACACAGTATGATACACACTGATAAAGAATATACAGGACTACTTAAATTGTAACTAGGAGGCTTTCTTGCAACATATCAATGTTTGTAAGATATTGCAGATAACTTAATATTCATGTAAGCATTTGTCACATCTTATCTAGAAAATTCCAGAAGTGTTAAGTAAATTTACCTACCATGAAAAAGTTTAAATTTAAGTGAAAGCAGTAACAAAAAACTGAGAAAAAGGGAATACCAATCCTGGTATGCCTAACTTCAGAAAGTGAAAGGAGTCATCTTATTTAAAAACTATATTCCTGGTAATAAATGGGAATGACTAACAAGCTCAGAGCAATGACTAGAGAACTGTAATAAAATGCACCTACTAATGTTTGTCTACTACATAGAATTCCTGGCAGGAACCAAAATGATGGTATTGCCACAGTAAGATGAAAACCTTTGGCTACCTTCTGGGCAGCTGTACTTTAAGCAACATCTCCTTGAAATAACTATTTACAGTCGGTATAGTTTCAATTAATTTAGACGTCACTGTTACTAAATTCCTCCAATCACACATAACATCTCTCCTGTAAAATGATGTCCCTGATTTCAGAAGCACTGAGAAAACATTATACAGTTAAGGATTTCATGGGCTATCTGTCAATGGATCTCGTTGCAGAATTAATGTAGACATTCCACTATGTTAGTTTTCTAGTTTCATTATCGAGCCTGCAGTAAGAAGATTGTCACACAACAACCAGTAAAGCAAAAATACCATCTTAAATCCATCCAAGTGATTTACTCATAGTTGGAACTAAAGGAACTAGAGGCATGATACCTAAAAGCCTGCTACATTAGATAGTGGTTACTACAGTCATAGGCTCACTTTATAAATTCTAACAAAAAATCACCTTTATAACACATCTCTTTCTCAAATTAATTTCATGTATATTTAAGCACTTATTCACATTTTTATTTGTAATTGAAACTTATGAATTGGGGAAGCTGAAAGACACCTACATCTTAAGAGTATTGTTATCAGCATCATCCTTTTGTTGCATGCCATGCTTTAAACATGGCATTTTACAACATTGCAGAATACAATGGATTCAGTGCTGATTTGGTCAAAAAGAAAATTGATAAATTCAAAAGACAACAAAGAATCAAACAAGTGACTACTCTTTTCCCAATCAGCAATAAAACTTCATATAGAAAATTTACATATCCTAGAGCTACACATCTTTTCCAAAAAGTTTCGAAGAGCACAACATTACTTTGGCCCCAAAGAACAAATTTAGTGTACAACATCCTTTGAATCACATAATACAAAGGAGATACCTACAGACAAAAAAATCAAGTGTTTGCCGGATAAACTGCAAAGGCTGTGACAACTTTTACATTGGAAAAACTAAAATGAACTTGAACATTTGGCTTAAAGAGCATTTTAGGAACATCAGGAACAAAGAAATAGATAAATCGGCGGTAGCGTACCATCGTTTGAAGGATAAACGCGATATAGAACGAGAAATCCACTTATTAAAAAGTGCCCAAAGTCCAGCTGCATTAACCATCTGGGAAAACATTTTCATAAAGAAATATGAAAGAAAATTGTTCAATTTTGACACTACCTTTGAAGAGAACCCAAACTTCAAGTTCATCAAGATACCGAAAGAGATGCCTCTATCACCTCCAAGGAGTTCACCAAACCAATATCTATTATATTTAAGTTTGAATTTATGAGTCACTATGTGACTATCAATATCTATTAGTCGACAACAGCTGATGATGTTAGGAAGGTCCCAACGAAATGCGTTCTAGGTAAATACTAGCAATAAATGAAGCAATGAGTACTAGTTTGACTCAAAAATATATTAAAAAAAAAAAAAAGAAAACTTTTTTGTTTGTTTTTGTTTAAGAGAAAGTGGAGATGGGGATTAGTGAACCTTTAATAACTACTGATTGTTTGCAGTTCTAGTGATCACAATATTCACAAATAAAGAGGATCAAAACAGAAGTTATAGAATATTCAAAGTATCACATGAATTTTCTTCCAGATTGTAAATAAGAGGGAGAGTCAAATGAAAAACTAAGTGTAATTAAAAATCAACATTTTGACCATTGTTCTGCAAGTTGGTAACACTATTACCAATGATGCAACAGGTGACAGAATACTACAGACAAGCGAACGTAGCTACACCACCAGTTCATGCACCAAGAAAGAACAGATTTCTGTCATATGTTTCCTGAGCACTAAAGGTAAGAAACCTATTGAAATTCATTGGCAAATGAAGGTCCATTATGATGATGTGTCTACACTGGAGTAAGTGTTGAGTAGAGTAGAAAGTTCAGAAATGGCATCTGCAACCGACATTTTGTGGTCCAGTTAGATGCACCATAAGCAGTTGAAACCACTGTGATGGAAAATTGCCGTGTGATGGTGGATGAATGAAATAGCTGTACATCTAAACATTAATAGTGGCTCAATGCATCCGCTATTAATGACTTACTTGAGCTTTGCAGACTGCAAGATGGGTGCCATGACAGCTCACTCTAGAACTGAAAGAACGTGTTAATGTCTGTTGAGAATTTTGTTGCACGTTGAAGCAGGTGATAGCTTCTTTGTGCGAACCATTGCGGAAGACATAATGTGGATAGATCACCACCAATCTGAACCAAAGTAAGCAAGGAATGGTGCCACTGCTTATTACAGTAAGCCAAAAAGTTCTGAATGCAGCCATCTGTAGGAAAGATTATGCTGACTCTCTTTCGGAATGAAAAAGGCATTGTCTTGGAACATTAAAGGCCTGCAGAAATACCATCACCAATGCATCACATTAAAATACTAAACAAACAGCTTTGGACTGCAGTATGACCAAAGTGACACAGACTTCTGACTACAGATGTCATTTTGCAACATGACGATGCCTCACATACTACCCTTGAAACAGTTGCAACTATTAATGACCTCCGTTTTGATACACATCCACCATACTCAGCAGACCACAAATCAAGTGATTATCACATGTTTGGGGCACTCAAAAGAGGTGATGGAAGGAAAGAAATTTTGTTCTCAGGAAGATGTGCACCAAGTGGTGCATGAGTGGCTGCATAAGCAACTACATGAATTCCCCCCCCCCCCCCCCCCCAGAGGAATAAGTGCATTCCTTTCATGTTGTAGGAAGTCTGTTGAACAACAGGGAGACAAAGTTGAAAAATAAGACACATGTGCTCCACTTTTGTTGAATAAAAATTTGCTCAGTTCTGAAGCAAAGTAGTCCAATACTTTATCTAAATTGGCTAAGAGTTTAAGCTTATATGCAAGGAAATGGAAAAAAGATAGAATGTTTTGAAAGCCATAAGATCATTATTATATTTTAGGTCCTAAAGTGTTAAGTGTACACAGGTTTATTTGCACTATGAAGTTCATTCAGATATCAAATTAAATCTTAAAAATTAATTTAATTTATTTTGACTGCTGATATTCCCCAGGGAGTTTCATAAATGCTTTCAAAATAATTTGCATGAATACATTTTATTAATTAAAAAAAGTCATTGCAAAGTTTAAATCCTGATAATAATCATGTCATCTGTAAGTCTTTATTTAATATATATATATATAAAAGCAAAAGTTAAATGAACAAAACTTTTTTTTAATATTCCTTCTCTTACTGCTTAAGACTTTATGTGGACAATGTATAGTCCATTTCAGAGTTAAGAGTAGAGAAATGGGATAATAAAAAAGGAGTGGATGCAGGGATAAGTTCTTTCTACAGCTGCACTAAGCAGAGCTGAGCCATGACTCAGGTTGTGAACAAGATTGCACTCTGGATTAGTTGAGACACACGCAGCAGTTGATGCAACCAATTTTACATATTTTTAACTGAACAGAAGAGCATTTTTTTATTTACATCAATGTGTTACCACACAAAGCAAACAGAATGATACCCAGGAGCTGTCTTTGAGCTGTACTTTAACTCATGTGTATGTTAAACTTTAAAGTGGACTATTCAATTACTCTATCCGAGGGGTTTGAAAAATAACTTATCCAGATATGATACCCCATTTACTGCACAAAGCCTCGACTGTGGTTTAACATTCCTTTTCTTATGTATAAAGTTTTTTTGTGAAAGCAAAATCTACTGTTACAGAGATTATAAAGAACCTGGCATGAACTTTAATAAAATATTAAGAGTGAAATGTTGGAGCTTAACTCCTTGTTAATTACAGCTTCTTTCCCCACTTTTGGATTTACAGCCTACTTTCTTAAGAGATAGTTAATTTCTATGTTACAAAAAATATGATCTTACATCAACACTTGCAAGAACAAAAGAGATACAGGTTTTGTTTAAGTTTTATTAAATTTATAATGTATAAAAGGAAAATCAATATAGCACAAACTTTTAATGGGACTTCTTATGCTGTTCATTTAACCAATAATAAGTGCTAGCAATAAAGGAGCTGTATACAAATGTACAGAGTGATAAAGAATATGAATTTATAATTCAAATAAGATACAGCCATTATGTTAAAATTTAATGCAATGAAGACAGTATAGGTTAACTATGAAATGACTTTTATTTCATTTTTTGATGTTCCAATATCAATAACCTGGGATAGCAGTGGTTTTAAAACCTTTATGCCTTACAAAAAATATCCTAATTCTACAAAAGGCATGCCCGTTACATTAGTTAAACAGTAGTAATTCATTATCCAACTAGCTTAAAAAGAAAAACAATGCACAGGCGCTTATTAACCTCTCATTAACAAAATGCAACTTGTCTGAAAGTGCAACAACAAATAAAAAAGTAAAAAAAGGCTTTAAAGACAGGAAAAAAGAAAAAGGAAGGGATGATTTGAGTACCCTGCTTTCAGTACGTGAAAAAGATAATCAACTTGCTCACATGATGAAGAGCTATCAGTTTCATATCTTAATTGCAAGATGTTAACCACCATATATCTCTTGTAACAATGCATATAAGTGCTATGATAGCACAATTGTGCAACTCTATAGCTTGTTCAGTCTTAAAACCCCAGAGAATGATAAAACAAATACTATAAGATTGTTTAATAAACAATATTTTTAAAGACAAGTGCAGAACAGCATTATGGGCTGTATTCCACACACGCAAAAAGAACACACAATTATTTAACATAAAAAGTGTAGCCATTTAATATGCAAATGCATATAGCTTTATTTCTTCAAGTTTGTAGCAGGTAGCATCACAGCTTCATCACTGGAGCAGCAATATCTCAGGCTTTAATGACTGAGAAAAGTTATTATTATACAGATATAAGCCTCAGTCAAAGTAATTATTTCAGTCATGCATATTAAATTTTCACAGCCAAAGTCACTATATGAGTATAACAACATTAAACATGGACAACATTTATATCACATATAGTTGTTTTTATTTCTTCCGTTCCATGATTATCTTTTCACTTGTTTAAACAGGGTACTTGATCTGAATTTGAGAATTAAAATATGTGCAGCCATTACTTAACAGCAAACACAATAATAATTCTCAAGTGTTGATTTTATGGTTCATTTAACAATTGCAGGAGAGGGAACCCACCATGTGTTCTAAGTTTAGGTTGGTGCTGAGAGAAGCTTAATTTATATAATGCTAGCAACTGCGTAGATTAGGCGCAGCCAAATACAGTGAAATTTGTGTGATAAAGAGAATCAAAACAATGGCAAACACATAGTGGGTTAATGATTTACATGCATGCTCATTTATCAAAACCACAGTTTTCATCTTCAAGACTGAAACAGCTTGAATGAAAAGTTTGTTTATGGACTTCATGACAAACTGTCCACCACATGTGATCCACGACAATGGCAATGCCTTTTGTATATTCCTTGCTCCTATGACTGAAGATGTGAAGTTCAAGCAGTGTCGTGGATGCCCAGGCGAAAGATGTCATGCTGGCAAAAGAAGGAATTGCCTAGTGGCTTGAGCACAAATATTTGCGAGTATGCATGTGGGGGATCATCATCTGCCTGCAAAACAAAACAAAACAAATATAAATTAATAGATCCATTTAAGACAAAAAGGTCAGCAAATTTACACAACAGAAATATGTAAATTATATTCAATTTTAGTATAGCACCAGAGAAAACCAGACTATTTCATCTTTCTGTGAAATGATTGCTCTGGCTTCTCACAAGGAAAACAAATGACAAGTAAGAACTTGACATATTTTTACATTTCCCAAACACCAATTCAACAACACAGAATTACAGGATTTACATTTCACGAGCGCATGCAGCATCAACAATGTGATCAACACTGCAAAAGAAGTCATTCTTGAACTATGGATCAGAAGGATAACTTTAGAGGTAAAAAAGCAGACATCGAACCAAACTGTTAGAAAATAGCAACTAACTGATTACATAAGTTACTTGATTATCTGCTTACTGTTATATTGTGTAATCTTTATGGAAACACCTGTTTTACTAGTTACCAGTGATCATCAGAAGGGCAAATATTTCACTATTTATGCAAAAATGGCAATGTTTGCAAATAGTCACATGTTTCCTTATAGTTACCACAGTTGTATAGTACATTAACCAAAATTTTAAAAATTGTAAACATAACTATCTTTCAAAATAAGTAAATGAAGTTGCTCTTATTAATTACAATTGTTAATTTATAATAAATGTATTTTAACAATGAAGGAGATTTGTATATGTTGCTAATATTACCAAATGAAGGTCACTTGACAAATTTATCAATGTTTTTAAGGGGCCAGGAGACCTCACTTGTCTCTGATTTCCTTGTCAACTTGTAAAATTCTTCTATTTATTTAGATCTGTCAGTTTTCACAAAGGAATGATTTGAAAATCATATACAATTGTCATGCACAATGAAAACATGCTGAAAAGGTAAAAATATTTACGACTGGGCAATGTAAAACAATTGACTTATTATAAAGTACTGACATATATCTCCCCCAATAATGTGCACTGTATCAAAATCTACTTGCTTATTACAGGTTTTTGATCAATGAAGTTTAAATCAGTTTTAACATTATCTGAATAATAAATTTTAATCTGTATCTATAAACAAATATCTGCTTACCTTTTTAAAAATTAAGTCTTACATGAATATTACCTGAATATTCAACAAAAACGATACTGTTGAACAAAATGAGCTCAAGCATATGTTACAGCAATCTGTATTTAGAAAAATGACGATTACAGAAAGAGATACATCAAATTATTCACTTAAGTGATGACAAATGCAGCAAACATGTGCTCTAATGACCCATAAGCCACTGCTCAAGGCAAGCCATGCAAGCTGTATCCATTAAGTGCAGTTAATTTTTAAAGGATGATTTGTTTTGTTATTGAGAGAAAAGAATTACTTTCATGTTACATTTTGCAATATTTCTTACATTAGTAACATGAGGAAGGTAGGTACTGTGTATCACTTAACATTAACCGATTTAAATTAACCAGTTAATCTTAATAATCCTTTTAACATGGTAGTTCTTACTGGATGATGAAAGAAATAATATGGAGAGGGGGAAAAAAAAACCTAAGTTCTTTAGGGTTTAAGAGTTCAATATTTAGGTCATAAACCTTAACACTACACAACAAGGGAGTGCTTAAAAATTAATTTATAGTACAAAAAGCAAACTAATTATGCATATTACACATAATTATGTAACAATAAATTTATGATTAAACAGCACAATATGAAACCTGTGCTGGTTATAACTTATATAAGGGGTTTTGAATTAAAATTTAACAAATGAGTCTTTCTGAAGTGTGTGTTAAATGTTAACACATGTAGTGTGCAAATTTTTAATCAACACTTTGAAGGGTATTTTTATTCACTGTTGATGGTTAAGCATTAAACATTATGTACGTAGCTTTGGACAAAATGTAGGATAACATTCAGAGACCGAAGTAATTTTTCAAACAAGAATTCCAATCTTCAGTTGTACATCTGAGTAACAGAATTCAGAAATGCACGCAGTTCCACATCTTCCTTTGTGACTGATTTTATCTACGAGGGTCATCCAATAAATAAGTTTCCCTATTTTACATAAAAATACATGTGGGTTATTTACACTTGCGAAATATTTTATTTTCATTTTACAACTTGTATACTACTTCTTCACATAGTCACCATTTTTATGCAAACATTTTTGGTAATTTGGCAGCAGTTTTCTCATACTTTTGTCATGCCAGGTCAGGTCCTGTCTCTACAACCATCAGTTCACCTCCGCTTCCACTTCATCAGTCACAAACTGTTTGCCTCCAAGGTGTGACTTGAGATGTGGAAAGAGATAGAAATCACTTACAGCAAGATCTGGAGAATAAGGTGGATGGGAGAAAGTTCCCATTTGAAGTTCTGCCTCCATATGTTGTGAACATCAGTAACAAACATGGGACCCATCTTGAACAGACTTTTCGATACTGCAAGACATCTGACAGGACGTCGCTTCAGAGGAGCATCCAATTTCCATACCAGGAGGCAGTTGATGCATTGTCTCATCAATGATGATGCATTGATCTTCGTCCACATTCCAGATAGCAATAGTGGTTGCATTGCCTGTGGTGGTAACGGGCCTGCCATTGATTCTTCATCATGCACATTTTGAGATCTTTCCAGAATCCATGAACGCCAGAGGTGAACCATGTGGATGCTCATGCACCCTACACCATAAACACACACTAAATGGTGATATATATTGACAGCCATTTCATTTTTCACCATGAAAAAGCGAATAACAGAATGGACTTCAAATGTGGACATGATTTCAAGTGGTAGGGCCAAGGTAGCTGGCACCATACTGACGAATGCAGAGCAAGCTCGTACTGTTGAAGTTAGAATGCAGCCACCATACCCCATCGAAAGTTTCTACAGTACCAACTTAATTTTAAAACACGTGGTTTGCAGAGGAAAAAAAATAGGGAAACTTATTTGATGACCCTTGTATATAAAATCACAGATACCATATTTACTCGAAAATAAAACCCACCAACATTTATATTATAGGGAAAAAAAAAAAAAATATATATATATATATATATATATATACACATATATATATATATATATACACACAAATCTTAAGACCCGGTCCATTGAGATAGATAATTACAAGAAAATCCATTCTTTAGAATTTCTTTGATACTGTTTATTGAGTTATTGGTAGACGGTTGATCAAGGACAAGTTCTACCCTTTCATTTGTTTGTGAAGAAAGGAGCAGGTTGCTGGAGGAGGGCGTGAGACACTGACTTCCACATATCTAATAGAGCATCTTCTAAATTACCAAGGTATGTAGAAATTATTTCCTGCTTACTTCTTAACATTTTAGTAAAATGATATCTTTGGTTAAAACAGCAGCTTTACTGTAGGTTTTAAGTTCAGAATTTGCCGGAAAAAAAAATGTATGAGCAAGCAGGTTGAGAGTAATTGGTACAGCCAAACATGATCTGTTATTGGCAAAACCAGAGTGATAATCTTAAAGCAGCCAAAAGAGCAACTCAATCTTTTCATGGCCCAAGTATGTGATTATAAGACCCTCCTGATTTTTCAGCTCTAATTCGGTTAAAAAAAGGGGGTCTTATTTAAAAATAAATATGGTAATTAGATATTATACATCAAATTTTGTTATGAAATTATTTGAGGAAAATAATGCATACATCCTCTAGACACTGCAGTATTAAGGTTTTCAAGAGAAACACTTGGCATACTAATTATTTACCAGACAAAACCCCGATATTCAAACAGCATGTTTTTGCAGTACATTAATATGCTGTATCATTGAAAACAACAAAATTGTAAAATGAACTCAGGACCTTCCATATTCTACTAAGAAAAACACTTATTAGACTACTACTGCAACTACTTTCAAATTCCTCAAGCACGAGTAATGTGAAATGAAATGAAAACAGCAGCATATTAAAATATCAACCTGCTAATTTATCTTTCATTTTCTACTGTCTTTCAATGAAAGAAACATATAATGAAAATGTGCGTGACAGAGTGTAAAAACTGACTACAAATAACTTTTTCAATATAATGAATATTTCAAAACCAGTGCTCTTCTTTCCACAAAAATTAATGTATTCTGACAACCTATTTTGTTGACATGAACTGTTCTTTTTAACACCCTTTAACCCAGTTATGATACTAATTGGTAGTGACTGAATGAAATTGGGTTTAATGATATGAGTATGCATGCACGCACGCTCACACTCATCGAACCATACAGAAAAGAGTTCTATAAGATCTAAAAGAACGAATGTTATTTTCCAGAAAGACCAATATTAATGTGAGCTTTGATGACACCTTAAAATTGTATTACAAAGTACTAATCAAGCAATGAAAAAATAGTACATAGGTCTGACGTGTAAGGACACATGCATGTTAAGGACATGCCTTTTACTTGTTAGTTCATATGGTACATAATGAGACTTGCTCAATTTTGAGTCCAACTTCAATTTTATATTGTCATATTCTTTATGACATCCAAGCAAAACATATTACAAAGTAAATGTCTTACAAAAACTAATTCAGAATTGCTATGCCATATGAACATTTTGTTAAACATACATTACAAATTATAACAAACAATAATTCTTTAGATAGGTAGAGTTAAGACTAAAAAATTCAATGCCTTAGCCAGGATTTGAACCACAGACCTCCCAGCCTCCGCCTGGTTGCTCTTAACCATTGAGTTGGATAATCTAATGTCATGCTGGCATGTAGGCCATAGTCGCTCAATGGTTAAGAGCAACCAGACAGAGACCGAGAGATCTGTAGTTCAAATCCCATCTATGGCACTGGATTTTTCAATCTGACTCTACCTATCCAAATCATTGTCTACACATGGCTAGTGTGGAAGAACGATTCAATTCCAATAATTCTTTGTACGCCAGAAATTGCACAATTCATTCACAAAAATTGTCTTACTTTGATGCTATTTGTATACCATGTTGTACTTCAAACTGTGCTTTGTTTTATTGAGATACACATTAATAAGTTTGAGAATAACGTGGAACAGAATCTCTAATGGAAAATAAATACTTGAGGGCTGCTTAGAGTTCTTTTTTTAATAAATTTATGAACACTTCACTTCTTTTTAGTAAGATATTTATTATATTACATTATTTCTGACTACAATACAGAAATTCTTCCACATAACCCTTCTTTAGTTTTAAATAACAACTGATAAACATTTAATCTTAGGAAAATTTTTTCATTTGTGCCGCTCAACTTCATACTGGAATATCACGTCAACTTAGGTTATAACAATACCAGATTAGCAAACAGACCGAGTCCTCTCTGTATGTCTGTCACACTACTCATTTGAAAGGAAACAGGACACCAACTTGCCTGTATAAACGTGCTTATTTGAGAAAATAAAACAAGGAGTAGGAAAACTCTTTTATACTTTACTACTTTTACAATACCTGGATATGTTTCGGGAGTCTGTTGTTCCCATTATCAGCTGCTGACCTACTGATTGGAACTATCCTGTGTCTCCTTGTTCCATCTGTCTGTGGTGGTATCTGACAAGAGTTTGGTATATTTGCTAAGGCTGTATTCTGATTGGATGTTGAAGTTCATAATTCTAAGCTTGTTGTTCAAAATATAAATCCTATTCAATACAGTTGGTTCAATTGGTTTACTGACTTCTTTTAATAGTTTGGCCTCTAGGTTTATTTCATGGTTCCTCTCTCAAAAACGATATGCAATGGCCCTATTTTTCTGTTTGCTTATGGCAAATGTTAATAAAATTTTTTCTCTATATTTTAGTGGTTCTCTTAGTTTTTTCGATGTGTTTCATTTGCAACATAGGCATTCTATAGCATAAATTCCTGAGCTATAGGAATACCCTGGTGGGTATTTAATCTTTCAACATTGAGTCTAGGAGATTCTTGATACTCTGTTTGTTCTGGGGGGGGGGGGGGGGGGGGGGAGGAGGCAAGTTTTATGTAAAATTCCGCAGTTTTCTCATATTTGTAATGGAGATGTGAATGGCAGTGAATTATATAATTACACTGTGTTTCGATTGGTTTGAATGTAGAGACTTCTGTAATTTTCTTCTACATTTTTTTAACTTGTTAAGTTTATTATAGTGGAGCTATTGAATGTATTAGTGAATGCTGTATTCAATTTGTTATCCAATTCTGAGTTCATTTGTGTTTGAAGACATGATAAATAATAATGAGCAAAATTTGTTCAATGGACAGCTCTAGTGTCCATAGCATTACTGGCATAGGACTATTGGATTTCAAACATTTTGATCCAAGCACATATCCTGATATTATGAGGAAGATTTCAATGGCTTTAGTAACTGGAAGTTGAGAGGCAATAGTGAGGAACATTGAAAATTACCATAAACTCTTCTAATACAGTCTCTGAAAAATTTAAGTCACAAAGCCTTAATTTGATTTCAAAGATTTGTCAACAGCAAATGTTGTAGTGTTAAGCAGGGCAAGGATTTATATATGTAAGAAAGGATATTTTGAGGGCAAGTTTTGTGTGTTTGAATAGAGTGGGATAAAAGTATCAAAACATTATTTTAAAAATAACATTTGAAACAACTAAATTGAACAACTGCAAAATGTCATAGACCTTTCAAAAGAAAGACAGCAGAGAGTTACAAATGGAATAAACTGAATCCATAAAGGGACAATCTTGATGCTATTGAAGCAACAATCCAGACACCCTTTCACATATCCCTTTTGCAAATTGTAGCACTATTTGTCTATAATATTTCTAATTATACTGCACAATGAGCAAGCTTTATCTAAAGGATGAGCTGAAACAATAAGTGGATTTAAAGTGAAAAATATTTCAATTTTTAACAATTTTCATAATTCTATTACGAATGAGTGTAGTTCTTGGAGATAAGATAACTTTCATTTTTTGAAGATTCATTTCACACTTTGATCTGGCATGAATAAAGCAATGACATGCTTCCTTGCTGACTGGCACAAACTCCACTGCACAGATGCTTATTCTAACACAGTTTTGTTTTGCGTGTATAGAACGTGGTTACCCAGGCAGTGATTTGTTTGTCACATCTTCTTGATTCATTGTTGCATCAAATAATGAACAGCATCCTTAGTCAACACAATGATTCACTTCCTATCAAAATACTCCTTAGATTTTCACGATGGACTGGTTCTATATATGGTACAAACATGATTCTCCATTGTCTAATACTCCATGATTATGTAACACATCAAAGAGAAAACAAACTGGCAAACTCATTTCCAAAGCCAACTCTACAATGCAGCACATATTTATAAATAAATAAAAACAGATTCAAAACAGCTATCAAATAAACATTATTTCTGCATTCCTTATATATAGGAAGTTCTTAAATCAGGGAAGTAATTAGCATATTTTTTTCTTCTGCATATGAAGAGCCTCAGTCAAAATGACTGATCATGATTTTATTAAGAATGTTTATCAAAAGAAACTGGTTTCTTCTAAACTTACTGGCACTTTTACAGAGTTTCATACCTAACTTAGGCTTGTTATCTTTAGTATCATTAACAAAGGCTCTAAAAAGCCTTTTTTATATCTTAAAGTGCACTATTTATTTTTTTCCTTTTTACCAGGAGTCAAATCCTCAGAAAAATGTAACATTTTTAACTTTTCACACAGAAAGTCTTCAGACTTTATGGAAGGTCAGAATATGTCAACCCCTTTCCCAGCATTCCCTGGCATACTTCTAACTTTAATCACATCAATATTGCTTCATCATCAAACCCTGAAGAAAGCACTAGCAAGAGACACCTCCTTTCATGTCATTTGAATGACATGGAGCATGAGTTGTTGAAATTCCCCATGCATAAACAGTGACAAAGTCCCTACAAGAAGGAGTGGCATTTGTATGAAAAATAATAAAGTGAAACATGATTGTGCTATAAAATGTGTTATGTTCTCCTCCATCCAATGGAGTGTGACATAAGTTAAATGTTGTCCTCTTGTCGTATAGGGGTAATGTATTGGCTTCTGGTACCTGAGGTCAAGGATATGTTAGGTGTACAAATCCTAATCATGGCTTCATTCAGAAGTGAACTAAAGCTGCTCGTTTATGCTGCAGATTTATGATACATAAAATAACCTCAAGTCTGATAAAGAGGGGTCTGACCTCACTTAAAATGGTCCTTCATGTCCAATATAGAAAAGGAGGCTGAGAACCATAGAATAAATAAAAATTCAATTTTAATTTTACCGGATGTCATGACCTACAAGTATAGGGCATTCTGTAAAGCTATGTATATTTTAGTTTCTAAAAAAGTATTAATAATTTTAAAGCGAGGAGTGTTTGATTTTATAACAGCCTTTAAAAACAGGGTTTGTGTATTCAAAAGCCTCTACAGTAGCTGGAATTGACTGTTGTAATTTTAAATGTTAAATGCATATGAAATAAAAAAGTGAAGTTTTAGTTCTCATTTCTGTCACTTTTTCATTAAATACAATTTTATTTTGTTATTTGGATTTAAAGACAATTTTATGTTGCTGGAATAGTTTCATAGAAAGTGTCACCATTTGGGACAAATTCAAAAAGCAAAACTAAGATAGGAAATCTGCACAGTAAGAGTTTGCAACAGAGTATTAAATGGAATGAACTTAAAAGAGCACACATCAGCCACAAGGGCCATAACACTACTATAGGAAGGATAGTATGAGTTTCAGTTTCTAAAATCTTAAAAAACGGTCTTCAAAGCAAACGCTCAAAACCTTACAGTTAAGAGAAAATTAAAATAACACTGCAAAATCTATCAACCTACCTTGTTACATATATGGGAAAAACAAAAATCATCTTTTTTATAATGCTCTCTATGATGCAAGTTGTCTTTATATTTACAGTTAACTGACAGTAAGCCTTTGTAGGACTGAAACCTGTCCAGATAGAGGACATACTATTGACTAAAAATTTCATGTACTAACTTATATTAGCTTAATGATTATATTCTAACATTCAAGTATTCAGTATTTAAAAACAATTATTATAAAGCTACATATGAATAATATTTAAACTACAGGATATTTGGAGGAATTTGTAACAGTGACATTCAAGTTAATTCATAACACTATTTGTAGTCAGTTTTTCCCACTACATCACTTACATTTTACTTTTTTAAGGGACTAATTTCTGGAGCTGTTGCTTTCATTTTCCACCTCAAAGATCCAACTTATCTGTTGTTGCATGCAGTCTTCTTCGCTGGTGGTAGAACTATGAACTTCTTTATCAATCGACTGGTGGGATTTCAAAGTTTATTACTTGGTCCTTATATTTCCACATGGACCTTTGAGGTTGAAAATGGAAGCAACAGCTCCTGAAACTCGTCCCTCAAAAAATTAAAATATAAGTGATATAGTATGAAAAATTAACTACAAATAGTGTTATGAAATATTTAAGCTGTTTATTTAACACAACTATTCCATGAAATTGATGAAATATTAGACAAAATTATGTAAAGAAGAAGATATATAAATTTTGGAACCAGTTATAATATGCTTGATATTCCAGAGTATGTAGACTGCATAACATAGTTATGCAACGTAAGATTTTGTTGATGAATAAAATAAATAAGCATTCTTACTAAACGTGGGAAATTTATAACAGTGTTTTACTTCAATTCATGTTCAGTTTAATTTAAACAGCTGTGAGTTTAACTCATTTGTGCTATTATAGGAGTGACTGAAAAGTATTAATAGTTGTCGGTAAAACTGAGAAGGGTCATTATCTTGTATGCAGTTTGCTTGCATATTGAAGAAAAGAAGAGCATTGTTAACAGGAGGTTAAAACTAGTTTCTAACCAACATTAGCACTAGATTTCTATGTCAACAATTTGATTACTATTCAATAGCAAGCAGTGTTCAGCAAGTGGAATGCCAGGACTTTGTGACTTTTAAGTTTTTCCCTTTTTCCTGTTTGTTGTCAGCCAACATGCAGGGTAATATTAATGCTTCACAAACTGTGCAATTTTATACAAAAAGCAAGGAAAGGGAAACAAAGCAATATAACACACAACACACTGAACTCTTGCCTGCAGTGAGGTAATGCATTTTGATGAATATCAAGTGGTCTAGACACTGTCGTGTAATGCAAGTCGGAAGAGATCGTGCTGCACATAAAAACTGGTCCCTATTGGCTTCAGCACAAAAGTCTGGATATAGGCATGTGGTGGATCCTCATCTGTCTAAAGACAATACAAGGATACTCAAAAAGATACTCTGTAACAACAGCATGGCTTATTAAGAGCACTCTGATTTTCAAATAAATCATTAGAGTTCCAAATATGCACAAAAAAGATGCTGTATAGCTCTAAGCTGTATGTCTTTTAAATATATATGAAACTAATTTGTAACATATGCCTTGGACAAAACTTCATTTGTCACTTAATCTCAAGATAAATGTTAGGCAAGTAAAAACATATGTATAGTATGATAAAATAAAAGCATCCAATGATTTGGCAAGCATTGGTTTTCATCAAAGTACGAAAAGTCAAATATAAAATAAAACAAGATTATCTTCCGGGATAAAGTGTAAAGTGTACAAAGCAAATAGTATTTTTAAAAATATAAAATTTTGCCTTTACCGTGCACCTTTATATATGAAACATTTAACTATACAAAAGAAAACTTTATTTCCTTGGAAACAAACGCTGAAGATCATTCACATAATATTAGAACAAAAAAAGAACTTATTTAGAAAATCTTACAGAGCCGAACTCTGAAAATAGCTTCACATATGCTGGTCAACACTTATATAACAAACTACGCCAATATATACAGGTATTGAATTGCAACATAAATTCAAAAAGGTTTTATTTAATTTCTTAATGGGCTATAGCTTTTATAGTGTAGATGAATTCCTACATCATGAAGTAAAACTGTACCTTTGAAAACAATTTTTCATAACTCAAGTCTTTATGCTATTTTATGTATCTTGGTTTCTTTTTTTGCACTTTAAATTTCATTGAAACTTATATCTGCATTTGAAAACATATACACATCCTGAAATATTATCTTTTAATTTTTTAAACAGACATGTCCCATTACACGTGTACACGTGTATCATGTTCCTAAGGATGAAATAAATACAATAGAAACTCCACATTTGCCTCTTCTTTTTAAATGTTTTACAAAAGTTTTTTTTTTTTTTTTTAAAGATAATTACACTTTATGTGCTACACCTTGTTCTTTAGCCTTACTAGCATGAGGTATCACATAAGAGCATAATTAAATGCCATAGATTCGGACCAGGAGAAAGCCAGTGCTCGGCCCATTTTAGCTGAGCTGAAGAAGATTACATATCTTGTTACTCATATATAACTGCACTGCAAAGAAACTACATTGCTGATATGCACTTCTTAATATAACATAAAACTATTTGTTTGAATAAAAAATTAGTGTCCCTTTTTAATTTAAATGAAGATACAAATTTTATTATTCATATTTACTGGGCTTGCTCAATATATTGGGGATTAAATTTAAAGGGAGTCGATTAATGACACTAAACAACACTTACACACTAAAAGTAAGTGTTGTTTAGTGTCATTAATCGACTCCCTTTAAATTTAATTTACATTACACTGTTTTCAACACTTCCAAGAAAGGAATATGGGGATGTTTTGCAAGTTGCATGTATATATCCTTCACTACATTATGGCGCTAATGACTGCATAGTTGAGTGCCCTTATATATACATCTATCTTCACTATATTATTCCTATTGCTTTTCTGGAAATAATATACAATTAGTATTCTTTGAAACAAGACACTAAATGATTGCTGTTCTGTTCAAATATGAGTAGAATAAAATTGTCTTTCATTTAAAAATATTCCAATTAAATTGTAATAACAAATTAGGAATGTATGTTTTACACTTCAGAGGCAGGGGATTTCTTTAGCTTCAAAACCAACATTTATTTTCCAACAAAAATTGTGGAAATAATGGGTTGCAATATCTTGCCTTTGGTTTGGCATCAAGTTAACTGTATAAAAGTTGTTTAAGTTATCCAATAAATCTATATGAAAGTACAGAAAATAATTTTAACATTAACTCTTACTTCTAATAATTTCTTTTTCATTTTCAAAAATGCCTATTAGATCAATTGGTTGTCACAGAGTCATATCTATATTCTACAATTGTCTTAGCAGCTAGAAAGAAGAGTCATTGGCTGATACCACTTCTCAGTGGCCAACAAGCCTTATCAAAAGTAGGGCTGAAGGTGCAAATCAATTCAGCAATCTGCAAAGCCAATTCAGTTATCATTACATAAATAAAAGAAAATGTGATATGTTGTATTCACATATTGTCTATTCAATCTCCCATAAAATACTTGATTGTTCTACCTGAT
Source organism: Mantis religiosa (assembly GCA_030765055.1). Lineage (NCBI taxonomy): Eukaryota > Metazoa > Arthropoda > Insecta > Mantodea > Mantidae > Mantis > Mantis religiosa. The sequence goes on along the minus strand of CM060947.1, from coordinate 67,357,788 downwards.
TCTTGTTAACTGAGATAAACTTTCATTATATTCTACTGTTTGTGAAAATTGCAACAAATGAATAAGAAAACACATGAATTCAATGAATTTAATACCAGAGGTTAGGTACATAACAAGTAGCAAATGATTAACTTTTCAAATCTGTACATGACCTTTGAGCCCTAATATTCAGTATTTCATGTGACTTCCATGCGCTGCAATTAGAGCTGGCATTGCAGGGCTGTCGTGCCAGGTGTTATTATTGCATCTAGAAGGTTCTGAATACATTCCTGAGGGATTTTCCCTCCAGACAGTTTGTATTTGAGCCCAAAACTCTCTGACACTAGTTACTGGAGGATCATGATGCACCAGATGTCGACCAGCCATATCCCAGACATGTTCGATGGGTGACATGTTAGGCGAATATACAGGCCAGGGAAGCAATGGTACGCGATGCTCTTCGACGAAGGCTTGTACATTCCTCGCAATATGTGGCTGGGTATTGTCCTGTTGAAATATAGCCTGAGAAGATGCCTGAAGCAGGCGGAGTTTTTCAGGCTCTACAATTACCATTAGGTACAGTTGCTGTTCAAAGTACCCTGAGTTCGTCAGAGGCAAGAAAGATCGGTAGTTGTAACCAACAGCACCCCAAACCATCACTCCAGTTGTTTGTCTGCTATGCCACTCAACCATGCAGCCCTCCAGGTTGTGCTCACCACAGTACTGTCGGACATGCATGCAGCCATCACTGTAGGACACAAAGCGGGACTCATCCAAAAAGACTACATTTTGCCACTCAGCACCCCAGTGACGATGTTAACGTGCCCCTTGCATCAGTGGAGCTTGTGGTTTCTGGACAATGGAGGCCAACATAATGGCATGCGTGCAACCAGTCCAACCTGCAGTAGACAGCGATGAACCGATGATGCTGATAAGTTCACACTTGTTGCAGTGCTCCAGCATTGAACCATTAATGCAGATGAAGCCCTACGGTCCATTATGGCCATACAGACAAGATGACGGTCATCCCATGCTGTGGTCATTTTACATGGTCCAGTTCCCATCTTTGCTGCATACAAACATCTATCCACTGCTTCCACACATGCATCAATGTCATAGCAGCATGTCCTATACTAGCTGAAATGTCATGGTATGACAAACCTGCTTCCCGGAGACTGATCAATTCGGCTCTGTTCAAATTCGGTCACATGCCGATATGGCTCCATTTGATATCAACGAAGCATACTGGCACTCACTTTATTGTTTCCACTTTGTTTCACAGCTCTGCACCGACTACACTGGGCGCAATACTGACCTTGTCGGACTGACACGTGAGGGGTCTGTTTGGCCTATATGTACCCCATCTCTCTGCAAATCTAATCACTTATTGCTTGCACACTCTTCTACACTTCCACCATTTGGAGTTATTCCGATAATTTCTTCCTGGTGTTGCAATTTTCACAAACAGCAGTGTACATAAACTCTTTATGTTGTAGGCATAAGAAAGATACAGTAGCATAAAGAAATAATTAGATTTTTAAAAGTGAACTGCTATATGATGTTTTTAAAATTTTGTACTTCAACATCACACACAATGAACACTGACTTGCCACTAGTAAAAAGCAGAAGAATATAAAAATTGGAATGACAAAGAATATTTTGGAAATTAACACTACAAAAAAATCTTTTATATGAATTTAGCTCTTGAACAAAATCTATATTATTTATACACTAATTTTTTTTTTTTTATTTCCTAAATTTCCAGTTATACAGCCATTCAGAATGAAGTGTTCACAGGCTATTCTCAGAAAATACATGAACACATTTTATTTGTCATGTAACTATCTGAATTATATGGTTAGCTTGAGATGGGAGAGTCCTTGAAAATCCCTATTTTGCATATTGAGGAAATACAAACTTTTAATTTCTGGGTTATGCTACTCTATGTCATATCCCCTTTAAACTGCATATATTTTCTGAAATATATATTTTTAAATTCAGGGAGATCCAATACTTCCTTTACAAACTATATACAATAGAACCTTGTTTACCCAGATTAACTGGTACCAGGGCCGATACAAGTCAATAAAAATCTGGGTTATCCAGAGACTAATGAAAAATAATAAACAATATTCACATCACCAATATATTTTTAATAGAGTATAGAAATTACTATCTGCACACTTTCACCTAAAAACACATGCAATGTATGTACTGTAATAGCCTTATTTGCACTGTACACAATATACAAACCAATTGGTAGTAAAAAAGGCAGTGAGCTCCTGCTGCCTCAATTTAGTGTATTGTTTATGAGCTGTGCAATCTCACATCTGCTTTAACATTTAAGTTCTTCTGGCAATATTTCAGCTTGACTCTCGAAATAAAGCATCAACTTTTCATCAACACTGTCTGAATCTGAATACTCTTATTTTCATTTTCAGTAACATTGCATGATGCAATAATGCCTTCCTCTGTAATTAGTTTATAATCACCATCATTGTCAATTTGCAACTGTCACTGTCTTCATCAATATCAGAACAGTGCTGCAGCTATTTTTGTACTTCATGTTTTGTTAAGAATGGTCAAAAAGAATAGTATGTATAATAACATAAAGAAGTAATGTAAAGTAGGTAATGGTGTAACCATGACAACATAATATGATAAGTTGTTAAATGTTTTAAAAGATTTTTTCTTCTGCTTATGAAAGTCTTAGGGGTAAGACATATATTTGTCTATCAGAGTGTGTGCAGAAACAATTTTGGGTATGCATCAAAGATGCATAAGTAGCATGTGCGCAAGAAAATAAATAGTTCACCGTGGAATCTACCACTGGTAGCAAAAAGACTAGATTAATAATATTTGTAATTGTTTCAAAGAATTTAAAATTGTTTATGAGGAATTAAATTTCCATCTTTAATCAAGAAAAGTATTTGCTCATTGTTCAACAGCTGTAATAATACTATATTTATCAGCCCCGTTACTGCGATCCTGGGAAAGAAAACAATCTCATTGCTTAACAATTACAGGTGTGCCTAATTATCCAGAGTTGCAGGAGAAACTTCTAGATTTCTTCAAGACCATCACCAAAGGTTAGAAATTAATCTGCATCCACCTTCATCCCAAATAATTCTGCTTCAAGATGGCTTCCCAACTTGGGGCTTCAAGATAATCCACTCGGAGATCATCTCATCATAATCATCACAAAATAATTGTTTCAACTTCTAGCATGGTTCTGTATGTAGATATTTAAGTGACCAGCGAACACCTTTATCTGCCAGAAGCAATAGATTAAGGTACTTTTAGAAAGTTTAGGCTTCAAATTAATTTTTAAAACAAAATGGAAAAAGGTAATTGTTTTGCTTTTGTGGATTTCTTTTCAATTTCTTATAACATTCCCATCTTAATTCACTGAATTTCAGTATGTGTATATTCAACATTAGACTCATAATGTGTGACAATTACCTCCAGATTATTTTAAAAGCTACAAATGTAAGTTTTCTGCCTTAAAACAAGGAACTTTCAATCCCCCAACTGTTCAATGTCTTAAGAGTGCTCCACAGTGATAGGACCAAACAAACGAACAAAAAAAAAAAAAAAACAACCTAAAGAAACAATTGAAAACTTAAATTTCAGTATTTTTTACCTTAAATGATCTGCTGGAATGCCTAACTCAAATTAAACAGAATCAACGCTCCATACTCAAATACTAGGCCATAAACAAAAACTAGATTCTATAGTTAGGTACTGGATATATGAAATGCATTCAAATGCTAAATTTTTTCCTGTATATGAAATATAATTTTCAAGATTCTTTCAGTCATGCTTCCTCTGCTATCTGTAGCAATATTTTTCAAGATTAGAATCAATCTCTCTATATGACTGGCCAAAATATTAATGCATTAATTTTTAAGTATGCTGAGTCAAAATGTAAGTCAATATGCACACAGAATTATCTTAGCTTTAAATAAAGTACTTGTTTAACAAAATGTAGCCTTGTGTGGTCATCTTTAAGCACAAGGTTGTTCTTTTGTTAGTTTTCTTTAGGAGAGGTGTATCAGTGGGCTGCGTAAAACAACTTAGCCCACCTTCTTAATCTCCATGTCTGCTGTCCACAATACAATAAGAAATGCTAGAAAAGCTGTCAGTAAGTAACATAAAACACAGATATGTCATATCTCACTTGTACAAACTTTGAATTACTCTTCCTTTATTCAGAATATTTTAGCTTAAAATATCACATGTAGCTAATTTTTATCAACAACCAATTACTGTTTTGTTGGCAGAAAATGCGCTTAGGAAAATTGTGAAATTTCCAATTCACTTATGCTCTTCCTATAGATTTCAAAAAAGATTATGAGCAGCTGATTTCTTATCCTATTCACTGATGCAAGAATTCACTAAATTCTGTACAATTTAATATATTTAAAAATTAGTTACCACTATAACAATATGTGGTAATTTCCTCTCCATTTGTTTTAAAAAGCTACAAACTGGGTTTCCTGCCTTAAAATAAGGAAATTTTAATTCTTCAGCTAAGAATGACGTCAAGAAATTTTTGAAAACTTATGTTTCAGTGTTATTTACTTTATATGACTGCTGGTATGCATAACTCAAAATATACAAAATCAGAGTTTTATACTTGAGTAATAGGCTATAACATTACACCAAATGAGTGGAGAAGGTATTTTACAAAGTTAGTTGGGTGGAAAACCCTAAGAATGATATTATGTTTATAAATAATACAGCAACCAGGACTGAAGCTCTACATGGTGAAATTACAAGTAGGGAGATAGAATATCAAATCAAAATGCTAAAAATGAACAAGGGAGCTGGAATAGATGGATTCCTGAGAAATTTTGGCAAATGTTTTACAAGTGGAAGTAATTTTAATGTTATTCAACAAGATCAAGAAGAGCAAGATAGCACCAGAAAATTGGAAAACAAGTACGGTTGTACCACTATATAAAGGAAAGGGAAGGTTAAATAATTTAGGAGACCACAGAGGGATTAGTGTATTGTCTATTTTAGAGAAAATGTATACTGGCATACTAAATTTCAGACTACAGGAGTGGCTAGAAAAAGAAAGGAAACTTAGTGAATATCAGGTAGCATTTAGGAAAGGGAGAAGAGTGGTTGATAATATAATAGTAATTCAAACTTAGTAACCAAGTATTTAAGAAATAAAAGAGGAAGAGGCTATATGCTTTTTGCCGATTTTGAAAAAGTATTTGATACAATCAGATTAGATATAATTGTGTACAAAATGCAAGGTAAAGGTGTAAGTGAAGAGTTTATTGGGATAGTACAAAATATGATGGAGCTAAATTTTGCATTAAATGTTCAGAAAATGCGACCAATGAGATGGTAGATCAGTGGATAGGCTTAAGTCAAGGTTGTATATTGAGCACATTATTGTTCAACTTGTTTATTAATGACATCATGGAAAAAGTTTTAAAGTGCAACACACACTGCTCAACATTAGATAAGATAGAAGTACCGGGACTTATTAGCAGATGATTTATGGTTAGTTCTACTATGATAATTGGCTTGCAACGTGTCATATACGAAATAAGTAAATTTTGTGTGGAATCTGGTCTGAGGATAAATATCAGAGAGTCAAAATTAGTACTATTTAAAAAAGGGTCTAAGCTAAGAAGCAATGAGAAATGGTTCTTAAAAGGAGAATTACTGGAACTGGTCATCAAATTTGATTATTTAGGGCTTAGGCTGTGTGGCAGTTATTTCATGTTTCTAAATTTTAAAAAATTTGGAATTGTTATGTAAAGATTAATCTTTACAGAAATGAAAGTGTAAAATTAGGTTGGTTATGGGACGATGTAATGTTAGTGAAATATTATGTAATACTATCATTGGTAGCTGTAAGAATGCAATTACATAATGTGGTGTCATAGACCAATAGCAGATAAGTTATTTGGTTGCTATAGAACATAGAAAGAAGAGAGGAGGAGATTAACTGGAATGACCATTCTTCCATAAGCGACTTTCGTAGGAGTAAAACGTGTTTTGTGTCGCTCCAAGAGTGTGCAGAAACAATATTGTGTGAATGCATTTATGTTGCATTCATAACGTGTGAAAGAAAGAAATAGTTAATCGATGCAACAACCATCGTTTGCTTAAAGACAGCATTTACATAATTTAAAACTATATCAGAATTTAAAATTGCTTCGCTGGAATAAAATCCACATTATTTAAAGAGAAGAATTATTGTCCATTCTCCAACAATAGCAATATCAACTTGCTATACTCTGCAACCACACCCAGAGATGAGATTTCTTACTCCAGAGCTGCCGAGGAACCTACAGCATTATACTGCAAGTTCTTCACAAAGGTGAGTGTGGCGGTCGAGTAGGAGAGGTTGGGAACCACAAGGAAAGAATATTATTATTATTATTAAAGGTAAAGTAGCAATGAGAGCTATTAGATTATGCTTTAAAAAAACTTGTCAATAAGATAGAGAGAATGTACAAGTGGTGGTGGAATCAAAACTCTATATGGAGTGAAAGTATGGGGACCTACTAAGAGCTGGCAGAGAATTGATATAGCCCACAGAAAGTTTTGCAGAGAAGTGTTGGGGCTATCTAAAGCTTCAGCAAATTGTAGAGTGGCGGAGTTAGGGAAAGTGAGGACTAAAGGCGTGACGACTGAGAACTTTAAAATATTGGTATAGGAGTTTAAAAATAGGAGGGTACGTGACTCTAAATGAGTGTATGAGATACCAAATGGAAGTAATGAAATCAAACAGCTGTTCAAGTGAAGTGCAAGAAATCCTACAAAAAAATTGGGATTGGGAGCTTCGGAAAAGACAACATCAAAATATAGGATTTTGGAAAGAAGTGAGGCAAAGAGTGATAGACAGAGAGGCAAGAAGTTTGGGCTAGCTTTGAGAACTAATATTTGTTTATATAAATTAATAAAGGAGTGGGGAAGAGAAGGCTATGTTGACTTATGTAACAGAAGAAAAAGTCAAGAACTAGCATGGGCGAGAACAGGGGCTTTATTCTTGAAAGGGTTAAGTAGTAGGGAAGTGGATGTGTGTTATTTGTGGAAATCAGGAAAGTATAGCTCACTGCATAGTGGAATGTAAAGAGTAAGTTGGAGGCACGAAATTCGGGACCCAAAATGGAACAAAATGGATGTGTAAACTGTTGCTATGAAAGAAAATGCTGACAGTGAAGGGAGAAGAGAAATTAAGACCCTGGGTGAGTTCTTAAGCAAAATTAAGGAAAAATAGCTAAGGAAGATGAGTAAAGTAAAAGCAGGAAAAAAGAAAGTGGAGAGGAAAGAGAGTAGATTAAAAGAATAGATAGATCAGACATAGGCAACTAGGGCTAACAACTGTTAATGGCCTGGGTGCCATACGGAAGGTAGCACACGAGACAATCACTCAAATTTGTACTGAAGGCAAGTTAAATGTAAGTACAAGAGTCTTATACATGTATACATGTTTATATACTGTATACCAACAAGTACAATAAATTCAAATAGACTGTAGACAAAAAACTGGATTATATACATAGTTAGGCATTGGATATATGAAATGAATTCAAATACTAAATTTTTCCCTGACTATAAAATATGACATTTTTCAAGATGATGGATTTTTTTTTTTTAACTCATGCTTTGTCTGCTATCTGTAGAGATATTTTTCAACCGGAGTCAATCTCACTATATGACTGGCCAAAATGGTAAATCTTCTAAGTCTGCTAAGTTCAAAAGTAAATCAATATATACTTAAGCTTTAGTAAAGTATTTGTTTAACAAAATGTAGCCTTGTGTGGTTATCTTTAAGCACAAGGTGATTGTTTTGTTAGTTTTCTTTAGGAGAGGTGTATCAGTGGTCTGCGTAAAACAACTCAGCCCACCTTCTTAATCTCCATCTCTGTTGTCTACAATACAAAAAGAAATGCTAGAAAAGCTACCAGTAACATAACACAAATATATCATATCTAACTTGTACAAATTTTGAGTTATTGTTCCTTTACTTTGAACAACATTTTAGCTTAAAATACAACATGTAGGTAATTTCTATCAATGACATCCAACCACTGTTTTGTTGGCAGAGAAGGTGCTTAGGAAAACTGAAATTTTAGTTTCACTTATTTTCCTTTAGTTTTCACAAAAGATCACAGAAGGGATGCTTTCTTATACTGTTCATCGATGCAAGAATTCACTTCATTCCAGTAATTGATGATGATAGTTGGCGCTACAGGCCATGTAGGGCCTTGGCCTCCCTAACCACCCTCTTCCATTCTACTTGGTTCTCTGCTTTTCTTCTCCAGCCTTTAACCCCCAACTTTCTCAAGTCGTCTTCTACATCATCTACCCATCTTTTCCTAGGTCTTCCTCTTCTCCTTCTGTCATCCAGCTTTCCTATGAATATCTTCTTAACTACACTGGTTTCCGGCATTCTCTGCACATGGCCAATCCACCTTATTCTTCCTTGTTTAATTTTCACTACTATATTTGGTTGTCCAAATAGGCATTGTAACTCCAAGTTAGTCTGCATTCTCCATCTGTCCAAGTCCTTTATCACTACAAATATATTTCTCAGGATTTTCCTTTCCCACCGTAATAACCATGCAGTATAATTTAATATATTTAAAAGTCAGTCACCACTATCACGGTATATGATAACACCCTTAAGTTTTGATGTGTGTTTGGAGGAATTTAGTAACACTGACGTCAAAATTAATATAAAAATTATTTGTGGTTGGTTTATTGACACTCGTCACTTACTTTTTCATATATTTATGAGAGACTAGTTTCAAAGGCCCTGGCCTCCATTTTCAATCTCTTCCCAACTGGCAACTGTTGTTATCTGCTCTCTCTGGTGGTGGAACTATGAACTTTTTTGTCAAATTATCTGCTGGCGGGATTTCAAAGTTCATTACGCGATATTCATCTGGAAAAATAAGGATCGCGTAATGAACTTTGAAATCCCGCCAGCAGATAATTTGACAAAAAAGTTCATAGTTCCACCACCAGAGAGAGCAGATAACAACAGTTGCCAGTTGGGAAGAGATTGAAAATGGAGGCCAGGGCCTTTGAAACTAGTCTCTCATAAATATATGAAAAAGTAAGTGACGAGTGTCAATAAACCAACCACAAATAATTTTTATACCCTTAAGTTTGTTTTAAAAAGCTACAAACATGAGGTTCCTGCCTTAAAATAAGGGTATTTTATCCTCCAGCTTGAAATGGCTAAATTCTTGAAAACTTACATTTCTGTGTTATTTACTTTATAGGATAAGCTGGTATGCATAACTCGAAACATACAAAATCAGAGTTCCATACATGAGTACTAGGCTGTAAGCAAAAACTGGATTATATAGTTACATATTAAAACATAAAACGGATTCAATGCTAAATTTTTCGTGCCTATAAAATATAAAACCTTTCAAGATTTTTTTTGTAATCATACTTCGTCTGCAATCTGTGAGTTATTTTTCAAGATTGGAAATGATCTTTTTATATGACTGACCAAAATGGTAATGTACAATTTTTTTTTAAGTTGGCTAAGTTCAAGTGTATGTACTTAGAGTAACATTATCTTAGCTTTAAGTAAGTACTTGTTTAACAAAATGTATCCCTGTGTGGTCATCTTTAAGCACAAGGTTGTCTTTTTTGTTAGTTTTCTTTAGGAGAGGTGTATCAGTGGGCTGCGTAAAACAATTCAACCCACCTTCTTAATCTCCATAACTGCTGTTTACAATAAAAAAAGAAATGCTAGAAAAGCTGTCAGTAAGTAACATCTCACTTGCACAATATTTCACCCATCCTTCCTTAATTTACAAAAACATTTTATCTTAAAATACATGTAGCTGGATTTTTTATCAATAACATCTGATTATTGTTTTGTTAGCAGAGAATGTACTAGGGAAAATTGTGTGATTTCTGTTTACACAATAAACTTTTTAGTTTTCAAAAAATATCTCAAGCCGCTCTGTGGCTGAGCAGTTAGACAAGGCAATCCGGGTTCGATCCCAGGCGACCGCAAAGTGAGACTTGTGGTGGACAACACAGCACTGTTGTCAATGAACAGGACTGTGTCCTATACCAAGAGAAGATCTCAGAGAGGCTGCTTTCTTATTCTGATCATTGATGCAAGCTCTTACTGACTGAATTATCGCTGGGTATTGTATTAATTCCATTAATGAACTAGAAAGCATAAAAATCTAATTTCTGTCTATTGGAATTATTAAGAAATTACATTAGGACTTCATTTCTATAAAAATAGATAACCATATTTGTTAATGCAACAAAAATGCATGACTTATAAATATATACAGAAATACAAAGTACAGAGAATATACTCTTTCTGTTGTGATTACATAATTGTGTTCATTGTAGAGTTTCACCAAACTCTACAAAGAAGTTAAATGCTATGGCATTTTTGTTTCCTTCTGTACAAACTTGTTATCTGGAGGTGTGTTTAACTTTTTAAAGCAATAACTAAGGATATTCAATCATTTATTCCTATGTGTTCTTAGTTGAGTGTAAGTTTGAAACTCTTCCAACTTTGATTTAATTTCATCTGGGAGGGAAATTGACATGTAGTTCTATCTAAAAGAGTTTATTAAATAAGCAAACACAAAGACTAAATTCACTGATTCTGTAGAAATTATTGCCTCATCAGTTTTCATTCTGCACCTACCATTCTCCTATGATTTATTCTTTTGTTATTTGATGATGATTATAGCATTAGCTAACACAGAAAAAGTTTAGTAGAATAGGTGCAGTATAGTGTACTTCAATGCTGTATATGATATAACTTTTCAGTATGCCAAATGAATCTTGTGAAGCTATTATGAGGTGGAAAAGGAATTGTCAAACTGGTAATATGTCCCAGACAGATGAGCCAACAGCTGGTAAACCATCCTTGAACAGATGATGTCACAGCAAAGAAAATGGAGTGTTTAATCCTGGAAGACAGACGAGCAACCATCCAAATGATCATGAATGACACCTTAGTTATGGTAGTGTCTGTAAAATTATTCATGACAAACTGTACTTGTCTAAGGTGTCTGCACAGTGGTTCCATGTTTCCCAATCCCTTTCCAAAAGCAAACACAGCGTGATCTTTCAAGACAGATGTTGATGCTGTTGGAACAGGATAAAGATTTTTTTGATCGTTGATAATGGGATGAATAGCAAATCTATCAGTATGATCCAGAGACAAAAGCAATGACTATGGAATGGAAGCATGCCAATTTCCACCTTGCTAAAAGTCAGCTGGGAAGGCCACGCTTTCAGTTTTCTGGGACTGTCAGAGTTATCCTTACAGATTATTTTGATAAGGGTCAAACTATTACTGGCAGATACTACAGCAATCTTCTGGAAAAGTTATAAGCAGCCCTGATTATAAAATGACGTGGTATGCTCCCCAAAGACATTTGTCTTCTGACAATGCTCCCTCCGGCTCATTCATCTCAAGTTACAGTTGACAAAACAAGGAAATATGGTTATTTAGTTAACTGATGGAAACATGGCTTTGAGATCTTGCAGTATCTGCCTTATTCAGTCAATCTTGAACCAAATGACTTTTCTTGTTTCCAGAAATGAAGAATCTGTTGCGTGGTCACTGGTTGACAACAAATGATGTGAACAATGAAGTGGAAGAGTGGTTTCAGTCCAAAAATGTCAACTTCTAAAATCAAATCAAAGTATTTGGAAGGTGAAGTAACCTGGGAAAATGTCTAAATCTGGATGGTGGCTATGTAGAGAAGAATTAACAAGCACATATCAACACAAACTCACATTTTTTAAGGAGTGATAATTAAAACTTTACAACACCCCCTCGTACTTTCACATTCCATAATTGTGAATTGTGCTACTGTCTTCAAGTGGTTTATATTTGGTCTAAGGATTTAGAGACCTTATAAAATTAAGTTAATCAGCTAGACTGTTATTTGAAAATAACGATTCCAAAAGTATTCTCAACTGGAGAATCAAAACAGTAAAATTCAAAAGGAAATTCTCTGTGCAAAAATGAACTCCTATAATAAATTTATGGAAACTACTGACTATAGGAAGACAAATACAGTTATACAGAGTGGCACAAAAGTCACTGGACACTGATTTAAACAAAAGATTGAATTTGTTTCATTACAAATACAGTCTTATAATTATTATTTTATAGTGAAATAATTTTCCATTTGCATTAATACATCGTTGATGTCTTTTTGGAACACTGTTACATATTCTATGGCATAATCATCACTGTCCAAATCATGAAGTATATAGTCTTTTAGTTCAGTGATGGTCTTGGAAAGTTTTAAGTAATTGTGGGTGGCAGAAATAAAATGCGGTGGTGTGCCATTGTGTTGAAAGTAGATTTCTGGAAAGTTTTCAGCATGTATTATAAGTTCTGGTACCATGCAATTCTGAAGTATATCTAAATAGTTATCTCCTGTCTCTGTTGCTTCAAAGAATATGACTCAAATATGCCAAATGATGATACTGCTGTCCACTCACACCAGGTTGATTTTGTTGTTCTAACAAAAGATTAACACTATATCAGTAAGGGCAGTTAAGCTGTTAACTTGACCACTTAACTTAAGAATGGGCCTCATTGACCACACAATTTTATTGAATAGTTAGGGTCATGTTTCTGTTGGTCAAGCATCAATTCACGAAGCTGAAGATGTTGATATGAATCATCTTCAAGCAACTCATGTTATAAAAATGGAATGAAAACTTTAAACTTCTGTTTGTGTAATATTCTTTGCAATGATCTTCATGATAAATACAGCTCAATTGCTAATTGTCTGGTTAATTTTCTCAAAATTTGGGTCACAGCTTAACATGCTTGAAATTTATTTTCCTCTTTTCTGACTGTTCTTGGGCAAGCAGATCTTGGTGCATCCATAACAGACAGAAGTTTTCCAAATATATCTTGTATACAAGATATATACACTGTCTCAAATGTTGTTCCGATTCATTAACAACTGTTGTAGCAGCACCTTTATAAAATGCTTTTAACGTGAAAATTCTTTCTTCTTTAGTCAACAATGTGACAATTTGAAAAACTGCAGCTGCAAACACGTCTCACAATCTCACACCAATTATTGTGTTTGTTTTGTTTCTCATTACATTGTACACCAACCTGACAAGGTGTAATTACTACCATTTGGGTAGTAAATACATCTTTGGGTTAAAATACATCTTGCTGTTACTTTCTTGAAAATATTTTCACGAGACTAAAATACAGGAATACAGTGGCTATTATCTTTCCCGCTGAAGAAACACACTTAGCTTTCTTTGGAGTGTTTTTACGCTCTTGCACCAAATATTTGTACTTTTACTACTTCTTTAGCATCTAGTGGTGAATTCCATTTTATCAACTGATGTAATTTTGGAAGATTTTATCAACTGATGTAATTTTGGAAGAAGTCAATCAAGTTGCATCTGAACTTGTCCAAGCACTCATGTGAGATGTGATTCTGACAAATAACACTGTGCACATTGCACTATTGGAATGTCAACAACCTTATATACTATGGTTTGTCATTTAACATGCCATTGTTGATTTTTGCAATGTTTTCTTCAGTTGTAGTGGTAACTGGATGTTCACCATAAAAACAAAAGAATGGTCTTCTTCCTTCACCATAGTAAATTATATTGACCTTAGCAAATTACATTGAAAAATCTTTCAAATAAGAATCTAATTTTCTTTAATCAGTTTCATGTACAAATTGCTTGAGTCAACTTTATCCATTTTTGTAAGAAACCTAAACTTGCCTTCTTGAAGTATGTTAGTGGCACAATGGTTCTTGAATACAAATATTTAAATGAAAGCTCTAATGCAAGTCTCTTACCTCCTTTCCCTGGTCTTCCATGGCAGCCATATCTCATTGTAATGATTTCACCCTCTCAAATATCACTAGAATTTCATTGTTCCAGAAAGATTTTTCATTCATACACAATAACTTATCTTGAGGTTAAATAATTGTGACTTAAATCACATTTTAATTGTTCTAACCTGACATATCTTCTTACTCTATGGAACCACTATCACTGTCACCATGTCACTGCTTTTTATTATAATTCTTTCAATTTTTTCTTCTGAGTGTCCTTTTTATCAGTACTACAGATGTATTTCAGCCACATGATGGCTTACCTTTCTCCATTCTATTTACCTAATTTGCTCAAATGGTTGGCAGAACAACATTTATGACTTTCATTTTAAATGTTACATTTCTGAAACCAACCCATAGTTTTACATCTGCTCCTTATTCTATAGATTCACATATGGTAGGGAGGAAGTCTTAAGGTTGCATGGTTATAATCTGACAATATTTAGTCAATCAAAAATAATTAGTTGGCTTGTTGGCTGAAATTAAATCATACAATTTTATTTTGGTGTTATTTTCATCAAAGGAGATATTGTGATTTTGTAATCAAGAAAGTATGTCTCTTCTTAAAGAACTTGGAAGTTGGAGGTTTGTCTTCTTGTGTATTATGCTAAGAAGCATTACCTATAATCACAAACAAGTTAGGGGGTGAATTTGGAATTAATATTGTGTATAGCCATTTGACAAAATGTTCAGGATTTCTTTCTTTATTAAAACCTCCAGCTTTCTGCATAAGCAGGGAATTGGATATGAATCCAAACCTTCTGTCTGCATTGACAAATATAAGTCGCTTCCCTTATTATGTCCAGTGCCGTAAAATCTGTGCTGCTGTCATCAGTCAATGTTTTGGGTTTTGTGTGACTGCTAGGGATGTAGGTCTCATCTTGGTAAATTATTGAGTGCCCCTGAGCTCTTTATTTTCACAGACTAGCAAGATAATTCTGATATAGAAGGCGCATTTTAGTCTTTCAATTAGCGGACTCTTGAATTTGTCCATTTAAAGCTAATTTTTTTATTATGAGGCAAAGGCTGGTAGACCCAACTTGAAAATTGATTGTAGTGCATAGTTTCTGCAAGTATCTTAATGCTGGTGTGATCTTCTCTTGGGATAGAACTGAATCCTTATGTATTGTCTCTTTCTTCAGGTATTTATTTACATTTAACAATCAGCTCACAAGTTTGGCTATGAAAATTCTTTCCTTTTAACTTTGAAATTACAGGAGGCATTATCACAACATCAATTCAACACATGCAAAGAACATGTCACAGTACACACTTTACAATCAACTATACTTGGGGACAGATGATTCACATAACATACATCAATAATAGAAGCAATAACTTCATTGAATACAGGAGTTAGGAGGCAGAAGAAAAAGACCTGGGCTCGCTGACTGTTCTCTGGGTGAACGTCAAGTGTTCTAGAACTATTCTGCGACTTATAATAAACCAGAAAATGAAACTACATGCACGAAATTGCATATTGAAATATCTACAGGATCCTATCTGATTACTACCCTTGCTATTTGACACTGACAGTAAATCTCTTTGTTGGACTGAGACTTTTCCAGACTGCTCTCACATGTATTAAGTTAGTAATGCAATTACCAATATGTGTTACACAACTAAAACAAGTTATCACATTCATTCAGGCACATTTTTATTGACATGCTAGGAATCTCATGGTCAAAAGAGATATCAGTCATTTATAATTACAATATTGTTTTATAATCAACAGTGTTGTAAAACCATATGCGCAAAGTTAACAAGTTTTGCTGGGATACAATTTAATTCAAATTAATTCTGAATACCTGAAAAAGATAAGTACACGTTATGTTAATGCAACCACTATATGCAACAGCTTTGTTCATGTAACCAAATCCATGAGAACAAAACAGGAACAGGCTACACACAGAAAGTGTTTGATGTGATGAAAGTCCAGTGCAGCAAAGTACAACACAATACATTCATAAAAATAAGTGACTCACATCTGTCTACTCTAGAAGCATGTTAGCTGGGATAATAAAAGGCCTGACAAAGATATACAATTTCACATTGGATATACTCATAACTAACGCTGTTATAATCATAATTTATTATTTTTGTATCAGTATGATCATTTGCAGAAAATAAAAGAAAATACCAAGAACAAACACAAGTTCAAAATATAAAATTCATACACAATAAATACTTTAAAAAAATGTATAAGAAAAACTTAAAATGATATAAGGAGTATGTCTAGCTGGGTTTTATGGCAGAGAAGAGAATCATGTCAAAAATGACGTCATCTTGAATTTGTTTATACACCAAGTTTTAGTTTTTACTAGCCGAAATACAAAGTATTTGACTATTATTACAAAATTTAGGCTTAGGTTGCAATTGCCCAATAGCTTTGTATTACTTTGGAGACATTTAGAAACATATATGTCAATATAACACAAGTCAATATAACACTGTTTATTTTCAGTAATGAACACATAGAAAATTACTGAAAGCAATTACGACAAAACTAAAATAAACAAAAGAACAAATCTGAGAGTAAATGATGAGTGGATGCCAAAAAATATTATAGAACTCACTATTTCTTTGCTATTTTGTGAGGTGGCGAAAATGAAGTAATTATCTGACCTCAGTTCACAGTATTACAAAGATATAGATACTCCTGCAAACTTTTGTAGGTATTAAATAAAATTAAATAATTGTACGAAGTAGAGTGGAATTTCAAATTGTAAGCTAGACAAAAATTTTTTGCCCAGCGTCAAAAGTTAGCTATGCCACTGAAATCACTGCTAGCACACCCATGCACACAAACTTTTATATATATAAAGATTATCTTTTGTACAATTATTTCTAAACATGTTCCAGACATTCCTCAAAATGGCCAATATACCCACATTACATGTAAAATTGTCACTAAAATCAACACCAGTTTCTTTTTAATTTTCACTTCCTGAACTTTCATAAAAATAGCTCTATGATTCCTGCCATTTAAAAATGCATTTTCAAATTCTGATGAGATTCTGAAACAATGTATAACACATCATGTTAATTAGACCTTTACATGAAATCTGTTAATTTTGGATTTGGTCTTGGTGGATTTAAAACACATATCCGTCTCTTAAGAGAATCTACTCTGATGTCACTTGCAGAGCAATTTTTCATTTACCAGTATATTTACCAGGTACAAAATCAGCTCTGTACGTAGTATAAAATGACTGCTCTTGTCACTTTTTGTTAGAGGGAAACGAAAAAATATTAATATGTTCTTAATGGTTTGAATGGTAACTATATAAGCAAAGATGTTAACAGAAATTTATATCCTGAAAATTCAAGTTAGATATTCATTGCAGTAAAACAATCACAGTTTACTAAAAATTTACTATCAAGGGGAAGAGGGAAGATTACTTGTAGCTCAGAATTACTTATAGAATGAGATTTTGATTGTGCATCAATTTTCTACAACTAAAAAAAGGGGGGCTATACAATGGACCTACCTATACAAAATGTTGCAAACACTAGGAATATGTCTGAATAAAATATTATTTGAACTTGATCCTGCTTTGAAAATATCAATTAATTTGACTTGTGTAACATTTCTTGCATAAAACTCATTTTGCAAATGTTGACCTTTTTCACTAATTCTTTTCACATGAGTATGTCTACACATATTTATTGCACCTATAAATTCACACACTTTAGATATATCAAGATTTGGCTGATCCGCTTTCTTGAACACCAAGTTTTACACACACATCCTCATCCTATAGTTCCCTATGCACAGCTAGATTGTCATCAAAATCCACAAAGATACAGAACTCTGCATCTACCCATTGAGCTGATTTATAGGTACAACTTTATCATCATCATCAGAGGCAGCCTCTTCGTTAAGATTCTAGATTTAAACAAACATTATTTAACTATGGAGGATGACACCTGCTTCTAGACAGCCAAAATAAAATTCCATGGCTCATAGCAAGTACATAGACGGTGAGATTTTCATTTCATGCATCAGTCAATGTTATTAAATATTGAGGTAGCACTTTTTTAACACAAACTTTAAATTTTTAATACTGCCCAAATTAAATGGCTGTATATGATTGGTATAGTTTGAAGAAAAAATTCCATTTGAATATTTTCCAAAGTTAACTGATCTAGCATATAACACTTCCTTTTTCTTTTTTCATGGCTGATTAAAAGCTAATGAAAAACAAAGCCACTATTAAACATTAAACTCCATATACTGAGAATTACTTTTATTTCTCATTTGTTGCTACAACACTTGTGCCGAAAGCAAATGTATTCCTCAAAGTATAAACTTGAAAGAAGCGTAGGGACAGTGAAGCACAAACTAGTACAAAATTGAATCGAGAATATATTGACACATTGCTTCACTCACACTGTTTATTCACAGGACATGTTTCAAGAGCTCTTGCTCCTATCCTCAGCTGATACTCGACTAGTGCAAGTTGTAGTGGTTTCTTCTTTCTCCGTATTGTCAATAGATGGCGTGATGTACTTGTCAAAGATGTCCGGTGGTGGAGTTTCAAAATTCATGAATCTATGACGATTTTTGTTAATGAAGATTTTTTCCCATACGGAAAGGTCTATGGGGTGATTAACGTATTTTATTAGAGATGTTTCCAAATTGATGTCATGTCTAGTATTCAAAAAATGAAAAGCCACTGCTGATTTTTCTGTTTCACCATTTTTAATGTTTCTCATATGTTCTTTAGTTCTGATGTTAATATTTCTTTTTGTTTTTCCTATATAAATTTTAGGGCAAGTTTCACATTTGATCTCATAGATTCCTGGTTTTTCTTTGGTAGTGATTGAATTTTTAATATCAGAAATTTGTTAAAAGGCCCTCCCAAAAATTCAATCACTACCAAAGAAAAACCAGGAATCTATGAGATCAAATGTGAAACTTGCCCTAAAATTTATATAGGAAAAACAAAAAGAAATATTAACATCAGAACTAAAGAACATATGAGAAACATTAAAAATGGTGAAACAGAAAAATCAGCAGTGGCTTTTCATTTTTTGAATACTAGACATGACATCAATTTGGAAACATCTCTAATAAAATACGTTAATCACCCCATAGACCTTTCCGTATGGGAAAAAATCTTCATTAACAAAAATCGTCATAGAGTCATGAATTTTAAAACTCCACCACCGGACATCTTTGACAAGTACATCACGCCATCTATTGACAATACGGAGAAAGAAGAAACCACTACAACTTGCACTAGTCGAGTATCAGCTGAGGATAGGAGCAAGAGCTCTTGAAACATGTCCTGTGAATAAACAGTGTGAGTGAAGCAATGTGTCAATATATTCTCGATTCAATTTTGTACTAAATGTATTCCTCTTGTTTCCGAAAGCTGCCCACACAGCTTGCATCTTGGCAAGAGGGGTAAGGAAAATGCATTTCTAGTTTCTTTTATGACAGCATACACTGTATGCCCATTTAACTACATAAAACAAAGTTGTACTCCACTGAAATTAAATATGTATAACAGCAAACTACATATGCATGCATTATGTATAAATAAGGTTCTATTGACATATCAAAATGTAACTGTATTGGAACACCACAGTGAAGCCAAATAATTATAAAATTATAAATGAGTCGTATTTATTACACATCAGCTTTACTAGTGACATGTTTCTGTTTATATTTTTTCCGGGATGTATGAATATTAATATATAAATACGAATTATGTAGAACTGGATAATATATAATGCAGGTTCAAACAAAACTGATATCAGATAATTATGTTAATTTTCATTATAAGCACTCAATAAAAGATGCTTTAAAATTAAAAAAAAAAAAAAAAAAAAAAATAAAATCCATGTTAGAAACTGAAAAAAAAAAAAAAAAAAAAATAAATAAAAAAAGGTCTTCTTTTTCTAGATTTTAAGATAATAAGAAATAAAAAACCTAAACTTTAGTATTTATAGGAAATCTACTCATTAATAATTACATAAAAATGAAAGTTTTAATCCTTTTCCACATAAATTTGCTAGTTTTAATAGTTTGATTTATAGGTTAATAAGTATGCCCCTAAATAAAGAGGAATTTAATGGAGAATAGAAACACATTAATACTGCTTTAATTAATGGTTCTAATAAAGTTTTCATACATAAAAAGATTGCAAAATTCAAATATGAAAGAAATGTAAACTAAGTTTCCCATAAGAAAATAAAAGTTGATCATAATTTTAAAAAATTTATTTACCGTCATTGGGCTAATAAACATTTTCAAATTTTTTTAAAGAATTTGTCATAACTTAAAAATCTGACATTTATCAATTTAATTGTTTATATTCCAATCAGGTTTACATTGGAAGGACCAAATGTAATTTAGGGACCAGAATGAAAGAACATTTTTGAAATATTAGGAATAAACAGACTGATAAATCAGCCATGGCAGATTATTTCTAGACATCTAACCATGAAATAAATCCAGAAGTTAAATTATTAAAGTAAATTGTTAAAGTTAAATTCTCCGATGAATTTAGTGGTTTGGGAGAAAATATTTATTTAAAAATATGGAAATCGTGTAATGAATTTTAAAATACTGTCAAGCGATTCTATCTAAGTTTGTTTCATTTGCAGAGTTGGTAATAAATACAAAAACAATACAACACCTAGTGGCAGTATTGATAACAAAGGAAACCTTGACTGATGATGCAAAGGATTTTTGCAAAACTAATCTCTTGAATTCTATGGAAATTTTATCAAATTTATACTTTATGTACTACTTTTTGCTTCAGTGCTATTAGCTTCTGCTTTTTTGCATATTGACTCAATAACCTTCATTGTTAAATGGAAACATACGAAGAAGCATAAATAGCAAGCCTTATGTTTCAAAATGTTAATGTACGTTCACTGGACAAAAAATTAATCACCTCTGATCAATTTAATATTAATAACGTGTAACACCACCTCTGGAACCTGATAACTGCCTGGATTCGGTTAGGAAGTGAGTCCACAAGGTTCTGCAAATATGGCACATCCAGCTGACACCACTCATGTATGTGTTGCTTGCACAAATCCACCAAATTGTGAGGATGCTGATTTTGACGTTTCACATTGTTCCAACATTCCCACAAATTTTCATTTAGGTTCATGTTGGGTGACTTTGCAGGCCAATGAGATGTGGTAAGGTGCGTGTGTGTTACTCAAACCAGTCCAACACTCTACTAGCCCGATGAACCCTGCAGTTGTCATCTTGAAATATAGGGTAGGCAACAGCACAATCATATTGGAGATATTCTCTAAATGGCAACACCTACTCATTCTGTTCAAATAAACATACTGGTTCATCCCATTGGATGAGTGGGCTCAATCAATAGTAAGAAAAACACCCCCAAATCATTACTGACCTATCGCAGGGTTAAATCTGACCCTGTACACAATCTGGATGAAATGCTTCATGTGGCCGGCACTGCAGCCGTAGACGTGCATCATTCGAATAGAGGGAAAAACATGATTTATCAAATCACATGAAATTTCTCCAGTCAACTACTGTCCACATTTGGTGATATTTAGTCCTCTGAATTCGTGCAGCTTTGTCTCTTTGTGAGAAGGGCTCACCTTCGAGGTGTCCGACTCTAAATGTTTATAGAATGTAGTTTCCATCACAATGTTCCATTGCTATCAGGTTGGGATGGACCTGCATTCACAGATTGGAGCAATTCCTATTGGGTTTCAAAGCGTTTTGCATTTACTAGCAGTGAAACCTGTCTGGTCCCTCTCAATCATCCTCTTCCAACCACAATTACGACATGTTTCATGGCAGCGTGTATTGCATCACTGCCTGTAGAACCATTGGACAGTCCACTTCGACATACCAAAACATCTGGACACTTCGCCTACCGATTGGAGCAATTCCTATTGGGTTTCAAAGCGTTTTGCATTTACTAGCAGTGAAACCTGTCTGGTCCCTCTCAGTCATCCTCTTCCAACCATAATTACGACGTGTTTCGTGGCAGCGTGTATTGCATCACTGCATGTAGAGCCGTTGGACAGTCCACTTCGACATACAAATACATCTGGACACTTCGCCTACCATATGGCCATGGGCACGGCTAAACACGATTGCCCCTTTTTGCTGCTCTGTCACATCTTTACATTTTGCCATATTGCATTACACTGAATGCTTGACACACCATGCCTCATAGCTTGCTACCACCCTCTAGTCATGTAGCAACAGTGGGCTAGCAGTTAACTACATGACATGACCACAGCACCATCTGTCAAGTCTTAAACATTAATAGCTGATTTCTACAGGGGGTGAATAATTGTTTGTCCGATGAGCTTACCATTGTAATAAATACCAACAGAAAGGAGAGAGGAATTAGGCATGCAGGCCACCAGCTGCAGTTGCCTGCCACACAGCATGTGGTCTTTTTATATTGTCAGTCAATTCCATTGCCTTTGTTTCTGCCTTCTCCAAGATAATCCAATTCAAGAAGTTTCTATTCTAGAACAATTGTTTGCTGGACCTGTATTAGGGAGTGCTCAAGCGGGTCAGCCAGTCAGTAAGAGTTCTAAAGGTACAAAGTATTCATTGGAGTTGTGTTGTCCTGAGGGTATGCAACAATAAAGTTAGCACTTTGCTAGCTTTATAAGAAGCAAATAAAGTGTGTTAGCACAATTGATATTTAAATGTGTCAAAATATGAATGCATTATCTTATGGAAAAAAAATATCTGATTATTAGCACAGATAGAAACTGCCAATTCAGCTGTTAATATTCAACTGTCAACTGAATGTCTCAAATGCCATTGTTGGAGAAAACTTACATCTATTTGCATAAATACATTGAAGAGGAATGTTGGCTATGGCACAGTTTTGGACTGTTATGTAACTTTCCACTGCAAACTTTAAAGTGTACCTCACTGTATTTTCTAGTACAGGAAAGAATCCACTAGAGCTTGCACAATTAAAGCTTGCCTATTTACATGATGTGCATCAGACTATTTTCATACCATAGCTGTTACAAGATGTCATTATTTTGAGCCTCAGTACTTAACAACATTTCGAGATTTGCATTATAGTGAATAAGTATAATGTACTGAGCAAATCTGTTGTTCTGTGGTTTGATAGGTGAAGTTTTATATATTGGAGTATAATATATTACAGAGCATGCATCCCTTAAAATCAAAACTGGGCAGTGCTGAACCATGTGGCCTTCAATCAAGAGTGAGACAGCTTGACTTTATCCAAGTAGTACTGAAATCTGGTGGAGCTCTCGCTGGCAAGCCTCGTGTTCCCTCTACTATTCAACTGTTAATTAAAAACTGGAACACATGGTTCTCTTGAATATTTTCAATGGCACTAAACAACACTTACTTTAAAATTTTTCCGGTACATGTTTCAGAGGCTTTGCCTCTATCCTCAGCCGGCCATCGAGGATAGAGGCAAAGCCTCTGAAACATGTACCGGAAAAATTTTAAAGTAAGTGTTGTTTAGTGTTATTAATCGACTCTCTTTAAAGTTAATTTATCATAACAACACTGTTTTCAACACTTCCAAGAAAGGAATTGAGGCTTTTCTTTATTTATTTTCCCTATCTCTAGAAGTTCACTTTTTGTCAATTGCGGATCATGTTCAATTTTATTTTCTGTTAGCCAATGAATATATGCCTTTCAAGATGAAGTGTTAGGGGTTTATTTTCTTTACAGTGAGGTAGGGTGCATTATCAACCACAACAATGCTTTCAGGGCTTTGGTATTAAATTTTCTTCTATCCACTTTTTATAATTTTTACTATTCATTTCATCATAGTAATCTGCTGATTTGGATTTTGAATCGTAAATCAATTCAGCTCCCTCAATAAATCCCATGGATCCCCCTGCATGTACAATTGCTCTTTGACCAGCACTAGTATTAATCAAAACACATGGTACTTCATGTTGCCAGCACTTCTTGACGGTATACTGAGTATGGACCCAAGTCTCATCTGTATAAATTACTGGTTTACGTGGTCCTTTTTCATTTACACCAATAGTCTTAAAGTACCCTGCACATTTTGCAACAATTTGTGGTTTCTCCACTAGCACAGATCATTTGTTTTTGCACTTCTTTAACTGAAATCTCATTTCTCCTAATATTTTTCTAAATGTTTCTTTGCCACCCTGAAAGTTTATTTCTTTAGCGAAGTTCAGTAATTTTCTCAAAGTAGGAATTTCCTTTTTCTGTTCATAATACCTCAAAAATTTTCTATGCACAACGCACTTATCAAAATCATCAAGAGATATGATTTTGCGTGATTTTCGATTTTTCCTCAGAGTTGTAACCTTAACCCCAATTGCTGAAGCATTTACGAAATCCTTTATTATGTTCATGATGGTTCTCCTAGACTTTCCCACTATTTTTGCTGCCCTAAGTTGCTTTTTCAAGGGGTACGAGTAACTTTTCCTCCTGTTTTTCTTGTCTACAGAGCTGTATAACCTGATATGTTTTTCATCAGAATGGGATACTTTTCTTGTTGTCTGTAACCTTGTAGGTGTCTCCATGATTAAGCTCTTCACCAGCATATGCCAATTTTATTATGAGTACTGCAACTACCACTAAACTAAATTGCACAGGAGCAGGTTCGAAGAAGCACTGTGTTGAACTGCACTGTATTTGCACGTCACACTGGAAGCGTCTTGGTATTGTTGATGTTTGCATTATTGGAACTATACCTGCAGTATCCAGCCTACTTGTGATGTATCTATTTAGTAACTCTTCAAGCCGAGTGCATTCATATCGTAGCCGACTAGTACATGTTTATTCTGAAACTAGTAAGAGTGAAGGTATTTCAAAACTTTTCGCTAATAAACAGATGAACTATACACTTGGATTACTCTTAAAAACTATGAAATGTTTCTGGAATCCTTATTCTCAATAAATATTCCTAGTTCTAAAAAGTGAAGTGCATAAATTAGTTCATCTATTTATGTAATTGAAGTTTAGAAAGCATATTCTTAGATTATATTAATATGAATGCTCCTATGGCAGAACACTGTAAATAAACTGAAATGCAATAAGCTTCTCTCACAGAGTGCACAAATGCATCATATTCTTTTAAAATAGGGTTTCTCATGTGTACTCCTCAGCGTTCTTTTCACAGAGAATTAGAAAACGTGTCTAGTCTGGAGCACCCCCTTTTCTTAAACCAAGAAGATAAATTAAGTAGCAGCTGTGATATTTTCTGTTAAAATTCCACATACTTAATTTTGGAGATACTTGCCATCTATCCAAGTAACAGTAATAGAAATGTTGCTATATTAGAACATTGTCTTACCTGCAGTCTACCAAGAACATTTATTAGAACACCTCCATCAAACATAGGCTGCGAGTCCACAGCTGTAATGATTCGATTGATTTTTTGGAAGGTAAGACTCTGCAAAAGTCAAAGAGTTATATTAAAATAAATGAAAATATCTTGTAAAAGTATAAAATTTGGTAATGGTTGAATAATAATAATAATAAAATAATAATAATAATAATAATAATAATAATAATAATAATAATAATAATAATAATAATAAAACACACACACATGTCAGTCTTTTTCAAGTAAATGTATTAATAAGCAAAATTATAGATAGAGTCAACATGAAAAATTCAATGCCATGGCCGGGATTTGAACCACGGATCTCCTGGTTTCCGTCCAGTCACTCTAACCCATTGAGCTACCATGCCCAACGTGCAATTTGACTGGTACATTTCCCCAGTAAACCACTAAGGGCTCTCGCATTCGAGATACACAGTTTGTGGCAACTTACTATCATAAGTACACGAGTCCCAGGCTTCATCATGCACGTTGGCCATGGTAGCTCAATGGGTTAGAGCGACTGGATGGAAACCAGGAGATCCGTGGTTCAAATCCCGGCCATGGAATTGAATTTTTCATGTTGACTCTATCAAAAACCTTAGCCTATATATGGCTAGTGTGGAGAAATGATTAATTTCCATCAATTAACTAAAGCAAAATTATGTTTACTGAAATCAAACTCAAACTAAGTTTTCAAATGCAAACATAGTTAACTCTGTCACAATATTTATGCAGAAGTACAGAGAGTGAGAATTGTAGAAGTATAGAAAATATTCATTCTTGCAAAATAAATATTTTCAATAATTAATACATAAATGATTACATTTTGCGTTGCTATCTTCAATCTTACAACTGGACATGACTGCCTCCAAAAAAGCCACACAAATCGAAAAAACTGCCTCTGTGATGTGGGAGTAGTATGTCTGCCTCAAGTTCAAGGAATCCTGAGTTTGAATCTCAAAGTGGGCTACCTGGTAAAGTTTTAAGGCTTTTCTGGTTTTTCTCCTATAAATTGAGAAGATGAATATCACGTAATTAAGCTCAACAGACTCTGGGCTCATTTAAGTATTGTTTCATCCATTTCATTCATTTATTGATCAAAATTACCCAACCAGGTTAAAGGTTGATAAACTTCAAGATTTAAAAAGGTATTGTTAAGATAGAAGAATGCTTTGTTGCTAAAATCTGAGTATTACACAACTCACACAGGTAGTAATTTTAACATTATACAAATATATTTACATACTAATATGATAAGGTAAAGGAAGTTTAAATTGAGGCAATATTCAAAGTATAAACTTGAAAGAAGCGTAGAGACAGTGAAGCACAACTTAGCACAAAAGTGAATCGAGAAGAGATACTGCTTCACTCACACTGTTTTCACAGGACATGCTTCAAGAGCTTTTGCTCTTATCAAATTGTAGTGGTTTCCTCTTTCTCCGTATCGTCGATAGATGGCGTGATGTACTTGTCAAAGATGTCTGGTGGTGGAGTTTCAAAGTTCATGACTATGATGATTTTCGTTAATGAAGATTTTTTCCCATACGGAAAGGTCTATTAAAGATGTTTCCAAGTTGATGTCACGTCTAGTATTCAAAAAATGAAAAGCCACTGCTGATTTTTCTGTTTCAACATTTTTAATGTTTCTTATATGTTCTTTAGTTCTCATGTCAATATTTCTTTTTGTTTTTCCTATGTAAATTTTTCCTGGTTTTTCTTTGGTAATAATTTATTTTTGGGGGGGGGGGGGGCTTTTAACAAATTTCTGATATTAAACCTATTTTGAGGTGCAAGAATTATGTGTTTTGAGAAGATTTTTTGGAATTTATTATAGGCTGATGGTTGGAGGTGAATTTTTTAAAAATCAGAATTTTTTCAGCTTTAATGGACAGATCTATAAACAAAAAACGGGCCTAGCTATGGGCAACCCATTGTCTCCCTTCTTAGTAGATTTATTTATGAGTGCTTTTGAAACACATCACAAAAACTTTTCCAAATTATTTCAAAGTTTGGTATTGCTATGTTGACGACATTTTTGCAATAGTACCTAAAAAACTCATACAAGATGGTCTTAGACTTTTGAATATACAAAATCCAGATATAAATTTTTTTATTGGAAACAGAAGAGGATGGTGTGCTTCCCTTTTTGGACATCAAGATAAAAAAAATGAACAAAATACTCACTTTTGGTATTTACAGGAAACCGACACACACAGATAATATTAAGAACAACAGTTTCAACCCAAATCATATAAGACATATACAATTAAATTCTAACTGATGTAATATTAAAGTCCATCTACTCATTATTTACATATTCATTTTAAGGTTTCCTCCCTTATATTTTATAATTTGAAAGCATCCATGTATGTTCATCCATGGCAGATAAATAGCTATATGTGCCACCATGTTCTTTAGTTCAGTTTAAGCAACATCCATGGGATGACAGCTAGAAAGCTTTCTGCTTCGTATCTTCTAGGTCTTAATTTGTTAAATACTGGTAATTCTGCACCATAACGTTGCTGTAACCCAAAAGTGCACTATCTTGTGCAGTCAGCTCAAGTCTTACTGACCAGTAAGTGATCTAACAATTCCCAAAGACTGTGTTCAGATTTTGATTTGGTATTCTTAACTCAGCAGCAAATTTACTTGTTGACATCCAAGATGATAGTTCCACACCAGCACAAAGTTCATGCCTGATATATGGTCTTCCACTCATGTGAACTATAGCCACTGCCTGCCATAAACGTTTTCCATTCCCATGTCAATATGGTCTTCTTTGTCAGTGATACTTTTTCAAACTACACAACAAAATCATCCATGAACTATTTAATTGATTTTCTATTAATTTTATATTCATGGCTTCACACAGCAGCTACCATTCAATATTTTGCCTGAAATCACTACTCTTAACATCAACAATGTCAGTCAACAACTAATAGTTAAAAATAATGAGAAATAACAGAATATGTAGCAACCTCAGAAGGGAAAAAAAAAAAAAAAAAAAAAAAAAAAAAAAAAAAAGGAGAAAAAGATACACAATTTATTATTCATTCAGTCCTAATTTAATGCAGAAACATATGGACTAACTGCACATGTTATATGAAGACTACATTAAATTTCAAAGTGATAGAAACAATCTCAAATTGCTGATGCGCTACATCAGAATAATTGTTATTTGTTAAGAAAAAAGAAAATAAAAGCTGATAAATTTTAATCAAAAGCAAGTATAACTAAGAAAATGATCTTATCTTCATTAATAAACAAACTTATTGCATAAAGGTACATCAGTGTGCATTGAAGATATGGTGTACATTCTATAAAAATTTCAATCTTAGTTTCAAATAATGGGTAATGTTAGAGTTAACATGAAAAATTCAATGCCATGGCCAAGATTTTAACCATTTGAATTTTTCATGTTGATTCTATCAAAAACCTTAGTCTATATACTGCTAGTGTGAAGAAATGATTAATTTCCAGCAATTAACTAAAATGGGTAATGTATTTAGCAGACTTACCATAAAGAAGGTATGAAGTCTTGGCTTGAGCATGTGCATATACATCCATCTTTGAGAGCTTTGATTGTAATATAACAATTCTTATTAAAAAAAATTACATAATTTAGTTTTTGAGTTTGATTAATGAGTCACTATGTTTACACTCAACTTTGCTATGTTGTTGTATAATTGAAACATTTTCAAGATCATTCGATCTCATCCTCAACTGTTTGGTGACTAAATGATCATTCTTCTTCCTCCACTACTACGGTGCTCCGATCACTCTGCCATGTGGTGTTAGGGGCACTAAGTCTTAATACTTCATTTAATGCCGGGACTTCAAAATTTATAGCTTTATCCCAGTCTTTGGTTATGAATATTTTTTCCCAAATATCCAATTCTAAGGGTGTACTTAAAGATTTTAACAGTTTCATGTTATGTCCAATGTTGTGGTTATCTGTCCAAAAATGGTGTGACACTGCAGATTTTTCTGTTTGTTTCAACTTTATGTTCCTCCGGTTCTTTTTACCTGGTTAACAAGTTTCTCTTAGTTTTTCCCATGTAGCTTTTATCACAGGTTTCACAGTTTATCTGATAAATTTTCGATTTCAAAGTGTTGGGGGATTGAATTTTTTAGTGGTTTATTTAGCAGGTTCTTCAGACTGAATTTGTTTTGGGGTGCTAGTTTTAAGTTTAGTCTTTTGAAGATTCATTCAAATTTTCTAAAAGCCCACGGATGGTAGGTGAATTTTCTACATTGCAGTTTGTGTTTTTAAACGGTGTGAGAGTGGTCTTTTTTTATATTATCTTGAGTTTTTCCTTTCATCATTGTTCCTTATGATGGCTGGGTTGAAAATTCTTCTTCCAAATGTTTTGCTTGAGGCTGTGTCGAACATCTTTAGTGGTGTGACTCTGGTCTTCTCTTGTATATCTTGGTAACAGCGGATACAGAGTCTTCAGGTTTCACAGGCTTTATATACACATTCTTTGTGGGCGGAGCTAACTCCAGATTGGTCTGCTCTTTCAAGATTGGTTTGGTTGTTGCATGAAATAGGCTAAGGTGCGAGCTCTCCTTCCGAAATTTATGGTTGAAGCCACTGACAGTGCACAATCTAGGACTTGTCTCCAATCTGATTTCCTGTGTGTATTTCTTAATGCTGGATGCCATGCTTTATTTAAGAGCTTACTGAGAAACAACAACATTCACACCATTAACAGACCCACACAATAAATACACAACATGCTACGTTCAACAAAGAATCCTAAACAACCACTTTCCTCTGCAAGTACAGAATTCCTTGCTCGTGTGGCTCTGTATATATAGGAACCACTAAATGCAGAATAATCATACATATTAAAGAACATAAGAGATGCTGCCATCTGGGACAACCAGAAAAATCTGCAGTTGCAGAATACACTTTACTAATGACAGGGGAACATATTATAAATACAGCTATCCTGTTTTCCACTGTTCACTATTATGCATGCTTAAGCTGCAAACCCATTGAAATTTTCAAACATAAAGACAACTTTAACAGGAAGGAAAAAAAAAGCTCTTAATTAAAGCATGGCATCCAGTAGTAAGAAATACACACAGGAAACCAGACAGGAGACAAATCCTGGATTGTGCACGTCAGTGGCACCAGCCATAAACTTTGAAAGCAGACTTCACCTAGCCAGCCTATGTAACAGCTAGACAAATCTGGAGTTAGCTCCGCCCATGCAGAATATCTATATAAAGTCTGTGAAACCTGAAGACTCCATGCCACTGAAAATGTTCGATGCAGCTTCAAATGAAACATCTGGAAGGAGAGCTTCCATTGTACCATGGCCCACAAGCTTTGACAATCATTTTCTGTGTAATGATAGCGACAATGAAAGCCTATTCTGTTTAACAAGGTTAATTCTTGGACTTTAAATGCCTTGAGATTATATAAGATTCAACTCTTATAATAGAAAACTAGATTTTATTTACACTTACAGGTTAAAGAAGTACTTACAGTGAGTTTTTCCATGATTTTTGCAGCCCCTTGTATTTGAAGTCCCTCGAAAGTCATAAATGAAGTCTCTGTCTGCAAAATTAAGCAATAAAACAGTTTTAACACATTTAAAACCAAGACAAAACATAAGCTGCACTAAGATAATGTGAAACATCCATGACAAGCCCAATTAACAGTTCTGCTTCAATTTCTTAATATTTTACTGCAAGGACACAATTATAATTTGGAAAACTGGTCGTTAAATAGCTTTGAAATTCTGCTATCTATGTGTGGTCACGAAATAAAATGATGAATAATGTAACGCGGGCGTTGGAACACCCTATGAAAGCAGCTGAGAGCGGGAGACGAGGGAGGTCAATGTTAGCTACGCCCTCCCCTCGTTTGTCTTATAGTGGTGACAGGGACGACTGGGGAAAGAAACATAATTGTGCGGTCTGTTTCTCTTCCACCTGGTTCCAGAAATTACGGGATCTTTCATCATCTGGAAACGTCTAGAAGACGGCGAGATGCCTATAAAGAGGGCTACAGACGGACAGAGTCAGTTGCTGGTTTGGTCAGTCAGTCAGTTGGTTAGTGTGTGAGTGAGGACAGTTCTTGGTGTAAGAAGGCAGTGTTAGTCAGTGACGTGTTAATGAACGAAAGGGTTGTGCAACGGAAGACTGTACGAACTGTGTATGTGTATCGGAGTTTGTGTAATCGCGAGTACAAGGAAATTGTAACGGACGAACTGGTGAATTGTAATTGGTGTATCACGTAATTCTGTGTAATTGGCAAGTGTTTAACTGTAAGTCGGTGGAAATAAAGAACATTGTTGAGTGGTGAAATTGGACTTTTTATTCCACGAACCCACAAAGTCACAATAACAACTTCCCAATTGAGAAAAGTATAAAAACTTGAAAGCTCAGACAAATAAAAAGGAATATCCTGAAACGGTTTCTCCTTCACACACATAAAAAAAAAAAAAAAGATAAATTGCGAGATCTAAATTTTCTTACAGTAAGATTAAATACTACAGTTTCCGAGTTGTGTATTATTCAGAATGAAGAGGACTTCTGAGGACTTTCCCAGGAAATTCAAGATATGCAATGCATTTCTTATGAAAATATCCCAAAAAAGTGGAGTTTTAATACAAATTGTTAGTCATGAAAAATTTTCTGTTAAATATTCGTGCTTTATCCTTGGAAGATGTGAACTTAAAATTGTTTTTTAGATTCAGGGGTTCCCAAAATATGTATTTCCAACAAGATCTTGGAATATAATTTCTTGGAATGCAATACTTCTCCTACTTTAAGTAAAAAAAAGTAGTATATCCTGAGGATAGAAAATAATTAGGGAAGCTATTGAAGGATGTTAGTTCATATATGAACTTTGAAACTTCACCAACGGATATCTTTGACAAATATATCAGGCAATCTATCGACGATACGGAGAAAGAGGAAACCACTACAACCTGCACTAGTCGAGAATCAGCTGATAATGGGAGCAACAGTTCTTGAAACATATGCTGTGAAAAACAGTGTTAGTGAAGCAATGTGTCAATATCTTCTCGATTCACTTTTAACTTTTACGTAGCTGTTAAATCGTTAGAGGGGAGATAAAATCTTACTAAATAAAAATATAGATCTTGTTAAAGCACACAATTTTGTGGAGTATCCATTACTGAGATATACCTTGTTAGTTTGAATTTTCAAATGGGGTTGACAGAAAAAAACTTAATTTCAAAACTATTACACCTATTAAACCTAGAATTTGAATTATTTATTCTAAAATATTAGACTTTTTGATTGGAAATCAAGTGTACTTTTGGATATTGCTTAAGATAACTTATTCCAATGTACTAATATTGTCACAAAGTCATTTTTACAAATATCTCAAATAACATGGAGATAGAGA
Organism: Mantis religiosa; assembly: GCA_030765055.1. Classification (NCBI taxonomy): domain Eukaryota; kingdom Metazoa; phylum Arthropoda; class Insecta; order Mantodea; family Mantidae; genus Mantis; species Mantis religiosa. The sequence continues at coordinate 67,325,212 of CM060947.1, read as the reverse complement.
ATAAACATTTGTAAGAACATATCGAGATTCAACTGTATTGGAACACCACAGTGAAGCGAAAAATTATTAAATTTTAGATGAGTCGCGTTTTTTACACATCTGCTTCACTTTCGTACCTATTTTGAGGACATGTTTCGCAAATCTTCGCTTGCATCTACGGCTCTTGTGCGACTGACGCTAGATCCAGCGGTGTGGGTAATTCTGGGGTTGTTGCTGCCATCTGTTGATTTAGTGATGAACTGAAGCTCAGTTCAACTACAGAACAAAAAACTATCAAACCAGACAACCCTACCCTTGCAAGAATATATGGTTTGCCTAAAATACACAAACCCAACATACCCATGAGACCCATTGTAAATAATATAAACACTCCTACTTACCTTCTGGCAAAATGGCTAACCAAAAAATTTCAGTCCTTTCCACAATTCCATACTCAGAGTATAAAAAACTCTTTAGACCTGGTAGAAAAAATTCAAAATCTTAAACTTAAACCTCATGACACTTTAGTATCCTTTGATGTCCGCTCCCTCTTCCCTAGCATTCCATTAGACAAACTTTTGATTCAACTGAAAAAATGGCTAAATTCTATAAACCTGGATGCCAATGCAATAGAAGAATATGTGGCAATGACTGAATTATGTATACATCAAAATTATTTTGTCTTCATTGGAAAATATTATAAACAAATTTCAGGACTAGCTATGGGAAGCCCATTATCACCATTTTTGACCAATCTATACATGAGCTTTTTCGAAACACATATTACTAAAGCCTTCCCTCATATGTTTAAAACATGGTACAGATACGTAGACGACATCTTTGCAATAGTGCCCTACAAACTAATAGATGATGCTTTGAAACTACTCAACCTGCAAGAACCCAGCATACAATTCACAGTAGAAACTGAAGAGGACTGTACTCTACCTTTTTTAGACCTTAAAATCAAAAAAGGCAATGAAAAACTAGAATTTGGCATTCATAGAAAAGCAACACACACAGATAATTACATCAAAGCAAATAGTTTCAACCCAATTCCACACAAACATGCAACCATCAACAGTCTAACACACAGATTAGTAAATCTACCTCTCAGCCAGCAAGAATATCAAAACGAATACCATCAAATCTTAAAAACTGCAATCAAAAATGGATATGGAAAAAACCTTGTAGATAAAAAACTAAAATTATTCAAACTTCAAAAGAAATTAAAACAGATCACAGCTCTCACACCAATAAAACAAGAAACTAGATTTGCTAAATTTACTTACCACCCCTGGGCCACAAAAAAGTTCCAAAAAATATTCAAGAAATACAATATAACATTGGCACCAAAAAACAATTACAACATTAAAAACCTACTTCACAGTAATAATACTGATAAGATAAAACCAGAGGAAAAGTAAGGCATTTACAAAATTAAGTGTAAAGACTGTGAAAAAATTTACATAGGAAGGACAAAAAGGAACATAGGCACTAGAAAGAAAGAACACTTCAGGCACTTAAGATACAAAAATATTGATAAGTCCGCAATAGCAGCTCATTTCTGGTCTGAAAATCATGAAATTGAAGATAGCACAAAATTACTAAAATACGTACAAAAACATAGTGAACTCGTCATATGGGAGAGGATATACATAGAAAAACATAAAAACCAACTAATGAACTTTGAAATCCCGCTAGAAGAGAATCCCACACTTCAGTTCATCACTAAATCAACAGATGGCAGCAACAACCCCAGAATTACCCACACCGCTGGATCTAGCGTCAGTCGCACAAGAGCCGTAGATGCAAGCGAAGATTTGCGAAACATGTCCTCAAAATAGGTACGAAAGTGAAGCAGATGTGTAAAAAACGCGACTCATCTAAAATTTAATAATTTGTAAGAACAGTTAACATAAGAGTAGAGAAAGTCATGTGAGTGCAACACATCAGATTCTTTTAAGAATCGACACACAGAACAAGGCAAATTTTTATGTATATAGTTGAACAAATTAATGTTACTGCTAAATGCATTGCTCAACTGTTTGGAATTCATAAGCTTTTCTAATGAGTTTTTAAAAAATCTTATTTTAATTGTAACAGATGGAGCAGCAATGATTGGTAGGGGGGGAAAAAGGTTGTTGCATTTATAGAAGTTTCCAACAATTTTAGGTTTCACACTGTGTTAACCATAGATTTAATGTTGAATCAGCAAAATGTTAGGCACCAGACAAATTGAGCTTCAGAAAAGCTAACATTGTGGAAAAACTTTAAAAGCTTTGGTTGGTCCCTTCAGTGTGAAACGTCATAAAAGCAGGGACTCCCTGACAGAACTATGTAAAAGGGACTATTACAGTTTGCCACAGCAAAGAAAGTCCCAGGAGAATGAGGCACAAGGGGGGAAGTTATAGTACAGACACCTTGCCTGGTAGTTGACACTTGGGTCAGTTCAGTTACAGTTCATTCAAAAACATTCTGACACCCTCTACTTTAATAAAGAATACCTTCTGGATTTTCGTATACTGAGTGAATTCCTTTAGTATAGGTGCATGTTTTCTGAATGCTTCTACTCCTTGTGCAGCATGAAGAATACCTTCTGGATTTTAGTATACTGAGTGAATTCCTTTAGTCTAGGTGCATGTTTTCTGAATGCTGCTACTCCTTGTGCAGCATGTATTCTGTCACACATTCACTGTTCTTGTTGCACTGTTTTGAAACAGATAAGGGTAGCACATTCCATTGGCAAACAGTAAAATGATTCACTAAAATGACTTTACCATTGACTGCGTGATAACCTTAAAAAATGTTCAGAAGTACTGAGCTACATCAACTAGATATCAAACTGTATTCTGCCCAACAGAAGCTAAAAAAATCAGCTATAGTGTTTCTAAGAAAGGAAACATCAGTGATTCTCATTACTGCAAAGTTCTCCAAGCAGAAGAGTAAACTTCCAAGAATTACACTGTAAAAGGAAACAAAAAGCACACATGCTGAGACCAGCAGATTTTATGACAGCAGAAGAAATTATTTTTTAAAATAAGAAAATATTGGTATCTGACGGTATAGAAGTGTTGGGGTTCAACTTAGCCTAAAAAGCTTGAAGTGACATAGGGTGAAATAGGCATTAAAATTTTAAAACAAATCAGTTTGGAGCCCGCCTTGGTAGCGTGGTGGTAGAATGTCTGCCTCACGTTCAAGAGGTCCCGAGTTCAAATCTTGGTCAGGGTGAGTTACCTGGATAAGGTTTTTTCCAGGGTCCATAGAGCTTAGAGTTACCCGACATTCGTCTAGAAGGATAAGGGAAAACCCTGGAAAAGACCTTACCCAGGTAACTCACCCTGACCGAGATTCGAACTTGGGACCTCTTGAACGTGAGGCAGACATGCTACCACCACGCTACTGAGTTGTTATATGGAACAGACATCTTGTTACTGACACCACAAGTGAAGAAGAGGACTTACAGCAACACTCCTATATTTACTGAGTGTGAGAAAGCACATTTTTTTCTTAACAAGAAAAGAGCATTGGTCAGAACCATACTATCTACCAGATGTGAGAGTTAGCACAAATTAGCAGAATGTAACTGTAAACTGTGAAGATATGGAATACCTAAAGTATGTTTCTGATATGTCTGACAATTACAGAATTTTATAAATATTAAAAGCAGAAGCATTATTAACAGTGAAGTATTCTTCATTTCTGAGTTTGATTTGTGTCACTATGTTTACACTCAAACATTAAGTTGAAACAAACAGAAAAATCTGCAGTTTCACACCATTTTTGGACAGATAACCACAACATTGGCCACAACATTAAACTGTTAAAATCTTTAAGTACACCCATAGAATTGGATATTTGGGAAAAAATATTCATAACCAAAAACAGTGATAAAGTTATAAATTTTGAAATCCCAGCATTAAATGAAGTATTTAAACTTAGTGCCCCTAACACCAGATGGCAGAGTAATCGGAGCTCCGTAATAGTGGAAGAAGAGGAATGTTCATTTAGTCACCAAACAGCTGTGGATGAGATCGAATGATCTTGAAAACGTTTCAATTATACAACAACAAGTGAAGTTTGAGTGTAAACACAGTGACTCATAAATCAAACTCAAAAACAAAATTTTATATTAATTCATGTTACTTAAATTAACCTGCAGCTCTACAAACACAGGATTCTGAAATTGTGCATAAAATCAAAAGTATGGGGGATGGTACTGTGTATTGAGAGAAGCTTAGAAACAGGGAAGATAATTATTCACCTTAGCATCCATAACTGTGTTTCATAAAGGCAGAATGAAACAAATTCTTCTACTAGCATTACTTTAATTCCAGAAATTTATATATTTTAATTTTTTTTATCACAAACCTAGTTGGAATTTATTTGCAACTCTGTACACTGTCCTTTCCATGTACTCTCATTCAATAATATCTGATACAAAAGTGAATCGAGAAGATATTGACACACTGCTTCACTCACTACTGTTAGTATCTGATACGTCTACCTCTTTTTAAGATTATATTTTATACCCATTGCAAACTTTTTATTTTCCAAAAGCCACCTTATTGTTATTTGGAGAAATGTGTCGAACACTGACCAATGCTTGTTCTCATATCAGCTATTTTATCAGTTGTGACAAAATATTAATTCTGCTGCATAATATAATTTATAAAACTAACTGAAGACCTGCATGCAGTTGAAAAAACAAAGGAAACTGTGTGTGCCCACCTCGGTAGCATGAATGGTAGCATGTCTGCCTCACGTTCAAGAGGTCCCAAGTTCAAATCTCGCTCAGGGTGAGTTACCTGGATAAGGTTTTTCCCGTGGGTTTTCCTTATCCTGGAAGACGAATGTCGGGTAACTGTAAGCTCCATGAACCCTGGGCTCATTTGAGCATCATTTCATCCATTCCATTCATTGTCCAATATGACTTATCGTTGGAGGACATAAAATTATACAAAAAAAAAAAAAAAAAAAGAATGAAAGAAAAAAAGTTTGTTGTTTCTATTGATAATGGGTTCTTTAGTATGAAATACAATTATTTTGGCAGCATTCACACACTGAAAACCAAATTCAATTATTTATAAAACACAATATTGTGAAAGGACTAGCTATCTCTTAAAACGTTGGTAACAACATATTTACTTTGCAGTAATTGGTACAGAGAAACCTTAAAAATTACAGAATCACGGAAGCACATTTGGATGAAGTAGAAAACAAAGTAAAACTGCTGTACTAGTCTCCCTAAAAATGATTTAAAAAAAAAAAAAGAGAAGAGAGAGAGAGAAATACCAGCCTTCTACCATCTGTAGTAACACATACTCTTCTTAGCAAAATCACCACAGAATTCAATTTGTTCTGCTGAATTTTTTCTATGAAGGAAGTGAGGTTTAAGGGCGCACAACCAAGGTCAGTAGCGCCCGGTACAGGAAACGGGGAATATTAAAAGATGAAAACTAAAAAGTTAAAACGCGTCAAAAGGAAGGATGCGGTACATGAAACACGACTAAAGATGAAAAAACGATGAGTGGCTAAAACAGGTGTTAATAAAGATAAAATCCTATAGTAAAAACCATCATAGCAAGTGGTAGAAGAGTAATCCACAAGTGATACCACAGAACCTTGTCATCTTACCTAAGTGTTGCAAGCTAACCTCAGGCTATATATCACAGGACCCTGTCAGCATGTTTTCTCTCATTGTTGGCTACCCTTTACTTCTTAAATGCATCAACAAGATGCGCAGAGATCCAACTACTGGTAAAAGCATTAAAATAAACAGAGGTTATTCTAAGGATAACAAACTACTTATTTAAAACAAAATACCATACAAATATTTAAAACCTTCTAGCTATGACACCTACTACATTATTAGTGAACGATCTTCTATGTTTGGGCATTGTTCACTTTTGGAATTTGTAAACTTCAGTCATATCCCCATCACTTTAACAAGAAGCATTTAAAGTTACTTTTATATACTCATTCTCCATATAATATGGCAGAATTTTTTAATATCCTATTCAACAATTAAATGTTCAATTCTTGGGAGAAGATTCCATGTGAAGATGCTTTGATGACTTACATAACTGTTAACTTATGATACATATTCAAATGATGCTTGAATGATGTTGGTGTACAAATGTTCATGTTCCACATATTGTAACATTCAAGAGAATAAAGGGTTTGGGAACAGGGAGGGAACTGGAGAAATGCCCATTGTCACCAAAGGGATAAAGAATGGCTTTTGCTTTTAGAATGTGAAGAAGCTAGGTTGCTTAGCGAGAAGATTGGAAAAAAAAAAAAAAAAGAATGGGCAAGGCTACCAAAAGAAATTCAAGCAATGAAGTTAATGAGTGTAAAAACTAGTAAAAATTTAACTGAAATTGGAAACTTTTTGGGCAAAGTGTCAAATGGTTGAGGAAGATAAGTAAATATGACGAAAATGAGGATGAAGTTATTTGAGATGTATAATAATTTGTAACTGAAATGGAAATAAAGATTACTTACTTACTTAAAAACATTAAAAAGAAAGAAAACAGAAGGAAAAGCAAGCGTACTTGTGATGGTGGTTACATTACTGTAGTGATGTATTTACCTTAAATGTATGATGTGTTCAATGTCCCAGAGCGTAAATTTTGGTGGGGACCCGACGAACTAACAAACGAACAAATCTTGTTTACAGGCATGACAGGTGATATGTATGTAATGGTGTTCATGTACTTTGTGAATTTGTGCAGTAGGAAAAACAAGCTCTATGATCCCACTACATACAGTTCCGATATGAAATGTAATTTAAACCACTAATGTTACACACGCCTTTTGGGATTTCACATCATTAATTTTCCCAATCTCAACCATGTGCCTCTCGCTTGCTTCTTTTGGTTAGGTTCCAAAATTCACAAGCTTAATGGAGCACCAAAAATCCTCTATAATACCTCCAAAATTAACTAACACGTCTTCAATTATGACAAAACACTGTGGATACTTACATTGTACATGTTTATTAAATTTGGTCGTTGGGCAGGGTCATCAAAAATTGCATAGTACTGCTGCACGAAGCCTTTACCAATCGCTTCATAAGCGGGGTTTAGCGTCATCTTTAAACACTAGTTACAATGTTTTTAATTTATAACTAAGTTTTCAAATTTCAACTTAACTTAAAAATTCCGTCTCACCACAATTTCCACAAATTCGTTATTTCTACCACAGCATTTATTACGAACAGCCCAATGTAACCCTCAATATCGCGTGGTCCATAGATGGCAGCAGCTTTAAAAAATGTGACGAGTGTCACCACTTGTATCATATCACTGTCCCGAGAACCAATACCAACTACCTACATTGCCAAGAAACACTCTTATTCACAGAATACCAAATTTCTCTTAATTGTCCACTATACCCTGTGACTATACATAATAAGTTTAAAGGATGTCATGCTTTGTGCTCCGTGGGAAACCAATGTGATATAATTGTTTTGTTTGGAGGCAGTCAGACAGATCTTCGAATGTGAGACTAATCTATATTTGCTTCCATAAAATTACGTACTATTTATTTATTTATTTATTTATTTTATTTATTGTTATCTGAAAAGGTTCCCAGAGCCATAGCTCATGCTAGGGAACAGTACAAAAATATATAAAATGATGGCAAACAGCCCTTAACAATACTTATATTACATTTTTAGAGTAGGAATGAATTACCGTACAAGAATAACATATATGAAACATACAAAGATACAGACCTTCACTATAACTCAAGAAATAATAGTAACAAAGAACTTAACAGAAAAATAGAAGCTACATATTCTATGGGACATTAATCCATATTAATTTTTAAATAGTTCAGCTTTCAAACCAGCTATAAATGTGTAACACTTTATCAGCTATCAATATATGCCTTCAGTAAATTTTCAGCAACTTTCCTTTTAAAACCTTTTATGTTCCTGCAGCCTTTCAGTTCCAGTGGCAGTGCATTATATAAGTTGATAACGTGTGAGGTTAAGCTGTTCAGGCCATAAGTAGAAGTGTTCACTGTTGGTTTTGTTAAGTTTCCTTTATTTCTTGTATTATATATATGTGAGGAGCTTTCAAATGTTAGATTGGACTTTAGAAGATTATTTTTTATTTTGTGGAGATATATTAGCAATGAAAACTCTATGTTTAGTTGTAATGGTAAAATGTTAGTTACATGGTAGAGTGTTTTTGTGTTTGTTCTAAAGGGTAGATTGTAGATTATTTTCAAGGCACGATTTTGAAGTACTTCGAGGTCATGAATTAAATATTTAACAGAGTTACCCCATAAGATGTTTAAGTAATCCAAATGAGATTGAATTAAAGCATGGTAGATACTTCGTAAATGATTTACACTGAATCCTTTGAATTTCAGCCTGTGAATTACAGCTAACACAGGAAGAATCTTATTTTTTACATGCATGATATGGTCCTTCCATGTGAGCGTACTGTCTAGAATCAAACCTAGATATGTGATTTTTGTTACTCTTTCAATCACTGCGTTATCAACATGTATCTTGTTATTTACTACTGGTACGTATGATCTTTTATGAAATAACATATATTTTGTTTTACAGACATTTAATGTTAACTTATTGCCCTTAAACCAGCTATTCAATGCATTCAGGTCTTGCTGTATGTCACATATCAGCTGGTGCTCAGAGTTATCTATATATAACAAACATATATTATCAGCAAACATAGTCAATTTACCTTTTAGTCTTAAACATCCTATGTCATTTATAAAAATTAGGAATAATATAGGACCTAATACAGAACCTTGTGGAACACCATGATGAATTACTGATAGAGAACTGGAAATGTTGTTCATATTTACAAATTGTTTCCTATTACTGAGATAATTCTGAAACCAGTTGAGAGGAAGTCCTCTTACACCAGCATGCTCAAGTTTATTTAGTAATAAAGTATGATCTACAGTGTCAAAAGCCTTTTTTAGGTCAATAAATAAACCAGCAGCTAAACAATTTCTATCCAGAGCTCTTTGAATAGGTACGATAATATCTACCGTGGCAGCAAGAGTACTAGATTTGTTAATAAATCCATACTGATGATTGTGAAAAAAGTTGTGTTTTTCTAGATGCTGTAATAACCTAACTTTTACTGCTTTTTCCAGAATTTTGGCAAATATAGGAATAATACTTATTGGTCTGTAATTATCCATAATTACTCTATCACCTGTCTTATAAATTGGGACAACTCGTGTGATTTTACAACCATCAGGTACTGAACCTGAACTAAGTGATAAACTAATAAAGGTTACAATGTGTGGAACCAAACTGTACTTGCACTTTGTTAACAATTCATTTGATAAAATATTATCTGTTTTATTACCTTTGTTTTTTATTGTTGCTATCATTTTTAGAACCTCATTATTATCTGTTGGATATAGAAAAAGACTATTTGGTACTGAACTGTAAGGTGATGGAGTATATTGTGTAGTTATACATATCTTCACTAACTGATCAGCTATATTTACAAAGTATTGGTTAAAAGATTCACATATTTCTAATTGATTTACTATTTTTTGATTACCTACCATTATTGTTTCTATTTGATTGGAATGTACTGGGGTTTTATTTCTTAAGATTCAATTTATTGTCATCCATACCTTTTTTGGATCATAGGAGTTATTCAGTTTATTTGAGTAATATGCTTCTTGAAGTTCCCTTTTCATTTTAGTTACTTCATTTGCACACTTTTTGTACAGTTCAATTGCTATCGGAGAGGGAAATTTGCATTTTGTTTTGCTATACAGTAAGTTTTTCTTTTTAACTAGAGCCAAAAAGTTACTATTAACCCATGGTTTATGTGTCAGTTTATTTGACACAACCTTTCGGCACCTGTAGGAGCAGACTGAAGCCCCTTCCTTTATAATTTGCAATAATGAGTTATAATATTCATTAGGGTCATTTGTGACACAGTTAAATCCAGTATTTTGTATAAATAAGGAAAGTTTATTATGATTTATAGTGTTAAATTCTTGAACTGACATTCTGTAATTGATATACTTATCATGAAGGGCCTTGCAAAGATGTTCTGTTATGTCGATTATAAGTATGTTATGGTCACTGATATCATGCATTATGTTAGATATAGATATTGGGGTATCATTGTTATTGATAAGTACATGGTCAATTAGTGTAGCTGAGCTTTTGCCTATTCTTGTTGGATATATTTTATTACCTTGTATAAAATTGAAACTTGTAATTGGTGTATCATAGTTATCAAGACTTTTACTCTGAGTGAGGTAATTAATATTTACATCGCCTATGATCATGGCTGATTTTGCAAGCTTCCTACACAGTACAGTTTCCATATCAGTGAGAAAGTTGCCAGTATTTTGATCATTAGGATTATAAACTGCAATGATATCAAGTGTTATTAGATCCCTTTTCAGGTTTATATGTAGGATACTGTGGTCACTGTTTACTATGTTTTGTACAGACGTTTTCCATACATCTCTAATATACACTGAAATTCCACCTCCTGTCATTTTCCTTATAACATGATGTGCATAAAAAAATTTTATATTAAAAAAGTTAATTATGTTTTCCCTGAGCCAGTTTTCCGCTATGACAATTACATCTACTTTAGTTATTGTTGCCACAAGAAGCTCAATATCATCTAATTTGTTTACAATAGACCTAGCATTCAGGTACACAATTCTTACCTTTGGGCTCGGTTGAGATCTTGTAATGTTTAAATAATCATCTACAGAATCATATTTGAACTCACCTATAATGTTATCACAATCACACATGAAAGGTACAAATATTGCACTTCATCACAAAATAGAAACCTAAGACACTGCACTTCACTGAGCTTCTCTTGTTTCGTTCTGCACTGCTGCTGTGGTTTTTGTATTATTTGAGGTTATCTTATTTTCATATGCCAGAAGGTGATTCTTCCCCATGATCCTTATTGAAGGTCCAAACTGTTTTTCTCGTATGAAGATTTTGCCATCCCTGGTCCACGCTCCTACTATCTTCCCTTCTCTCCTTAAATCCCTTGTTCTTTTTGCTATGCCATCATTGAGAGCCGTCAGGTGATCATTGACGAAAATTAGTTGAGGGGGTCCAGGTAATCCCATATCTTCAGTGGATACTCGTCTTTTTGTTATTCTGGCTTGGACTATTTCTTCTTTCTTCCAATGGCACGTAAAGCGAACCAGTATAGGCGGATTCCTTAGATTGGTACTTACTTCATGTTTTCTGGAGGGAAGTCTGTGCGCTGCATCGATGTCATTGTACGTCAAATGGACATCTAAGGCATTTGCAAATTGTATAACAGTATCAAATACATCTTCCCTTTCCACTTGTGGTATGCCACTGATAATTAGGTTATTCTTTCGCTGATATTGTTTTACATCCTCGATGTCATTTTCCATCGCATCTATCTTAGTATCATAGATCGATCTTATGCTTTGCTCCATCTTGATGTTTAAATCATTAATTTTGAGTTTCAACGCTTCAAAGCACTCATTCATGAATGAAGCTGCTTTCTTCACTTCTTCATTTTCTTTTCTTAATTCCTGCACCGTGAACTCTATTTTAGTTGTTAGCTCCGCTATTGATGACTGCAGTATTTGTAGGTTAGGTTGCGGCAAGCAGTCCTCTCTCTCACACATCCAGTTTGCGTCACCATTCCCTGATAGTTCTTTATATTTTTCTTTTGAAACTTTTACACATGTAGCATGGAACCATCTCATGCACTCCCCATTACACTCCATTCTCATTTGCGAACTTTTTACTTGTTTTCCACATGGAGCACAAATTTTAGCACCTGTTGCTGCTGCCATCTTGAACTACTACGTATTAATACTACTGCCAATAACTGTGATATCTAAGTGTACTATAGTGCATAAAAGACTATTTTATTTTTAAATTAACGTCCTCCAACGTAAGGCATATCGGACGATAAATGAAATGAGTGAAATGATGCTCAAATGAAACCAGGGTACATAGACTCAGAGATAGTAACATTACTTTTTCATGTTAAGAGAAAACATCGGGTGAAAAAGAAAAAATCGGCTAACTCACTCTGACCGAGATTCGAACTCTGGACTTCTGGAATGTGAGATAGCCATGATGGTGTATGCTAACTAATGGTGGAATGGGTGGATTTCTTCATCTCATTAATAATTTCCTTGGGTCATTAAAGAAGAATTTCTTCCCTGGCAATGGTGGGAGCGTCTTTATTCTTGTATACATATCTGTAACGACCACGTTTGTCCACTCCATTGTTCCCTATGATTGGGCAGTTTCTTTTCTTTTTATTATTCACATTATTACTGCTCTCTTTGAAAATACAGAAAGATACTGATTGTTTTCGATACCGCCTGTTCATGATACAAGTGTGAGCCGGCAGCTCAACAAAGATGTATCGCGAATATTATGTACGCTAAGCAATACACAATTCTCGGTTTCATTAGCTGGGTTAGCATTCGAGATCATAAATCCGGCAGTGCTGCGCCAGTAATGACAATTGAAGCTTGGAGTGTTCAATTAGTTTCTTGCAACAGTGTTATATTTTTGGTCAGCGTAGTTAAATTTGGGACAAGAAAGCATAACGTTACAAAAAATTATGACACTGATGCCTGCTTGGCGAACCTAGATGGCAGCGTGTCTGCCTCACGTTAAAGAGGTCCCGAGTTCTAATCTCGGTCAGGATAAGTTATCTGGATAAGATTTTTCCCGGGTTTTCTCTTACCCTGAAAGACTAATACTTGGTAACCCTAAGCTCTATGGACCTTGGGCTTATTTGAGCATTAATTCACCCATTTCATTAATCGTCCGATATGATAACGTTGGAGGAGACAAATTTAAGCAATGACAGCCATGTATTCCAGTTCGAATCCCAAGTTTCAAGCTTGAGTGATAGTTTGTGCATTACACCAATCGGGGATGCATATACAAAGCCAGATTTCAAAAATGGTAACAAATCACCCTTTAATTTTCATCAAGTTCTGGGAGAGTTATGTGACTGAACTGAAAACAAAATTAGGATACTCTAAAAGAGAGTGAAATACACGTTGAATTAGGCTTTGTTCAAGAGTTGAATGAAAAGAATAGCAAAAGGTTAAACTATAAAACTAGTGGTCATGATAATCAGCTGTACTTAATGTATGAATACAATATCTGATTATATATATTGTCGCGAGCCCGTGTCTATGATCGCGCGGAGTGTTTATACAAAAGTAACTGATAGGAGGGCAGTGTGAAAACCAAGAGCCCGCGGACAAAGATAACAGGCAGATAAGGGTCTGCCGAAACCAACAAACTGATATAAATGGAAGTTTTTAGTTACTTCTGGACTGATAGAGATTGTTCGCGTTCTAGTTTATTTGCGAATCATCTAGAAATTATCTGTGAAGTATTTAAAGAGGCGACGATTGACCAAGAGGGAGTTGCGAGTTGTGAAACAGTGTTGTGAAATGGGAGACAGCCAACTGTATTGTAATGAGAGCTAAGGATGTAATCTGCTGTCACTGTTTGTTATTGTGATCGACCTTGGTAAACTGATGGTGTATGTAATCTATAAGAGTATAAAGGAGATTTTTAATTTCTGCAAACCCACAAAGTCACAATATATAAAGAAATTCCACACTTTTTAAAAGTTAGTAATTGTAATTGCAAGCTTTTAATTGCGTGCTTTGGATCATCGCTTTGCATTCATTTGTAATATAATGCACTTCATTTGCAAAAGCATCTAGCGTCTCCTTTCAAAACTTAATTGATACCCACAGTGTCCTCAGAGTTTTAGTAGACGAAACCACTAGGGAAGCATAAATATCAGGTATAATTATTACATTTGTTGCGCCTTCAGTGATATAAACAGAGCAAACAGTTGCCGATAGTATTTTATCCGGTTTCGTTAGTAATTGAATTTCTGAATACTCTTATTCTAATTGGTTAACAGCATTGCTGCGAATATAAAATATTAAAAGGTAAATAAAAATCCCAGTACCATGGCGATTGCTGTAAATTCGTAGCATTTAAGTTGCAGCTAGTTAGATAAAACGAGCTTTAAGTCTTATTGACTCAACTGTCAGTCAGGCATGCAAGATAATTTAAGCGATTACATTAATATATGTATTATACAGATAGATAAAACGAGCTTTAAGTCTTATTGACTCAACTATCAGTCAGGCAAGCAAGATAATTTAAGCGATTACATTAATATGAGTATTATACAGATTGCTTACATATACATTCAATACAATTACACATTAAATTTCTCTTACGGCATTGAAATTTTCTAAGAGTAGAATTATATTCTTCTATTTTTCCCGAGGATAGTAATTTTAAGTTTTCTGGGAGGGCTTTAAATATTTTGACAATCATATTGTACTCTCTTCTCAGCTCAAAACCCAGCAAACTTTTGTGAAAATTAGTGTCTTCCTTCAGTTGCACTGGATAGATCAATTCACGGTACAGTGCCGTAAACCATAGACCAGTGAAGCGTACATTGCATCAAACGCAAGCTTTTGAATTGACATCTTTTAGCGCGACATACGATTAGCACTACAGTGCTCGAAAATACATAGTTGACATCATGAGAGAACTTTAGGATATACAGAATACATAGCAGTGGTGGGAGCTTCTTTGTTCTTCTATACATATCTGTAACGACCACGTTTTTCCACACCATTGTTCCCTATGATTGGGCAGTTTTAGGCTATTATCCTGCAATTCTCGATGCTACAGTTACTACTGCCTTACAATTCCCCTCAACATGATATATCTCGCAAATTCTTGGGATACCCCCTTTTTGTATCCGATAAGCATACTGAAATTTGTGGTGATCTTAATCTTGGCTTGCCCCTTTCCCTAAGTCATTCTTCCCAATATGAACATTCCTTTCTTCAGCATTCTCTTAGTCACAAAATAATTCTCCTATATAATGACTTCCCTCCTCACTCTGGTTCACGATTTACCTCTCTCCGGATTTATCACTCGTCTGTTTTCCACCTGGGGAAAACAGCACCTTTACTATGGGCAGTGAGGATTACCCCATTTTTATCACGATCGACAAATATTCCCTTTCAAATACCCGCATATATTTTATTAGTTTTCAAGATACATAATTGTCAAGCTTTAACCAATAACTTATTCAGGACTGTCGAATATACTTCTTATATCCTCCCTCTAATATCCACATGGAACACATGTTTTGCATTGTGGAGGCTGTATTAAACCAAATTTCTCCTCACTTTTTAAGATTTTCCCGAAATCGCTTCACCAAATCATTATTATGGTCAGTGGAGTGCTTGGTAACGATTGCCGAAAGCTCAACTGCACTTACGGAAATTTAATCATTCTTCCACACTAGTGCCATGTAGGCTAAGATTGGGATAGATATTTGGCTCTATAGGAATAAGATTTGGACTTAAGTACTTAAAACATAATAGGTCGCCACAAAAGGTGCAGATCGCCTCGGTAGCGTAAATGGTAGTGTGTCTGCCCCACGTTCAAGAGGTCCCAAGTTTGAATCTCAGCTAGGGCAAGTTACCCGGATAAGGTGTTTCCGAGGTTTTCCCTTATGCTGAAAGATGAATGTCGGGTAGCTCTAAGCTCTATGGACCCAGGACTCATTTGAACATAATTTCACCCATTTCATTAATCGTACCATACAACTTAACATTGTAGGACGTAAATTACAAAAAAGTGCGTATTGCTTTGTGTATGAGAAACTCTAGTGCTTTACCGGGAAGCATAGAGTCAGTTGAAGAATTTAATGTCATGACGGCACGTTGGCTACAGTAACTCAGTGGTTAACCCTCGAGTAGTCGAGTGAAGCTTTGTGACTAGAGCGGTCACGTAGACTACATATGTAACCAGTGTATAATTTACTTTATATATTGTTGTAACTGTTTTGAAACCTTCTGGTATAGTGCTTTATTTCTCTATAGTATTTACTTACACCAATATGAGTTTCATGAAATGTTACAAGATATTTTGGTATTACATTATACTGTGTGTCATCTAAAATATACAAT
The DNA here is from genome assembly GCA_030765055.1 of Mantis religiosa. Taxonomy (NCBI): domain Eukaryota; kingdom Metazoa; phylum Arthropoda; class Insecta; order Mantodea; family Mantidae; genus Mantis; species Mantis religiosa. Next base: position 67,309,207 of record CM060947.1, on the reverse strand, counting down.
AAACTCGTTTAAAGTGTTTCTTTACAATTCTGAATCATATTAATCAAGTTAATAATAGTGAAAACAATATCTGAGAAGAATATATTAAAATAATATTTACAGTGCTCCAACAATCATCGTATGAATCTTTAGTAATAGTCTAAAATATAACCAAGCAGAAAATACTGTTTAGGTTACAATTCCTCCTGTAGATACTTTTACACTCCGCCGTGGAATAATTATTGCAAGTATTTCTGTGACGCGAGCTGCAACTCTTCATGATATATTTATTCTTGCTTCTTCCACATCAGTAGCACCTTCCTACCTTGTTGTCAAGCTGTGCAACGTTTGTTCCGCGAACGTCTTCAATTACGAGAAGGTCTTAGCACGCTTTCTTAGTGAGACTGATATAGTTAGTTTTTATTCATCCTTTTGATCATATTACATGATATAGAACACGTCAAGTACTTATAACTAAAAATTATACAATATACATATACACAACACAAGTTTGGAATGAAAATTCAACTGTATGTACAGTATAATAATGATAATGATGATGATAATGATAATGATGATAGTAATAATAATAATAATAATAATAATAATAATAATAATAATAATAATAATAATAATAATAATAATAATAATAATAATAATAATAATAATAATAATAATAATAATAATAATAATAATAATAATAATAATAATAATAATAATAATAATAATAATAATAATAATAATAATAATAATAATAATAATAATAATAATAATAATAATAATAATAATAATAATAATAATAATAATAATAATAATAATAATAATAATAATAATAATAATAATAATAATAATAATAATAATAATAATAATAATAATAATAATAATAATAATAATAATAATAATAATAATAATAATAATAATAATAATAATAATAATAATAATAATAACAATAATAATAACGACAATAAAAATAACGACAATAATAACAACGACAATAATAACAACGATAATAATAATGATAATAATAATGATAATAATAGTAATGATAATAATAATTATAATAATAATGATAATAATAATGATAATAATAATGATAATAATAATGATAATAATAATGATAATAATAAATATGATAATAATAATGATGATAACAATGATAATGATGATAACAATGATAATGATGATAACAATGATAATGATGATAACAATGATAATGATGATAACAATGATAATGATGATAACAATGATAATGATGATAACAATGATAACGATGATAACAATGATAATGATGATAACAATGATAATGATGATAACAATGCTAATGATGATATCAATGATAATGATGATAACAATGCTAATGATGATAACAATGCTAATGATGATAACAATGATACTGATGATAACAATGATAATGATGATAACAATGATAATGATGATAACAATGATACTTTTTTTTTGCTTTATTGATATCAACAGCATGCTCCATTACATACTAATACTACATGCTTTATAGTTACATGTCCTATTTTGAATTAGTAATTGTAAACATTACAACAATTTTACATTGGGTTATTCTGTGTTTTAGACACTATGTACATTAAATTGAGTCTATTCTTCTAGCTGATTTTTGTGAGTTCACAATTTGTAATTATTTCAATCTAAATACTTGTCATATTTTTAGAAGGAGTGCTTTATGTTTTAGTTAATTGTAAGATTATGATGAAACCGGAGTAAATTGATTGTATAGAGTTCACAATTTGTCGTTGTTACACTCCAAATCCTTCAGTCCATGTCCGTGATTTTTATAGAAGTTGCAAATTTTACAAACGACTTCAGGTGATTATTCGCAATCTTCTCGTTGGTGGTAGGCCATTTCCCTCCATTGCTTGTTACACTTTTTGCCAATTCTAGTCTTTTTTCATCAAGTCTTCTGCAATTAAATATTATATGGTTAACGGTCTGTTCTTCTTTTCCGCAAGGACAGAGTGGGTTTATTATTCTAAATCGGTATAGGTATGCGTTTAATTTTCCATGGCCAGTTAACATTGTAGTGAGTTCTGGGGATATTGGAATCTTTTGACACAATCTGTTTTTCACTAACGGGAAGAATGCTTTAGTCACTGCACCTTTCGTTGTGTTCGTCCAGACTTGTTGCCACCAGTTGAGTCCATATTCCTTCGCTCTTGTTACAATTACGTCTTTTGGTATTTTGTCGTACAGTATTTCACTATCTTCGATAGCAGCGCGTTTTGCAAGCTTATCTGCTAGTTCATTCCCTTCTATTCCGCAGTGGCCTTTAACCCAGCCAAAGTGGATGATCCAATTTAAATGGTTTAGTGCAAGAAGTTTGTCTTTGATAGATTCTATTAGTCGATTCCTTTTCCAGTTGTTTCTCAGTAGATCTATAGTAATTCTGCTGTCAGTGTATATTGCAACGGTTCCGTTTCTATTGAACTGGCATAATATAGTTCTTCTAATTTCTCTAGTACTTTTAAAATAGCAAGTTGTTCGGCTTGATTGTTGGTGCAGTGGCCATGCAATTTGAATTTTAACTGGTGTGTCATAATTCCGTTTTCAAATATAATTCCTGCTGCGCCAACTTTCTCCCCCATTTTACTTCCATCTGTGTACGCTTCCATTCTATATATGTTATCTTTGTTCACCTCCTGAATCGTTGCCACTTCGGCAGGATGTCGCCAGTGTTTTGCTTCTAATGGTTTGTCGAAGTCTGCTATGTGACTTTTTGTTGCCAGATATATTTGGAGTTTTTCCTCTATAGTTATTTCTATAGGACATACTCCAGCTAGTACGCACGATGCATCATACGAGAGAGTTATATATGCTTTCGTCATTTTTATGTTGATTAATCTTTGAATTCTTCTATATTTTGCAATATTTTTATTCTTCCGTATCGCATCTATCCATATAGGAGCTCCGTATGTCAAGACAGTGGACTATAGCACCTTCATAGATTGTCTTAAGTGCTTTGTGACCTAGCCCCCATTGTAGCTTTGCTGTTCTTGCTAGCATATGAACCAACGAGATTGTTTTGTCTGCAGTATATACAATGTGCGCGTTGAAGTTAAATTTGCTATCTAAATATATTCCGAGGTATTTTATTTCTTCGGTTTGGTTAAGTTTATGATGATTCAAAAATATGTTGACATCCCTATCTACAATGATGATAACAATGATAATGATGATAACAATGATAATGATGATAACAATGATAATGATGATAACAATGATAATGATGATAACAATGATAATGATGATAATAATGATAATGATGATAATAATGATCATGATGATAATAATGATCATGATGATAATAATGATAATGGTGATCATAATGATAATGGTGATAATAATGATAATGGCGATAATAAAGATAATGGCGATAATAATGATAATGGCGATAATAATGATAATGGCGATAATAATGATAATGGTGATAATAATGATAATGGTGATAATAATGATAATGGTGATAATAATGATGATGATAATGATGATAATAATGATAATGGTGATAATAATGATAATGGTGATAATAATGATAATGGTGATGATAATAATGATAATGGTGATGATAATAATGATAACGATGATGATAATAATGAGAATGATGATAATAATGAGAATGATGATAATGATGATAATAATGATAATGATGATGATAATCATGATGATGATAATAATGATGATGATGATAATAATGATACTGATGATAATAATGATAATGATGATAATAATGATAATGATCATGATAATGATGATGATAATAATAATGATGATGATGATAATAATGATAATGATGATAATAATGATAATGATGATGATAATAATGATAATGATGATGATAATAATGATAATGATGATGTTAATAATGATAATGATGATGATAATAATGATGATGATGATAATAATGATGATGATGATGATAATAATGATGATGATGATAATAATAATAATAATGATAATAATAATAATAATGATAATAATAATAATAATGATAATAATAATAATAATGATAATAATAATAATAATGATAATAATAATAATAATGATAA
>CM060947.1:66852655-67300155 GCA_030765055.1 Mantis religiosa | reverse complement strand
ATAATAATAATAATAATAATAATAATAATAATAATAATAATAATAATAATAATAATAATAATAATAATAATAATAATAATAATAATAATAATAATAATAATAATAATAATAATAATAATAATAATAATAATAATAATAATAATAATAATAATAATAATAATAATAATAATAATAATAATAATAATAATAATAATAATAATAATAATAATAATAATAATAATAATAATAATAATAATAATAATAATAATAATAATAATAATAATAATAATAATAATAATAATAATAATAATAATAATAATAATAATAATCATAATAATAATCATAATAATAATCATAATAATAATCATAATAATAATCATAATAATAATCATAATAATAATCATAATAATCATAATAATCATCATAATAATCATCATAATAATCATAATAATCATCATAATAATCATAATAATCATCATAATAATAATAATAATAATAATAATAATAATAATAATAATAATAATAATAATAATAATAATAATAATAATAATAATAATAATAATAATAATAATAATAATAATAATAATAATAATAATAATAATAATAATAATAATAATAATAATAATAATAATAATAATAATAATAATAATAATAATAATAATAATAATAATAATAATAATAATAATAATAATAATAATAATAATAATAATAATAATAATAATAATAATAATAATAATAATAATAATAATAATAATAATAATAATAATAATAATAATAATAATAATAATAATAATAATAATAATAATAATAATAATAATAATAATAATAATAATAATAATAATAATAATAATAATAATAATAATAATAATAATAATAATAATAATAATAATAATAATAATAATAATAATAATAATAATAATAATAATAATAATAATAATAATAATAATAATAATAATAATAATAATAATAATAATAATAATAATAATAATAATAATAATAATAATAATAATAATAATAATAATAATAATAATAATAATAATAATAATAATAATAATAATAATAATAATAATAATAATAATAATAATAATAATAATAATAATAATAATAATAATAATAATAATAATAATAATAATAATAATAATAATAATAATAATAATAATAATAATAATAATAATAATAATAATAATAATAATAATAATAATAATAATAATAATAATAATAATAATAATAATAATAATAATAATAATAATAATAATAATAATAATAATAATAATAATAATAATAATAATAATAATAATAATAATAATAATAATAATAATAATAATAATAATAATAATAATAATAATAATAATAATAATAATAATAATAATAATAATAATAATAATAATAATAATAATAATAATAATAATAATAATAATAATAATAATAATAATAATAATAATAATAATAATAATAATAATAATAATAATAATAATAATAATAATAATAATAATAATAATAATAATAATAATAATAATAATAATCATAATAATAATCATAATAATAATCATAATAATAATCATAATAATAATCATAATAATAATCATAATAATAATCATAATAATAATCATAATAATCATCATAATAATCATCATAATAATAATAATAATAATAATAATAATAATAATAATAATAATAATAATAATAATAATAATAATAATAATAATAATAATAATAATAATAATAATAATAATAATAATAATAATAATAATAATAATAATAATAATAATAATAATAATAATAATAATAATAATAATAATAATAATAATAATAATAATAATAATAATAATAATAATAATAATAATAATAATAATAATAATAATAATAATAATAATAATAATAATAATAATAATAATAATAATAATAATAATAATAATAATAATAATAATAATAATAATAATAATAATAATAATAATAATAATAATAATAATAATAATAATAATAATAATAATAATAATAATAATAATAATAATAATAATAATAATAATCATAATAATAATCATAATAATAATCATAATAATAATCATAATAATAATCATAATAATAATCATAATAATAATCATAATAATAATCATAATAATCATAATAATCATCATAATAATCATCATAATAATCATAATAATCATCATAATAATCATAATAATCATCATAATAATAATAATAATAATAATAATAATAATAATAATAATAATAATAATAATAATAATAATAATAATAATAATAATAATAATAATAATAATAATAATAATAATAATAATAATAATAATAATAATAATAATAATAATAATAATAATAATAATAATAATAATAATAATAATAATAATAATAATAATAATAATAATAATAATAATAATAATAATAATAATAATAATAATAATAATAATAATAATAATAATAATAATAATAATAATAATAATAATAATAATAATAATAATAATAATAATAATAATAATAATAATAATAATAATAATAATAATAATAATAATAATAATAATAATAATAATAATAATAATAATAATAATAATAATAATAATAATAATAATAATAATAATAATAATAATAATAATAATAATAATAATAATAATAATAATAATAATAATAATAATAATAATAATAATAATAATAATAATAATAATAATAATAATAATAATAATAATAATAATAATAATAATAATAATAATAATAATAATAATAATAATAATAATAATAATAATAATAATAATAATAATAATAATAATAATAATAATAATAATAATAATAATAATAATAATAATAATAATAATAATAATAATAATAATAATAATAATAATAATAATAATAATAATAATAATAATAATAATAATAATAATAATAATAATAATAATAATAATAATAATCATAATAATAATCATAATAATAATCATAATAATAATCATAATAATAATCATAATAATAATCATAATAATAATCATAATAATAATCATAATAATAATCATAATAATCATAATAATCATCATAATAATCATCATAATAATCATAATAATCATCATAATAATCATAATAATCATCATAATAATAATAATAATAATAATAATAATAATAATAATAATAATAATAATAATAATAATAATAATAATAATAATAATAATAATAATAATAATAATAATAATAATAATAATAATAATAATAATAATAATAATAATAATAATAATAATAATAATAATAATAATAATAATAATAATAATAATAATAATAATAATAATAATAATAATAATAATAATAATAATAATAATAATAATAATAATAATAATAATAATAATAATAATAATAATAATAATAATAATAATAATAATAATAATAATAATAATAATAATAATAATAATAATAATAATAATAATAATAATAATAATAATAATAATAATAATAATAATAATAATAATAATAATAATAATAATAATAATAATAATAATAATAATAATAATAATAATAATAATAATAATAATAATAATAATAATAATAATAATAATAATAATAATAATAATAATAATAATAATAATAATAATAATAATAATAATAATAATAATAATAATAATAATAATAATAATAATAATAATAATAATAATAATAATAATAATAATAATAATAATAATAATAATAATAATAATAATAATAATAATAATAATAATAATAATAATAATAATAATAATAATAATAATAATAATAATAATAATAATAATAATAATAATAATAATAATAATAATAATAATAATAATAATAATAATAATAATAATAATAATAATAATAATAATAATAATAATAATAATAATAATAATAATAATAATAATAATAATAATAATAATAATAATAATAATAATAATAATAATAATAATAATAATAATAATAATAATAATAATAATAATAATAATAATAATAATAATAATAATAATAATAATAATAATAATAATAATAATAATAATAATAATAATAATAATAATAATAATAATAATAATAATAATAATAATAATAATAATAATAATAATAATAATAATAATAATAATAATAATAATAATATTTCACTTGTAGTTAACATATTCAAACAAAACATTAATATCATTAACATTAACAAAATCAATTGTCAAAGTAATCATAATATTCTTTTATGCTATAAAAACAGTGGAGTGAAAGAAGTTTTTTGAGACAAATTCTAAATCGATGCAGTGCAGGTATTTGCTTCAGATGATTGGGTAATTTACTATAAAGCTGGAGGCCAGTGTATACAAAACCTTTTTCAAAAGAACTAGTGCTATGTGTGATTACATGAAGGTTATCTTTTCTTCTGGTATCATGAGAATGTATCTGTGAGTTTGTTGTGTACATACCGAGATTATTTTTTATGTAGCATAATGTTTCATATATGTAAATACATGGGAGGAGCAATATATTTAATTCCTTAAATAATGGCCTACAACTGGTTCTTTTATTAACATGTAGTATTATCCTAATTGCCCGCTTTTTGCATTTTAAAAATAGATTTTGCTCCTATTGAATTACCCCAAAATAATATTCCAAAGCTAAGAACAGATTGAAAATATGCATGATATAAAGATATGACCGATTTCAAGTCCATGATTTTTGAAATGGCTGTGATGGCATAAGTTATTTTACTCAGTTTTTGAGATAGTTTTTGAATGTGAGCTGACCACTTTAAATTATTATCCACCCATACCCCTAGAAATTTTGTACTATCTGTGTATGAGATATATTTGCCCTGGAACTCTATAAAGGGATGACTGGCAAGTGTATTTTGTTTATGATAAAAAGCTATTGCTGTTGTTTTTTTCTGTATTTATTAATAATCTATTAATGTTGAACCAGTTTAGCAATTCAGACATTGTCTGTTCTATCTTAAATTTTAAGGATCTCAAGTTGTAACCAGAAATATATAAGTTTGTATCATCAGCAAATAATGTTGGATAACTGTTTTTTAAGGAACACTCTAGATCATTTATATATATCAGAAATAAAACAGGTCCAAGAATTGAACGAAATAAAACAGGTCCAAGAATTGAACCTTGGGGGACACCATATTTTATTACTGCCATAGATGATAAATATGTTGTAATTTCATTTGTATTTACATGTGTATAAGTGATTTCTACCATCTGTTGTCGGGATGTTAAATATTGTTTAAACCACTTGTTCACTGTTCCACGTATACCGATAACAGCTAGTTTTTCCAATAAAATTTTGTGGTCTACTAAGTCGAATGCCTTTGACAAATCTAAAAATATACCAATATTTTCTTCTTTTTTATCCATAGATACATATGATATGATATAGTGTTCAGTTCAGCTCTTCTTGCTACTTGAAGCTTTACGAGCTCACAGGATATTGTCTTCAGAAACAAACGTCGTTTGATTATCTTATACTTCTGATTCGCAGAAAAAATACACATGACAATAATCGCACTCACGAGGAAGGCAAAGAAAATGACCTTCGGCCAATGTCTTGTGTTACAAGCAACATCATGCTTGGTACAAAGTTGGCCTAATATATCAACTCCAATTTTTGTGCGATTATAAAATGTGATCATTTCAGATTTTGTTAGCTCACCTGAATCAGGATCAATATGTTTTATATGGTGCATGGATGACAGGACTAAAACGGTTTTGTTCTTCTTGTGGCAACATGATACAAGATTCACATTTCCGTGGAACGCAAACATTAAAGAATTTACCTCCCTCTTTGAGTTAGATTTAAACTGTTGTGGTATCTCTCTTTTATTGCGTCGAATCGTCCCAACATAGGTTAGCTTCTTCTCTTCCAGTAATTCTACCAGAGATTTGACATAAATCAGTTGTCACGAGTTACATACCTATTTGTTGAGCCATAGGATCAACCATTCTCATTACATCTTTAGCTGAATTAGAAACAGAGTATCATAGCTGTTTACCTACATATACTTCCGGATTCACCGTCTATCCATCTTACTGCACACTAATGCAAATACCTTAATCCCGTATTTGGCGGGTTCACTGGGTATATACACGGGAAGGAAAATTCCCGCGGGATGCCAATAGTTGTTGATCTATTGTGCAATAGTCACTTGGTGAATATACATTTTGAAATTTATGAATAATTAAAAAGTTCTCTGATAGATGCTAGCTTGTCTATTTTTTTCCAGTTCTGACGATCACGGATATCATCAAATCAAAAGCAGCGCATTAGGAATAAATTCATGTGATGACTCATTGCTGAGTAACGTGACTGGACTCCAGACACTTTGGCATTATCCCATGCTTGTTTTCTTATTTACATTATTTCCTAAGGCAACAGTTAGAAACAGTGCACCAATGAGTGCCCGAATCTGTGTCTCATCCGTTAGTTTGGCCGTTGCTCCATCACTTGATTCATTCTCATTCCTGGCTTCCTCTGTGTCTGAGTAATTCACATTTGGTAAAACATGATTCTCTTGTCCTTCATCATTGTCGTCTTGTTCAATATCCCTCACTACTTTCATTTAGAGCTTTATTAAGTCACTATGTAATTATCAAATAATCCTCCGGAACTCCCACACGACAAACCGTTCTCTTAGTAGTTATTTCAAGAACTGTTACATTAGTGGTGCAAGGACTACATATGTAGCCCAGCTGTGCGCAACTCAGTTTAATCTCATATAACAAAATATATTAGTCAACTGACCGTTTAGAAGATATTGTGTCAAGAAGCTACCAAATTCCTCACCACCATAAAAGTAGGAGCAGATGTACACTTGTAAAACCAAAGTGGCTGGGCTACATATGTAGCCCAGGCGACTACTCGAGGGTTAAGAGCAAGCGGAGGTTGGAAGATCCGTGGTTCAAATCCCGGCAATGGCATTGAATTTTTCAGTGGTTCTATCTATTCAACTACCTACATTTACTTTGGTATTTTACAAGACGACTAGAACTCATTTCGCCTAAAGAGCACAATTTGCCGCCACTCATTGCATGATACTGCTTCATGAACTTACAGGGTCTGTTAACTTGTGCACTCTTGTAGATATCCCCATTTACTCTCGTTGATACGCTTGGAACAAAATTTCAGATGGGATAGTGCAAATCTGTAACCTGTAGTTCAGGCACTTTTCAACATATGTCTTATTCTGCTACGCTTTGCTGCAACAGCAACGCACGAAGATGATATACTTCATGTCGTGGTGTCGGTGAGACATACCTCGGAGATGTTTTACCATAATTGAAATAAATTGTTCAATTTCTTATTAAAAATTCTGATTTTTAATTCAGGTTGAAAATGAACAAAACACATTGTAACATAATAGAATGAATAACTTTGTAAACGTCGGTTTCCTTCACATTATATACTTGAAGTATGGTTCGCTTACACTGATAAGGCTTTGCTTCTTAACTAGACGACGTCCGTACCACAGGGGTGAAGCCGAGATAGGAGAAATGTCAACAAGAAATTTTAGTTCGGCACCTGAAAATAGAGGCGCTGGAGTACTGGATCACGAAGGCGATTGGCTGATTCAAGTTATGCTACAACTTTTAAATTTGTTGAGGTTTGATATTCTGTGGCTTGGCCATCTTAAACATTTTCAGAGTGGAAGAAGAATTGTTGTACCTGTGGAAGAAACAGCATATGATACATCATCGCATGATCTTGGCTACTTACTCCAGGTACAGAGAAATGAGAATAATCACATTTAAAATTGTCATTATTATTAAAGGTCTACTTTGAATAGCTGTTGTACTTTAAAATGCTATAACACGTTATTCAGTGGATTGCTTATTGGCATTACATTATTTTGATTTTATTTTCAGAAACAAAAATCAAGAAGCGAATGCTCCAATATAGAAGCTGAACTTCATTGAACTTCGTTGGAGATTTCAATCACTTGCTAACTTAACCTACAAGTTAAATACGCCAGTGAGAATCTGATGTTACTTTTACAAATCCTCCACAATCAGTTATATGAATTTCTGGATAATTTTGGCCATACTAGTTCTCAGGAGGAACGTGTTATCTCAAATTTCAAAGTGCCAGATAGCATAAGATTATGAATGCACATTTACAGAATTAAGATATATGTCCCATTTCTAATTTATAAATACATTAAAGATAACAAAAATAGCATTTATGAATAAAGGACGGTTACCACAGGCCATTAAAATTGATGAAAATATTCAGATCTGTATAATTTCAGGCCTTTTTTGTATTTGTTTTTGTTGACCAATTCAGTGGTAGTTGTTTTTATAATGATTTGAGATTTTTTAGGCAGTTATAGAAGCAGCAAATTGCCTAATTAAAGTTATATATACAAATGCAATTAACACTCACCCTTTTGATATACCTATATAATGTTTACAGTTTCTGGATTACTAGTAGTTAATATTGTTAAGCTAATCTTTTGCCTAATAGCAGTCATTCTTCGCAAACTACTTAATGATATAGTATAGTGCAATACTGTGATTACATTGATTTAAATGTTTTGTTCTTTTCTTTGCGTATTACATTACGGGTTTGAGGTTCCGTCTAAAGGTTTTACCCTAACCTTAGGTAAATGCCAGGTAATGCTGAGGCAACTAACCTCATTAATATTGAAACATGTATTATGCTTAATACATAGTTAAGCTCTTATAATGTTATGCTAAACTTTCTTTGTAATACAATGAATTACTCATGTTATTCATCACTTCAAATATTTCAGCAATCCTTACAATATTATTACAGAAAGTTACGTTAAAGCTTATTCTTAAATATTCAAGTTTGTCATTTCTGTTATTTATATAACTTTGTTCAACAGCCTCAGTTTTATGTTGGTGTCTTTGTTTTAAATGGAAAACGTTACTTGTGTTATTCATAGCATATAAATGATTTACAAATGCATATAATATTACACAGAAAGTTTTGCTAAAGTTTCTTTGTAATTAAATGAATTAGCCATGTTGCATCACTTTTAAGTGTTTTGAGCTATAACTACAGTGTTGTAACTTGTGTTGTGCTATAGATTCTTTGTAATTGATTTAGATGAATTACTCATGTTATTGAAGTAAATGTCCAATTAATTTGTTATGCTAATGAGCCGGAATAATAAAAGGAAGCAGTAACTGTCAAAACAATATTATTATTGAAAATTTCCTGTCAAATACCACATCCTATTAATTACTTGAAAGTTCATACAACATTTTGAAGTAATTGAAGGAGAAAATAATGTTCAGGTGCCATTCAAAAAATTCACTGCAAGACTCAGCTGAGTATATGTTCTAATACTGCATTGCTACAGATTATAGAAGATAATTACGTGAGCTTTTAGAATATGCGACAACTTTGAAACTGCACTCCCTGCAGTCACAACTCTTAAAGCTCACGTACTTATCTTTGTGCGTCACCTGTAGCAATGCGGTATTGGAACATATCACCACAAGTGGCAATATGACGATGCATTGTTTATTATGTGTAGTGTGTAATTTAAGTGTTATTTACACGCTTCTGCCAGCCATTGAGTACGGGAAGAGTGTATTATTATAGGTTAAACTTACACAGCGACCTGCAGCAATTAATACAAGCGGAAAGGCAGTGAGTAGCATTATAATCAGGCGTAATACTCGCATACCAGCTTGTGTAGGAATCACAGAGGTAAGATGAAGCAGTTTACTATTACAAAGTACACATCGTATCAGATTACTGTGAATAGGCTCCTTCCACGGGGGCAGCGGCCCCCGGGGATAGTAAGTACAAAATATGGAAAGTATCGAAGGAGGAAATATGATAGTATCAGACGTGGGAATGGAAACAGGCATTATCACTACAGCAATATTGACTAATATTCCAGAAATAGACACACAGATTTTACCTACACAGAAAACGAATCAAGAACAGTTGAATGCGACGCCACCAGATAATAACACGGCACCAACCAACAAACTTAAACAACCTTTAAGATACGTAACAACGGATCAGGGTCCGTTTTTTTGTGATAATACGTAGCAACAGCAAAAATATTAACGACTTTCACCCACTAAAACTAGGTAAATGGCTATATGTACATGCACAGGGAGTGACACAGTCATAAATCCGGATTTAACCAGCTAGAAGTCCATTTGCGACAGCACAATATGCAAACGATTTCTTGGAATCCAACTTCGATAATGTTCACAACACACTCATACATACCATTTTACAATTTATTTGTTACGGGGGTAATTAGAGGAGTGGACTTAGATATGGATTTAGAAGAACTACGTACACATCTACAAATAACGGGACAACTTCCCGCGCATCATGCGTACCGATTGAATAGAAGAATACAGTAAAATGGGGAAAACCAATATGTACCCACTCGGTCTATCAAGATTACTTTCAGAACCCAAACATTACCTGAACATGTATACCCGTATTATCAACGCTTTCCCGTATATCCCTTTACACAGCGAGTAGTAATATGTAGCAATTGTGGTAAATTCAACCACCGTGAGAAATTTTGTCGTAATAGTAGACGATGCCTGCTATGTGGTCAGACACACGTGGAGGGACAATCAGAATGTCAAACAGATAGTCCACGATGTGTAAACTGTAAATAGGAACACGCAGCAACGGACAAACAACACTGCCCAGCGTACAAATTAGAAAATGAAATTGCAAGCACCATAGCTAAACTACCAGTATCGAGGTTTGAGGCACGGCAAATGGCGTCAGGGTATATAACATATGCAGACATAATGAAACGCTCAGGAAATAATCCGACAAGAGAGGAAAGGCAGGACAACTATCCTAGATTATCGGCACGAACGGACCAGTACGGACCCAACTACATTCAGTGGGGGACAGGGTATCCACGCAGAATAGCTCTACAAAACGCAAGTGCCTGGAACCACAAAAAGCTACCCCACCAGAGTGGAGATCAGAGTGCTGGGCACCACACGGTCGCTGGCCAGTAGAAGCAAAAAGACCAATACAGACGCGGGTGACGACAGAACAGGACAGAACAGGAGTTGGGGGACAGAACAGGAGTCCAAGGGCCTTGGAAACGGCGATGCGGGGCGAGGCCCCGATAAAACCCAGAGAGAGGTCTCGAGAGGGACAGGTAGGGGCACGGGAAAAATGGTGACGCAACAGGGAAGGAGTGGACCTACGGGAGAACAGCATATAGATACTATATTACTACAATTATTCGCGAAGTTAATGGAACAAGCACCGGAACACCTCCTACACACATTAATGGGGTTACAAACCCATTTACATTTATAATTAACATAACAAACCTGAATATGTCAGGTGTTATACTGGAACCCCAGAAGCATTACCAGCAAAATAGCTGAGTTCCAAACATTTCTAGTGCGAACGCGACCGCAGGCGTTCATCATTGTAGAATCATGGTTACAGACCCACCAAAGATTCCGAATCCCAGGATATAAAATATATCGTACGGATAGACAAACACACGGAAGGGAGGGGTGGCCATTGGCATCCAAGAGAATCTGGTCGTATACAACTGGAAGACAGATACTCGTATACCAACACACCTGGAAGCAGTGAGGGTTAATTTGGGACATATCAACCTGTTAGGCATCTATAAGACAGGACGACAGTTATCGAGAGAGGAATGGGAAACCCTGCTCAAGTCACGCCATAACAAACACGTACTATGTGGAGATTTTAACATACCTAATTTCCACAACCTTAGTGCACAAAGAAAGTGTAGGCTGCCGATAGTACAGATGGTCTCGACGTACGACTGGGAATTAATATCGGGACAATACACGACCAGACAAGGGAGACCGGGACCAAGTAACACCCCACCTGACCTGATTTTCGCATCAGCGGACATAGCATCTAAGGCTACAGTTAGGAAATACACTTACACTATGGGCAGTGACCACTTCCCATTGATGATAAACATTTCGACTCCCGAAAACAGCGGACATCCAGCATACCAAGCGCGCAGGAAGGGAGGATTTGATCCACAGTACTTCCGCGAATATATAATAAGGTCAATGGAACATATCCAAGAGACGTCGGTGGAATACGTACAATTAGAAACATCACTAAGGCAATACGTGGAAGATAACCATCCAGTGACACTGCATCGACAATCCCGAATACCGAGACCACCTTGGTGGACACAGGAGTGCTCACGTCTGGTGGCGGAAAAACGACGAGCTTATGCACTATACCAGCGGGAGAGAATACGAGAGACGTACCTGATGGCCAAAAACACAGAGGCACGAGTACACCGGAAGATGCGAAAGATCAAGAAAACGTAGTGGGCAACATACTGCGCATCTATTACATCGAACACACCGACGACCGTCATGTGGCAGCGGCTTAAATAGTTCAAACATTCGAGAAATCAACAGAAACCATACCCAATAACGGGACAACAGGAGTTGCAGGTACAGTACTTACATCATATCGCACCGGACGACGTGATAGGAAATACAATGGGAACCCCAGAACCGGTAGATATGGAAGATTTTCTTCTGCGTCCCATAGTGGCACAGGAGGTCCTCAACCACCTGCGAGGAACCAAGGACATATCTATACCGGGC
The DNA here is from genome assembly GCA_030765055.1 of Mantis religiosa. Classification (NCBI taxonomy): domain Eukaryota; kingdom Metazoa; phylum Arthropoda; class Insecta; order Mantodea; family Mantidae; genus Mantis; species Mantis religiosa. The sequence continues at coordinate 67,287,607 of CM060947.1, read as the reverse complement.
GAAGATGGTATCACATACAAACATCTAAAATCTATTCCTGAAGCGTGGTATCGCCTTTTAGCCAAAGCATACACACAAATATTACATGCTGGCTACCCCCCAGACTTGTGGAGACATGTCATAATACATCCAATCACGAAACCGGGAGTTGAGGGTCTACATCCCACAGACTATCGACTCATAGGGATGCTGCTTACACTACGCAAATTATTTGAAAAAATCTTGCAGGATAGACTAACCTTTCATCTGGAAAGAAACCAGCTATGGCCAAAACCTCAGTTCGATTTCCGTAGGAGGCATGGGACAGCCTTCCCGATATACGTATTGACCACGGATATCCAGATAGCGTTCAGAACCAAAAGACAGATTCTGGCCCTGTTCTTAGATTTGTCATCAGCATATCACCATGATTGAATACAACGTTTAACAGAACGTCTCGCAATATACGGGATTCCTGGGATTATTGGTAGACTCGTAGAAAACGTATATAGGCATCGACAAACTTCCCTGGCAACGTACATGAGAAACACAAACAGTCGGTCAACATCAAGAGGCTTGATTCAAAGATCGTCACTCAGTCCACTGCTTTACGCGTTGTATGTTGGAGATATTATCTCGTCCACAAGGGTCACGATTAGGATTCTACAATTTGCAGACGACATAGTGATATACACACCAATATCACTGGGGTCGCAGACAGACGTATAACAATTTGAGGCAGATTGCAACAAGGTCGTCAAGTATCTAAGTGATATAGGCATGGAAATAAACTTAAAAAAAACACACAGCGTACATTTCCAGAAATCAATGCGTGCATCACAATGCACACTGAGAATACAAGATCATATAATCAGACCAGTGCGAAGTATCAAATTTCTAGGGGTGCACTTACAGCAGAACCAGCAATACACAACACATTATCAGACATTACTATCGAAAATGACGAAGTTGAAATTGTTATTTCGAGCAATGGCAGCAAACTATTGGGGCATGCACCCCCGACTCATGCTGAAATTAATACCACCTTAAATACACTCCCGCCTTGAGCATGGATTATTAATGGCACCAGCCCCAACCGAGGGTGTGCATCGACAACTAGAGTCCTTCTTCTACCAATTGTATAATATAGTTTTCAGTATTCCAGGACGACCGGCGAAACTCCCCATTGCCAAACATTTTCCAACATACGACATACAAGAAAGGTTGTGGAAAAACGGACGTCGCTTTACAGCAGATCTGCTTACACACACGCAGAATACATTGCTTCCGAAACTGATTCGACTAACAGAACTAATGAGACAGGAACGGGAAGAGGATGGACATCTTCACCGTCCACTGACACGTTGTATGGTGGCATTTCAAACTCATACTTACATCTACAGGACACCGACGTGGCCCATATACTTATTACATAAGCCACCATACGAACTGCCACCCAAAATTAAAGTAGACACGCAGTATTTTAAGAGAGTGGCGAAAGATTACGAACAGGCATGGCGGGAATTTATATCACCGGTTTTAGCTACCAGGCGTACACAATCGCCAGTTATCATATTCACAGACGGATCAAAAACGACAACAGGTACAAGTGCAGGTATCTATGTATGGAATTCAGGACACAAAATGACATGGCGACTGCATACGGATACATCGATATATACGGCAGAAACCATAGCTATATACCGGGCACTGAAATATGTGCAAAATCACGGATCAACAAAAGTATTTATACACTCCGACTCCCTTAGCTTGCTAACGGCACTACAAAGACCAGTGAAGGGGGTAAAACAACCCATATATGAGATAATTATACGAAACCTGTTGGAAATTTTACCGCCGACGACAGAGATCGAACTTATATGGATTCCGAGCCATGTAGGAATTCTTGGAAACGAGAGGGTGGATGAGACAATGCGAGAAGCCACTATCAATAAACCGGTATCAAACGAATACCTCATACCACCAACAGACATAGCGAGGAATATGACACACAATAACACAAAGACAACCTGCTCAGCCGGACAGCGTAGTAATGCCTTGAGTACTTTTATTAACACGCCGTATTTAACAAGGAAGGCGTTATCACTATATTTCAGAATACTATTTCAAGTGGCATTAGCACCGGTGTACCTCCTAAGAATAGGGCAACGAGATAACGACCTATGTGAATGTGGAAGAAGAGGTGATATTAATCACCTCTTCTTTGCCTGCCCAGTAAGACGTGCCGACACCTTGAAATCACTACATGACATAACACGCATTCACCCTGTGGGACCATATCAGCTCCCATCATCACTAATACCTTACTCAGGGCCAATATGCAAGGCATTATTCCGATTTACAACGAGGACAAGAATGAAGCTGTAGCAGGATAACACTGCCGTTATGTACTTACACCACGGAAATCAGAGCTTCCTGGATTCAACGTTATATTCAGACGCAGTAGCCGTCTGAATAGGCTGGCAGTAGCGTCTTAAAAATAATCTAACAACAACAACATGTCACCAGCTGACAGTTAAGCAGGTATGAAAAATATAGCTATAGCATTCCGACAACATAAAAGTTTGGGCGCACGATTTTTCATAATTTAGTTCGCCACCCGAAAACAGGGGCGCTGCGGTCACCTCGTGCTGTCAAAGATTAACATATGAGGTTCACTTCAAATAAATATATGTTCTGTGGTCCGTACCATCCACACACAGAATGAATTTAATTCTGGATAGTCTGGTATTATTGAAAATGCAGTTGCAATGGCAATTCGATAATTTCTCATTGTTTCGCGCTATTTTTCATGACCCACTTTTTATTACCATATTTGGTAACTTACACAATCTTTTGTTTCAATCATAGTATAATTTGGAGTTTTAGGAGACCAGGAGATGTGGTAAAAGAAATGTGTTATTGTGCGCTAAGAAATAGTGGCTTTATTGCTTTAAGCAGTGTCATTGAGTAAATTAGGTAGCAAATAAGTTTAATCGAAGCATCTTAAGACCATACAAATATTTGTGTAGTCATCGTTTGAGGGCTAGTGATTACTAGCACTTATATTTGTTCGAGTAACCTGCAACATCATGGCTGAACACAATGTAGTCAAGAGGGAAACGACCGGAATTCAAGAGACCTAACCTTTCAGCGTTTGCTAGAATTCAAGTCCATTTGAACTATTAGTTTACATGACGATTGATGAAACACCAGACCAAGTAAGTACCCAAAAGCTAGCTCAAATGAAAAAAATGGAAAGGTCACCGCATATTTATGTTAACAGCATAACCAGTATGAATATAATTTTGCAAACATTGGCACATTAAAATATGTAACAATTGACAATCACAAAATTCACTTTTGAAGCCATTGATGATCATTGAGAAGCTATTGCCTATTTTCAAGCACAACAAGCACAGTACCACATATCTCAAATGAAACATGAACGAAATTTCAGAAACGTGATACGTGGGTCTACAACCTTCCTGTGATACCGCGGAAATTATAAAATAATTAGCTTCACAGTGAAACTGTTTGCCGTACATCAGCATGTTAGCAAACTGCCACTATCTTTGTTTTTCGTGGATCTGAAGCCAAATGTAGGAAACGAACACATATATGAGCTAACAAGGTTATACCACGCAGTTATAGAAACTGAACCTCCAAAACCGAAACTTAGTATAATACAAATTGTTAAATGTCAAGAATATGGGCACAGCAGAAAATATTTCACCAAAAGGGATCGTTGTGTGTAATGTAATGGCACGCATCCTTCTTCCCAGTACAGGAAACCTTTAGATGCACCTCCTGTTTGTGTAAATTGTAAGAGTTCACTCACAGCTAACTCCAAGGGCTGTCCAGTGCACCTTAAACTGTAGTCATAAAAAGATGTCACAAAATTTGAAACACAATTATACAGCATCACTAAGTGTAGATCAATGTTCTTGGCCATCATTAGCATCACGCACCCAGGGCCTCTCCAAAACATATGTTTAAACCGCCACTCCACAGCAACACACAAACATGCCCTATCAAGAACGAAGTGAATACAAAAGCAATCAATCCACCATGCAAAACGATATTATCACCAATCTAATAACCAAACTGGATATTTTGATGTCACTATTGCACCCATTGATTCAAACACTTTCTCAAGTGTTATCGGTACTCCTGAAAAAATAATGAACTCTACTGCTAACAAAAGAATCATGGAATTGCCAAGGTATTAAAACTAAGTGTCAAGAATTACTTCATTTTCTTCAAAATTATAATATCAATATACTGCTGGCAACAGAGACTAAATTGGCTGTTCATTTACACTACCGTATGACAGGATATTACGTATATACAACTGATCGTAACAGCAATGAGAGAAAATGCGGCTCTGCAATGTTCATAAAAACTTCATTATCACACAATCAACTGCTGCCCATCATTGAACCATATCATAAAGTTTCGCATATACATATTTATTTCAATAATGTCAAACTGCAAATTGGTTCGTTTTATTCAGCTCCAGCCAAAAACTTAATTAATTTGATTTTTTGGGCAGTTTTTCCTGAATTGCAGTCTCAAATACTAGGCGATGACTTCACTAGCAAGCATCCGTGTTGGAGTTCAAATGTTGCTAATTCAAAATGTAGACTGCTACATGACGTGACCTATCAATTAGGCCTGGGACTTTCGTCTCCTGTGGAACCAACGTATTACGCAGACGATGTCAGCACGCCAGACATACTAGATTATTTCATTGTAAAAAAACACCACACTACTGTGCTAAAATCCTGCTGTACTTGACAAATTAAGTTTTGACCACTATCCTGTACTTATTACATTCAACAGCTCCGATGAAATCCTTATATGTTATCCTAGCCTAATCCGGAATCCTTTCAACTGGACACTATATGCTACAACACTTCAGTCTGCTAATCCTGCTGTACTTGACAAATTAAGCTTTGATCACTATCCTGTACTTATTATATTCAACAGCTCCGATGAAATCCTTATATGTTATCCTCACCTAATCCGGAATCCTTTCAACTGGACACTATATGCTACAACACTTCAGTCTGCTACTGACTTGCGCATACCTTTGAAGTTACCAGGGATATAGACATTGCAGTAACTACGATCACAACAAATGTTCAATATGCTGCTAATATGGCAAGCAGTTCTTCTGCAACATGTGCCCAAAAATATATGGCACCAAACTTTCTTCCCCATATTCAACAACTTTGCTAAGTAAAAAACAACTGCAGAAAACTTTGGGAGCAAACCAAATATATGCAACATAAAGTTTGTTATAGCGGAGCCTTTAAAGGAATAAAAGAAGCACTCAAACTTCAACATAGCACCGCTCTTGAAAATCAGTTGGAAGCTCTCAATGTCCAGGATGATTCTTTATGGGGTGAAACTAAGAGCATACTAAAATATCGAGAGAGAATTCCTCCATTAAAATTAAGAGCATTTGGTTTTTAACCCCTGAAGAAACAGTAAACGTATCTTCTGAACAGTTATATGAAGAGTTTCAACCAAATGCTGACAGAGATAGAATTCACCAAGAACGTACAGGAATCACTTTCTTAGCCTATCCAATTAGCTCTTTACAATAGATTCCTCACTCCTTCGCAGGTGAAGAATGCAGTCATCAGATTACCGAAGAACAAAGCTCCTGGTCAAGATTTAGTTGTTCCTGCACTTCTAGAACCTCTTCCTGGAAAAACACTTGTTTTTCTTATACAAATATGCAACGCCATTCTTCGATTAGCCTATTTTCCATTAAAATGGAAGCATGATACCAAAGCCACAGAAAATGGAAATGAAAAGTGGTACCCTATAAGCCTTTTGCCGCTTTTTTCCTAACTTTTGGGCGCTTACTACTACCACCACAATTAATGGAACACTTGGAAGAAATAAAGCCTGCAGCATAAAAATGGATTTAGAAGCAATCACTCATGTACCCAAATACTTACGAAGAAAAATAGGTTGTAAGACTTGAAGCTTTCGTGGCGAGCGTTACTGATTAAGACATCATGAGGATCAGCCGCGTCAAATTTATGAAGATAGAGCTTTCAGCCATTTTACACTCTATGGCCTTAATCAAATGTAGGTGTGTTTGCGCCTGTTCCTGAATGCGGAAAAGCTTTCGATAAATCATGATACGATGGTCCTCTGTACAAACTAAAACCTCATTTGAATGACACGCTATACAAGCTTATTACTTCATATTTATCCAACCGCACATTCTCTGTCAAATGTGAATCAGCGCAGTAAAGATTGTTCTTATTTATTCTGGAGTAACTCAGGGCAGCATACTAGGACCACTATTGTACATCGCTTACACGGCAGATGTTCCAACCTGTGAGCAACTTGTAATTATACAGTTTGCTGATTACGTCGCAGTTCTCAGCAGAGGTACTTCTGAGCTGCGAGTAACCCACAAAATTGTTGTGAAGAAATAAATACTTTGTGCAAACATTGAAGGGTAATAATGAATCCGGAAAAGTCATGCACTGTCGAGTTCACCTACAAAAACAATACTCAGCATCATCGTATTTTAATCAGAGTAGAGCCGATTTCAGAATCAGATTCAGTGAAGTACCTTGGGTTTACATTAGATCAACGATTGACGTAAATATGTCACTTTACTCATTTAATAAGGAAAATCCGTCACGGTCAACATGAACTGAGATACCCAATGTCTTCAAAATCTACAGTATCTCTTCACTACAAAAGGCTAATATACACGCCTCTGATTAAACCCATATGGACGTACAGCTGCTCAATCTGGAATTCGGCTTTAGCTTCTCAAATAAAGGGAATACAAACAATTCAAAACAGGTGTCTTCGTTTTATCACCAATGCCCCAATGTATGTCAGACAGTCCACTGTTCACTCAGATCTCAACATTTCAGAAGTAACAACAGTCCCTAATACCATTTATAAAAGGCTCTGAAAATCGTTTGACCATCATAGCAACCATCTGGTTCATCAAATTCCCACCAATTATCCACTAGACCCAGAAAACAGAGGATTAAAACGGAAAAGACAATCAGATTTAAGACTTGTGTAACACGATCTAGAGCTTAAATTACTTGGTAATTGGGACTGCCACTGGGGAGTAACCTGGAACCATGTTTCATGTTAGTTGTCTGTATAAAAATGATACAGCTGTAATGTATTATTTATACAAAAAAGTTAAGGCCTTTATTTAAAACGATTTTTCTTTAACATTAATATTTTAAAGTTTAAATAACATTATAAAACCAATGAATAATATACCTTTCTGGGTCCAAATTAAAATAACTGTTACACTTGGTTTACGATACGCACTGGTCAATATTCTTGCTTCTAATACCTTCAGACTACTGGCGGAACAGCAGTTCTATGCGCAGTATACTGCCAACTCCATATCCATCCCATATTCTCTCCTTGGGTCTGTCATACAGGAGGAATTTTTATTTAAGGGTGCAGGGAACTTCTAGTTCGTTAATTTAACAGAACTGCCTTACACGTTTCACTGACATCATAAATCCACTTCTATGGGTCCAGATCAACTGACGTGCACCATTAAACGTTTTTCTCGTAAATAAAACATGTGATATGCATTTATTAATTTTATATTAAAACTGGATATATTCAATACATCGGTTATCATTTCTGCCATTCTGATTATGGAGCCAAGTAAAAACGAACTACTGACCACATATTACCTTCCTACTGTGCTCTCAAATACTAGCGTCAAACTTTCTAAACGCGTTTTGCAAACTCCTGTTCTTTTTAAATGGGCAGATATGTTTTTTAGCCCAAGGTTCAGTACAGCTTTCATAAGTTACTCTCCGATAATGTAGACGAAAGTCAACTGGAAACTTATGGGCGAACTATTGGATCCTTTTCTCAATATTTCACAGTTTTAAGATTATGTATATCTTCTCTGACTTCTTACAATTTCACAGAAGCTCTTTAGTCTCTTTAGTTACCGACTATTACCATCATACCACCGTTTTACACATTCCAACTTTCTTAGTCCGTTGTACATCCAGGAACTTCGCACTCTCACTTTTCGTACCAGCAGGTCCTTCATTTTACAGACTATCTGTTCCAATCTTCACCCTTGGTGGGCATTGAAATTAAATTCTTTAATCTTTTTGGTGGTGGCTTTACTCCGACTAGGGCTGAACCTCAATGTTATCAAAAGTCACTTTAGTTTCTTTAAATGAGTAACCGATCATGCACAACATTAAGTACATCTTTATCTCTCACTTCGAAAGTTACATTTCATAAAATATATTGGAAGGCACATGGTATTCATCTCCATTCTATCCCTCGGGAGATTATTACTATCTTTCAATAAAAACAAAGTGGCGTTTAGCGTCACTGTTTTCTCACCCACACTCACCCACCCTCCCACACACATACGTACACACACTACTGTCTATGGAAATTGCAGCACAAATAAGGAAACGCATGAAGTCAATGAATTTAATACCACAGGTTAGGCAATTGACCAGTAGCAAACGATTAATTCTTAAAATATGTACATGAACTATGAGCTATAGAATTTTGTATTTCATGCGGCCTCAATGCGCTACAATTAGTGCTGCCATACCCCGTGAACTTGCATAAAAAGGTTGTGAATACGTTCCTGAGGAATTTCGCTACACGCAATTTGTATTCGAGCTTACAACTCCCTATCACCAGTAATTGGAGGTCATTGACGCACCAGGTGTCGACCAAACATATCCCAGATATATATGACGGGCGACATGTCAGGCTAAGTGCAGGCCAGCGAAGCAATAGTATCCGATGCTCTTCAAAAGAAGGCTTTTACATTCCTCGTAATATGTGAAATACTACCTGAGATATGGCCTCAGGAGATGCCTGATGCAGGGGGATTACCTCAGACCCTACAATCACTGTTGGGTGCCGGTTGCTGTTCAGTGTCCTCAATTCGTTGGAATTAGATTGGTTGCTGTGACCAATAGCTCCCGGAACCATCACACCTTGTGTTTGTCCAATATGCCGCTCAACAATGCAGCCCTCGAGGTTGCGCTCACCACGCTACAATTGAACAGGTATGCGGCCAGCACTGTAGGATACGTTTGCACCAGAACTTTAATTAACTTCTTTCCTTTACAATGATTTCACGACAACGAACATTGAACACACGTGAAAATAAAACATTTGCTTTTATATAAAAGTAAACTGAATAGTTTTAGAATGTTCTTCAACTTCATGATAACGAACAATGAACAGTTTTAAAAATGTCCTTCACACTTCAGCACCGCTTGCCGAGACGAGCCTTAAACCTCTACTGCTTCACTCAGGGCAAGATACCCAGCTTCGACCTCCCAATAGAGACGGCGGTGCAGGCAAAACAGTAAACAAAACACAATAAGCCACTACCCCCGCCCCTATAGGGAAGTAAGACACCTGCAATAAGCCTCTGTGCCAATCGGCACACGTTAAAGAGGTACTCATCCGAAAAGACTACATTTTGCCACTCTACAATCCAATGACGGTGTCCAGGTGTCCATTACAATCAAAGAAGCTTCTGGTTTCTGGACAATGAAAGTCGCCGTAATGACATGCGTGCTACCAATCCAACATCAGCAGACGGTGACGAACCGATGATGCAGGCAAGTGCACACCTATCAGTGCTCCAGCGTCGAGCCAACACTGTGGATTAAGCTGTATGGTCCGTTATGGCCATAAGGACGAGATGACGGTCATCCCGTACTGTGGTTATTTTCGGGGTCCAGTTCCCGCTCTTCACTACGTACGACCTTCATCTATCCACTGCTTCCACACACACATCACCGTCGTAGCAGCATGCCTTGTAGGAGCCGAAATCTCACGGTATGACAAACCTGCTTCCCACAGACAAATCTTTTGGCCCGTTCGAACTCGGCCACATGCCGATATGGCTCCCTTTGGCGTCGACGAGGTATACCGGCACTCAGTTTATTGTTTCCATCCTGTTCTGAAGCTCTGAACTGATTACACTAGGCGCAACACTAATCTTGTCGGACTAACTGCTCGACCTATGTTTACCACTGCAAACCTAATAACTTTTTTCTTGCACACTCTTCTACACTTCCATTAAGTTTGGGGTTATTCGAATAATTCCTTCTTTGTGATGTTATTTTTCACAAACAGTATATATGCGTATACATATATTGCAAGTATTTTTAATCATATGAAATGGCATGGAATTATTTTTTTTTAAAAATTAATGTCCTCCAACGTTAAGCCATAACGGACGATGAATGAAATAGATGAAATTTTGTTCAAATGAGCCCAAGGGGTATAGAACTTAGAGTTACCCAACAATGAATATATATAATCCCCTGCTTTACCCTCACAGCAAATCTTCATAATCAGAACTGAAATTTGCTATTCAGAATTTTAAAATGTTTAAATGTTAAAACTTAAGCTTCGATCACTAGATATTGGCAAAGTAGAACACGTTGGAGATGAAATGCCAGATTTGTTAAATAATACAGCAATGATTTATTAAGTGAGGTATTTCATAAGTATTGTTGCTGAAGGATTAGTTGGTAATCCGTATATAAAAAGGGCGACGTTTCTGGTCTAGATGGCTAAAGTTTGGCCAATCGAAAAAGCATGCACAGGCTGAAGTTACCAACAGTGGTACCAAGGTGGTGAAAGATGAACGTACTATCTGGTAGAACATTTGATCGTGTATTGTGTTTCTTTCCCTGTAGTCCTTTTAGTAACGTTTGATACAGTTTTGTAAAAGCCATAGTCTGGTCTACCTTCACATACCAGAACTTGTGTTCTTTGTCAGGTGGAGAATCTTGTTGATATACATAGTTTCCATTCTTTTTATCTAGGCTAGATTATTTTGCAAGAGATGTTCCCACATCAGACCGATGGTATGTATAACGATTGGCGGTATTTTCATGTGGACTAGTTGACAATTTAAGACTTGAAATAAAAAGACTAAGTGCCATAACAAGGGATTTTGAAGTTTTGTGTAAAATGGTATCTAAATTTGCCGAACCCAATAATTTGTCAAAGACTCTAAATAAAGCAAATGATAATGTAGTAGCAAATGCAATTGACAGATGACATCCAGTTTAAGTACTTCTGCTGCTAACATATGAAAAGCTATGTTCCGCGCGCTTACTACTCATTGTTAGGTAAAATGACAGGTCCATAAGATGATTGTAACCTTTAATTGAAAATAAATGACCAAATAAAGCAGAAGGTACTAGGGATGAATCGTGAAAGAAGTTTAAAAATAGTAGAAGTGAATACATAGGATCAAGTAATAAACGCGTTCCTGCAAAACGCCGTCCAGCACAAGAGGTAAGTCTCATTATTGATAGCTAACCTACACCATACCCGGCAGACAGTTTATGGATGTTATTTCTTCATGAAGATCAAACTAAATTATATTAAATTATAACAAAAGGATGACTACACACAGTTTGACAAAAGCATTACAAAAAAAAAAAAAAAAAACTTTTTGTTTCGTTCGTTTGCCCTCTTTTGTTGAGTACCGTGCTGTGGAACTTAGAGACTTTCATTGAAGTTCCACTTTCAGTAAGTCTTTCATGTTGTTACTGTATAATATTTGTAAGTTGCTTTAGACCCAAGGTGTATAGTATGCTTAACTTTCATGCAAGACACATTAACACTGAAATTACTACAATTAACTGCCTAGTATACTGTAAACTAATTTTACTCAAATTCGTGATTATGATACTTAGCGTCCTTTTTATTTAAAGTCTTTAATTAAAATAATGGACTGAGGATTTCAGAGATTGGTTGCAGGCACCAGCTGCCTAGGCCAAACTATTCCCGATATCCCGTTAATATGAACTAGCTTGTTATATTTAAAATATATGAAAGTGATTCACTCCTCTAATTGTGGTTTCTAAGGAGGCGTAAAAACTCTTTTTAAATTGTTCTTTACACAAATACCATTTTTATGTCTCCCTTTCCTAATCAATACTGGTGTTAGGAGTGCCTCGGGTTCCCAGATTTATTTATAGACACTCTTTAACTGCAGTGTTTTTCAGCGTCCTTTTCGATATTGTGCGTGAAAGACTACTCAGAAGCCTTATCCGGGCTTGAGTATTTTTTAAGTGAGGTAATTTACGACACGGGCTATGAGCTTTACCTCCCTTCTAAAGGACACCATAATAAGGATGTTTACGCCGAAAATAAATTAATCTCCCTCTGGGGAATTTGAGCCTGCAATTGCCGGAATCGAACTAGCAGAGCTTAGACCACAGAGTAACGACCTCCGTACTGAATAGTTTTACCAGACCCTTTCTAATACATATGAACACGGCCTCTGAAATATTCCCTCCATGATTCAAAGAACCGAACTTACACTTGTTGGAGAATAGTTTTACCCCATTTGCCGTGTTCCGTATTTTCCACAGAACATTAACTTGTAATTTCTCTCTCTGGCAGCTTGGCACAAAAACCGATGAGTTCTTTGTGGGTCGATTTGGAGCACAGCTGGAAATAGGGCGTCCATAACCATCCAACTACAACAACAACAACAACAACAACAATAACAACAGCAGCAGCAGCAGCAGCAACAACCACATTAGCATCGCTTTATGGTAACTGTTTGTTTGTACTTAGATGACTGCAGAAGAGTAAATTTAGTACATGGTATAGTACTGCCTTAGAGTAGCATCATGGTGATCTGTAAGTACTTTCCTAACTGCAGATATGGAGCCAATTGCAGATTTGAGCATATATATCCGGGTCCTCAGTTTTCAAGAGCTAACACTCAGCATTATTATGCAAGTCCCAACTATTTGCAACAAGGTAATAGACCACCTGCTGCACAAAAACATGCCAGCAATACTATGGACTTGTCGGAAGTGATGAAGGTGGTGGTTCAAGAGATAACGCAAGCAGAAAAAGGTGGACAGTGGCCTCTTTCGTGTTTTAGTCCAATCAAGGAACGACCCTGCTTTCCTGGTATGCTAGATTATTCTCCAGAAGAAATACGTTGGCGAATGTATGAAGCGAATAAAAATGGTACGCTTGCTGAGTGTCAAAGAGAGATCAAAGAACTTAACGAAGCAGCAAAACAAAAGAGGAATTACTTAAGAAACCCTAGTAGTGAAATTTATGCAATCCTCGAAAAGTATTACGGACACAAAGGAAATGTCATTGCAGGTAGCCCAGCATTTTCACTGGATAACTCAAAGAATCAAAACAGTACATTTGCATTTAGCACACAGCCTTTTGGGAATACCCAACATAATGCACAAACTCCCATAAGCAACACAAATTTTAAATTCTCTTTACCACAGTTACAATCTGGCAATGCAATACCCCAACAGCAGAGTATCTTGGGAGGGGGTAGTAATTTTCAAACATCGCAATTAGCAAGCACGCAGGCAAGCATATTTGGTGGCATGGGAAATCCAGCATCTGCACCACAGGGTTTTGGAGGTATGTCACAGAATATTTCAGCTTTGCAAACAACTCAACAGAGTACTTTTGGGGGAGCAGTACCAGGGAACGTATTTGGCAATGTTGGCAGGGATGTAGCACAAGCTCAATCAACAAATATATTTGGAGCAACACAGACAAAACCAGGTAGCATTTTTGGTGGAAGTACAACAGTACAGACACAACCAAGTTCTATTTTTGGTGGTGCTGAAGCAGCACAAATGCCACCAATTAACAACATGTTTGCAGCAGCAGCAGTACCATCACAGGGGATTTTTGGAGAAAGCAGTATAACAACTCCAAACAATGTGTTTGGTAGAAGTGATTCAACTTCCATGCCATCTACAGGTGGATTTGGAGTAAGCAATACAGCATCAACAAGCAGTGCATTTGGAACAATGAACAATGCAGTTACTCCTACAGATAGTGCATTCGGTAGAACTAGTACTATTCCAGCTTCTAATACTGCATTTGGTCAGACCAGTGCTTTTGGTTCATCAGCTGGCTTAAGTAAGCCACAAATTAATGTAATGGATAGTTCTTTGTTTACAGCAAAAGAGGAACTAACTCAAGAAGAATTATCAGCTTTCAGTGCTAATACCTTTACTTTGGGTAAGGTTCCAACAAGACCACCACCAAAGGAAGTTTGTTACTAACATTGTATAAGCTCTCTAAAGTAAGTAAGATGTTAATGCACCTATAAACCTTGGAGGAAAATGTATTAAGCATAAGCAGTTGTATCATAGCAAGCAAAACTGAACATTTAGTGCTATAAGAGAAGTTTGTGCAGTTATCTGATTTTTGCATGCTCAGAAGAATTTCCAGCAGAGATCCATTTGCAATTAGGCCACATATATGGACAGAACAGTATAAGCAACAGTGGTAATGGTGCCGGAATTCACTGATGGAGTCAATATTCATGACAAAGGCCATTGTGGCTGACCATCCCTGGTGACACCAGAACTAGTGGAAAGTAGGGCAAGCAGTTCTGTAGAACTGGCTTTTCACCATTTCAGAACTGCTCCCCCGGATACCTTGCTCACTGTTGCACGAAATTCTCTCCCGGTGGCTTAGTTTTCACAAAGTAGGTACAAGATGGGTGTCAAGGCAACTGGCGGTTGAACGTAACCCAAATGTCCGGTTACAGCATTGATATTCCAACAGTGAGTAATGCAGAGTAGTGACAAGTTTCTACACAGTGTTGTTACAAGTGTTGAAACATGGGTGTTGCATTAGATGCCAGAGACAAAACTATCCATGCATTGGCGGCATAGTGGTTCACCTGGAAGAACAAATTCAAGCAGACAATCTTTGTCATAAAGATTATATATATAATCTTCTGGGTTCGATGTGGTGTCTTCCTATTCATGTTTTTACTGCAGTTGGAGATCACAAATCTTGATTGGTATTGTCAGACATTGCATAAACTGAGGAGGGCAATCTAGAACAAATGATACTGGATGTTGACAAGAGACATGATAATGCACAGCCCAATACAGGCAGTGTTACACGAAATGTGTTGAATCAATCATTCACCCTTCAGCTCCAACCTCGCCCTGTGACTTTCGTTTCTTCCAACTTGTGAAGCATTTTATGATACCAAAATGTTTCACAACAATGCAAAGTGCAGAATGAAATGAGTTTGTGACCCCGTATGTTGGCGGCAGACTCCTGTGACTTGGACATACAATTGGTGGTGCACCATTATGATGAATGCCTCAGCAATGGTGGTGACCATTTTGAGAATCAGCCAGTGAATCTATGCAAATATTCAAAAAATATTTTTTGCTTAGTGATGTTCTTGTTTTCTTTCTCAGTCATCAAAGCTTAGTTTCTGGATGAATCTTGTGTAAATACTGAAAGCATGGTAATTAGTTACTTCAGGTGTGTGAATAATTTGGTAGATAAGGAATGATAACGTGAATTCAGCTTTTGGTGACAACTCCATATTTACTTAATAGTTGAGATGATAGAAAACAGTAATTTACGTAATGAAAATGCATATAATAATGGCTAAGATGCTAAATTAACATTTATAAGATCATTCACCTTCCCTTTTAAGATAGTTTCTGTACCTGTAGTAAAATAGTTGTAACGTTACGTTCCTTAATGAATTCATGCTTTGGGGATAGGAGGTAATTTGTGGTTCTGTTAATATGGAAGAGCCACTAACATTTGAGTGAAAAACACTGTGAGGAGTTAATTAGAGGCTGTAGAAAACTTCAATAAATTGACAGGGACCCTTGAGGTGCAACTTTTCTTAAGTGTAGTGTCTTGTGTACATGTACAATATGAGGCGATTTGGTTTCAGATGATGCCGTTTTCATTACATGCACTACTGCATACTAGTGCACTTAGGCATATGTGCTATATTAAAAAATGGAGTGGTTAACAAGTAATTATGAATTTCATAGTGAGAAAGTAAGAAAGAAAGTAAAAGAAATAAGAGCAGGTTGTCATGTTTTAAATTTTGTAGTGTATGCATTTTCATTCTTGAAATTCTCCTCTATATTTCAATCAGAATGTGTGTATGGATTCAAAACCCATTCTTAAAAGAATAGCTTGTTCTTTTTTATCTTCTTTACATTAACTGTGATAAACATTTGTAGAATTTTGTTTATTACATATTTGCTAGTAGACACAGTGGGAATAAAGAGCCATAGTAGGCTTGCACTGTAGTCAAATCTTTTAAGAGCTATGTAATCTCTTTGAAATTCTATTCTCATTCCATGACCAGGAGGATGGGGAAAATGAATGTGTTGCTAGTGGTTTTGCCTAGCACTTCTTAGGAGGTCTTGAAATTGTTTTCCAAGTTAACACATAGAATTTAGTGATTAAAATGTTTTTTTAATGCCTTTTGGCCTTTTATTTATTGATATTTAAAAGTGTTCTTTGGCTTTTGTCTTAATTGTGTACATATATTTTGTTTGTAATTTGATTTAATTATTAACAATAATATAATAATTATTAATATTTAATATTAATAATAACTTGATTTATTTAATAATTGGTGGTGTTCTTTATATCTGACTTTTGCCATGATTAGTTTTTAAAGGGCGCTGATGACCATGGAGTTGAGCGCCATTATACACATCTATCTACTTCATTGAAATCAATAACAAGGAATATCCCAGAAATAATTAATGCCACACACACGCACACACACACACACACAAAGAAAAAAATCCTTTAATAAGAGTATGCATTTTTTGTGTGGTAAGATTTTGGCTGTGGCTAGGGTCAACCCCAGCAGATGCCATTATATAAAAGCTTGACACTAAATAATAAAATAAAAATAAGTAATATTTTGGATCTTATGGTTTAACGTTTATGCAAAGTTTAGAATAAAAGGGACTTCAAAGGCTATTTGCAGAAAATTCAAGATATATATGTACTATGTCATGATATCTTAGAGTGGGGAGCTTGAACAAAGGAGAGTCGCTATGCAGAAAGAGACAGTCACCCTCTGTTCCATTTTGCCATCCTGCTGTGTTTGCATACATACTGCATTCCGTAGCATTACTGTCAAGTAATGGTTGATTCAGTAGCTTACTTCTTTTGTTGCCACAGCACATCCAGTATTTGCTTACCTTTGCACATGCTCTGTACTCTAAATATATTATATGTTAAACTTCAAAATCTAACGTTTTTTTAGAAAATCAAAATGTTCACTGTAAATGGTAAATTGGGGTGGGAGAATGTTCTTTAAAATCTGTCACATTCTTGAAAGTTGTTGAACTGAAATAATAAGTTTGGTATTTAACCAACCTTTTATTCTACTCTCTTTATATATGTGTGTAGTAGAGAAAAATAAGTAATGTGAAATGGTTATTGCTTATATTAGCCAATAGTGTATCAGTTATTATGAAGTCACTTCCACAATTCTAAAAAAGAGCAGACATGATATTTTAAAGTATGTGTAAGGGAAATGCAGACTGAGCAGGATGGCTCAGGTGGTTTCTCTGTGGCCCACATTCGGGAGGCCCGGTTTCGATTCCTGTGGCTGATCTACCTGACCCATGGGTTTTTTGGGTTTTTTTCCCGGGTTGCTAGGCAAATGGTGGGAAGGTTTATTACATCCCCCAAATTTCCTGTTTCTCCATTTCATCTCCATTATCATTTCATATCTTTCATCTAGTGGTCTCTTTCAGGGTAGCAGTGTCGGTGGGTGTCTCGGCGGTGCATGGCAGGATGATATGCTCTGATGAAAAGTACTTCCCCCTTCGGTAGGTCGGTTGCCGGCCTCAGCTCCTCTGCTGGGACTATTTTGGGACTGCCAGCCAGGGATCTTTGGGGCTCGGATCGCCTGTCTGGGACCATTAGGGCTTGGCTGCTGGGCTCGTTGTGGTCCCGCTGCAGGGGAGCGGGTTCGTTGTCCTGGCCTGTCGGGGGAGGTCTCTAGCCAAGTAAACTGTAGGGACCTTGTCCTCCATACTGTTGTGGCTCCTTGGGTCTGCTGCCCTCTGTCTCCTTCGCCTCATCCTTCCTCCCGGGGGTGTCCCCACTTGGGGGCATAGGAACAATGGGCGCAGCATGGTGGCCTACGTACTGTATCCCCTCCATAATGAAATCCCAATCCCAAGGGGAATGCAGTAAGGAATGTGTAGTACACAATGATATGTTCCATATGAAAATAAAGCGGCAGAATATTGAGTTCAACCATAGACATTGAATCAAAAATTCATTCATTGCATGTTGCAGATGTGGCAGTGTGTAATAAATAGTATTTAAATATTCTTAGGAAGCAACAATAAGCACATATTCTAGAGTTGTATATATATTTTTTTAATTGTTTCATTTATACCCTACCTTTGACTGCAATAGTTCTATTGGCAGCCGTTCTCTTTTGGAACATATCGTGGTGCTGTTATCTTGTAAACATTGTGTTGTTGGTACTTCCGATTTTTTTTTTTTTTTTTTTTTTTTGGTACATATTTGCGTATGGACCAAGGAACACAATGTGTGTATGTATATATACCAATACTGCCCATATGGCAAGTACGGCCTTCAGAGTAACCTCGCCCCACCACATGATGACCAGACCCATTTCTCAGATGGAGGCACCGAGGAGGCAGTGTCCATTACCTCCAATGATAGGGTGATAGCAAAGATGACAGTGAGGCGAGTGGACCTACAGTTTATACTGTGGACTCCGAACCACGTTGGGCATAGGGGACACTTCACATGAGCTAAGACAGAGGTGAAGGTGCGGATAAGGCTGACTTAAAATTGACACCCCAGATCTGGGAATCAAACTTGGACCCTTCGTGATGAGAGTCACAAATGAAACCGCTGTGCTATCCCAGCATCCAGGAACACAATGTTGCTAATATCAACATGATTCCGTTTGGCAGTGGAAATAGGTGTAGCCTAAGAATACAATATATTGGCTCAACAAGTTACTGTAATTTACAATACAAGGTTTTAGGTGTTCTAAGTGTTAATATTTTGATTATTGGTGCACTTACATATGAATGAGTGTATATATTTATTTATCACGCACACCTTATAATGCAGTGTTTTTTTGCTTTTGCTCTTCATCTTTTTCCCATAAATAGCACGTGTTTATGACCTCATAATTTCTTAGTGAAATGAACATCTGTTAGTATGCACCATGCCTGTACTCAGAATGAAAGTTCAATAAATACCAAAGTTCAGTATCTTCCAAAGATGTACGTGACAAATATTTTGAAAAACTCACAGCCTCATTTCAAATTACTCTGTACATGGTAAAGTTTTAATATTTTTTTTTCTCAAAAAGTACTTTTAAGAGTTAACAATTAAAATAGCATGTTACTTAAGACACACATTTACATGTCAAATAAAACCAAATTGTGTCTCATGCTTTCCTTAACTCCTCAACGTTTCAATTGTAATGGGATTTCCTTGTAAGTTACATTATGGTAACTGAAATTTTGGATAGTAGTAAGATATTTATTTATAATTCTTAGTTTCGTGTAATCCCTAATTTGTAACAAGTAGGGCAGCTATGTAACTTACTAGTATTACTTTCTAGTAATAATTGTGTATAATAGGTAGAGTCAGATTAAAAAACAGCGTCGCTCCAGCAATGTTTTACTAAGCAATCTGCCGCTCAAAAAACTAAAACGAATGAATAATCTTTATCCTAGAGGGTAAAGTTTATCACTAATTAGAAACAGTGATAAAGTCAAGCTATTGAAAAGTATTAACTGAACTTTTCAAATGTTTTTGAGCTTCCACTTGTGCATTTTACATAATGATTCATTGGCTGGTATGATGTAACCTGTTCTTATACAGGCCACGCTGTGGCTCAGAGGTTAGACCGCTTGGCTCTCACCAAGGTGGCCCGGGTTCGACCCCAGGCGACCACAAAGTGAGATTTGTGGTGGACAACACGGCGTTGGGGCGGGTTTTCTCCAGGACCTCCGGTTTCCCCCGCCATCTCATTCCACCGGTGCTCCATCTTCATCTCATGTATCATCAGTGTCACCGCCTGCGGTGCCGTATGTAGTAAAAGTGGGCTTTAAACACTACACATTTCATTGTTCTTATACAACATGGTTAATCTGAAAAATTGGGAGTTTTGGATAGGGAGATTGGAAAGGGAAAGGAGTCAGTTTTTATTTCATGATGATAGAGCTCTTCAATGTACTTCCTTTACATATATAATGTACTTTATTTTGTCATAAATGTAAGATTTTATTACTACGGTTTTTGTTTGGTAAATGGTGCTGTAAGTAGCTTTTAAATTCTGTTCTCTAATCTCTTTGGTATGTACAGTACAGTCAAAAAACATGCATGATAAAATATGCAAGGTTAATGTTGGTAAGGAAGTGCTAAACTGCTTCTACCATGCCCAGTCCCTACCCCTTACCTGGTTCTAGCACATTTACTCACCTGTTTTCCTTCATATAGAGCTGGTGTGGACAGTTACAGTGCAGTTCCTATACCTTCCGTCCACTCAGAAGTAATATCTTATACTCCTTGCCTCACCTTTGTAGGCTAATGTGTGTATATTAAACTTGAATTCTAATCAGTAAGAGTTTGATTTACTCAGGGCTGGGTGGAACACATAATGAGCTTTTCTGCGAACATTAAATAAAGAAAACACTACTAGCATCTGCAAGTTTTTCTGCACTTGACTGTACAATGTACTTTTTGAAAAGGAACTCTTAAGTATGAGCAGAGCTTGCGGAAAGTATGTGCATGTAGAATGGAAGCAAGTTTTGCTTTTCATCATTAGAATTTTAATGAAAAATTGTAAAATAAATTTTGATAAAGTAAAATTGATACCCTAAAGTTGGGGTAAAGTTGATGCCCTTTATGCAAGCAAGACCTACTAATTTTTTATATCATACACACAGAATGTATTTACCTTCCCTAGGAAGTAAGTTAATGTAAGTTAAAATAATGGGTGTTGTGAATCAAAACTAGTACATTTTTCAGGAGCTTACTTGTTAAGTGAATAATTGCTAGATGTTTGAAGTGAATAAAAGAAGACAATATTTGCTATAAATACTTGCCAATTTACTTCAGAGTATTTAATTCCTCTTATTTTATTTGTATGCAGTTATTACTTATGACATGTTAGGTGTATGGGGACTGAATTGCTATTCAATGGTGGGCAACATGACAACATGATAGGATTTTCAGGATTTAGGAATATATGGCATATTTCAGTATGGATTTTATAATTGTAATCTTGATTTTGTATTTCCATTTGTTGATGTAAAAGGAAATAAATTACTACTTATGACATTGGAGTGCTGTCATATAAAGGTGCTTGCACTTGTAATTTTAAGACTATAATTGTGATAGTAAATCCATGAAGGACAAATTGTTGGCCATAACTGAATCTGCTGTAATTGACGTGGTCATTGTCATACTCTCTTGGTTTCTTTATTTCAATATGAGTGCAGTCCAATGATTAATCCTGATAATCTTCAGCCACTGCATTTTGTTAACCAAGATTGTTTATGTAGCATAGGAATTATTGTCTTCCCAGTGTTTCTCCATACTGGGGAAAAAATAGCCACTTTAATAATCATCTTTCATCTTCAAATCTAAGCAGTGCTTTTGGTCTTATAGGGTTTATATCTCCCTTCTATGTAGGAGTTTGTCTCTTAAATGTATATTTAAGCTGTAATGTTAAATACAACAGAGATTGCATGGCTTTTTTAAAAGGTTTGCTCTGACTAATCTTCAAATGGACAGCTATTTACTTTTGTTTTATTTAACACTTATTGTAGTATATTTTACAGCTTTTCTGCTTTACTTGCATTGTAATTATTGACTTCTTTTATTCATTTGAATGCAAATATTTACTTGCAAATTGCAAGTAAAAGCAAATACTACTATTTATTCACTTCACCTATTGTAGTGAATTAATTCTTTATGAAAATAATGTTTGTGAAATGTATAACCTGAATTTTGTAAATATTTTATCAGTATACTATACATGTTTGTAAATTTATGGAAATATTGTTTGTATAACCTGAAATTTGTAAATATTTTATTACTGTACTATACATGTAAAAATTATTGTCTTATGATTTTGTGATGTTGATGTAAATTTAAATATTTTAATAAATGTTTATTGAAATTTTACGTGTAGAAAAAGTACTTCACCATATAAAAGGGATTTGAATTGATATATGTATTTTAAAATTATGAACAGAACTGTATTTGGGAACCTAATATATTGTGACTGCTAGGGTTACGTAAAATCAAAAGTCTGGCTTGCAGAAATTTAGAACACTCTTTATTGCAATAAAAAGACATGAAATTGACAATTAGCTGTCTTCAAGGTCGCTTCGGTGCTCCGTCACATGTAAACAAATGAAAGAAATCACTGTGGTACACTTCAAACGTTTACTGTCACAATAACCATCACACAACTGGCACTTCTAACACTTTGCCGGTGTTTATACCTCCAGTCATTGTTTCGAGAATGCCATAGACCTTCCGAGAACATTCACCGCAGCAAGAGAAAGACAGAGCCTCTCTCTGTCTCTTACTTTCTCTCGGCAAGCATCCAGCTTGCCTGCCCACAGGCCTGGCTCCCGCTTGTCGCAGCAGCACAACAATGCCATCGGTGACAATATTCATTGAGTAAACCTAAGCATATCTGCAACTCCTTTTAAAATACTGCAACTGCTTGGGCCAGAACTCCTGCCATTGCATTTTGTTCTTGATTGTTTACGATTTTAAAATTAGTGCATTTTAAATTATGTACTTTAAGTAAATCATTTTGATCTCTTAAATATTATCCTTTTTGTAACATAATGCAGAGTTTTGAAAAGGAAGCAACACTTTTTTGATAGTGGCATTCTTTTAGAGAAGTGTTTTCTTTGGAGTTTAACCCATTAATATCCAACTTTTCCTACTTTTTCAGAAATAAAAAAGAAGATGTGTAATGTATTAATTCAGCATACAGAATGTTAGCAGTATATTTTGTTTGCCTATTTGCTCAGTGTCTCAAAATTACTTGGTCTTTAAAGAGATTGCTTGACTTTCAGCTCATATTCTCAGCATTAGAATTACTTACAGCTGCGAATTCTTTGTGTGATGCAATAATACAAACCTTTATCAACAGTTTATGGCATTACAGCAATCTGGAAGGGAAATGTAACAAGGAAAATGCAATAGTATATTTCCACACATTCTCCAGTCATAAGCACCTTACTGTTGTAAATTACTCCAAACTACAAATATGCAAATTTTTAAAGGACGAAAATGCGTTCATATAATCAGATAACTTCAGTGATACATGTATGGTGAAAATAACTCTTGAGAATTTATGTAAAGTAAGTAAATAAGTAATATATGTAGGAGTCTATAAATAGATCGCTGGGCATTAATGTTTTAATGGTGGCAGGCACTTGGTATTTTTCACTTCATTTTGCATAGGCATCTGACTTTATCATTCTGCAATAATAGACTGTGGCTATTGGTCTGAATATCTGTATCACTGATTTGAAAGTGTATCATTAAAAGTAGAAAATGAATTGATTAATGTCATCCAATAATGTTCATTTCTAAATTTCCTGAAAATGTCTGATCAATAAGGAAACTAGCCTGCAGAACATGTTTTGGGAAATTAAAACTGAGTATTTTGCGTTATTAATAATTTTATTTTGTATTTTTAATTTGCTTCCAGTATCACTGTCATGAGCTTTCAGTGTTTATTGATATCTGTATCATTGTTCTGCATGTAGAGGAACTTTAAATTTCTGCATTTGTTGGCTCTTCCAGATATTTTGATCACTTCAATGCTGATGATTTTCAATGTTGGATTTACTGTTCTACTTATATGCATAGACAGCTCACTCTCTTCTTATATAGATCTTACACATCCCAGGACTTAAAAGGTGAGCTACTGGCCTCATAGCCTGTTGAAAAACAAACAGATTTTTGATTATAGAACTGGGAACAAGATTAGTCCATAACCTGGTATGAGGATATTATGAAATGTAGGTAAAATAGATGGAAGGAGAGGTGATGATGGAGCAATTGGTGCAGTGAATGACTGGAGTGGCTGGAGAACTTGGAGAAAATCTGCTACCTGCCATTTTGTTCAGCACACATCTCATATGTGCTCCCCCTGAGATCAAACCCAGCTGCTGTGGTGAGAATCAAGTAGTTAAATCATTTGCCCTCAGGCCTGCCCTGGTTGTTATAAAAAGAAACAAAACAGTAGTGATTGAGGTATGGCAATGCTGGGTTTAAGTAATGACCAAGTTCGCTTGTTGAATGCTTATTGGTTTGTAGTTATTGGCCCATTTGCTGGACTATAAGGATGGTGGTTGCTACCAGTCTTAAACAGCATCACCATCTCTATTAATGCAGATGACCACCAGAAGTGATCAAAAAGAGCCATTTCTGCCACATCACAGCCAACAAGTGCAGAAATTGAAATTTACTTTACTTATATAGAATAAAAAGAAGTATTTCAGAAAGTGGAGTGCCATTGTTACTAAAATTAGGCAAGTGAGTCAACCTTGTGTATTCTTTTCTCCACTTACAAGTTTTTTATGAAGACTAGTTTCTGGGGACTTCTCCCCTATCGTCAATTCTGTGGTTGACTGATGATGCATCCAGTGTCTGCATCTGGCTTGGTGTCGTGCTGCCATCTAATGTCCTGGTAAGTTTGATGATGTCATCTACCGCGGGAATTTCAAAATTCATCAAGAGGTCCTGTTTTTTCGTAATAAATATGTTTTCCCAAATCTGTAGTTCCAGAGGTTTCTTTGCCTGTTTGATCAGTTCTATTTCTTGTTTTATGTTGTGATTCTCAGACCAAAAGTGATGTGCTACGGCCGACTTGTCCATTTGTTTAAATTTAATATTTCTGAAGTGTTGTTTCATTCTTGTTCCTAGATTCCTTTTGGTCTTACCAATGTATATCTTGTCACAATCCTGGCAACTCATTTGGTAAATGCCTGATAATTGAGTTTTCAGTGAGTTATTTTTTAGATGGTGGTTTAGTAAGTTGCGGATGTTGTGTTTGTTTTGAGGGGCTAATTTTATGTTGAAGCTCTTAAATATCTTTTCAAATTGTTTGAAGTATTTTGGATGAAATGTTGCCGAACTGAACAACTATAACACAAATTTCATCAAAAAACTGATCTAGACGCAAAAGAAACAAAAACTTAAGGGACATTACTACGTTAAAAAAACTAGAAAACCCAAACACCAGATATGGAAAATTTACTTTTCATCCAAAATACTTCAAAAAATTTGAAAAGATATTTAAGAGCTTCAACATAAAATTAGCCCCTCAAAACAAACACAACATCCGCAACTTACTAAACCACCCTCTAAAAAATAACTCACTGAAAACTCAATTATCAGGCATTTACCAAATGAGTTGCCAGGATTGTGACAAGATATACATTGGTAAGACCAAAAGGAATCTAGGAACAAGAATGAAACAACACTTCAGAAATATTAAATTCAAAAAAATGGACAGGTCGGCCGTAGCACATCACTTTTGGTCTGAGAATCACAATAAAATAAGAAATAGAACTGATCAAACAGGCAAAGAAACCTCTGGAACTACAGATTTGGGAAAACATATTTATTACGAAAAAACAGGACCTCTTGATGAATTTTGCTATTCCCGCGGTAGATGACGTCATCAAACTTGCCAGGACATTAGATGGCAGCATGACACCAAGCCAGATGCAGACACCGGATGCATCATCAGTCAACCACAGAACTGATGATAGGGGAGAAGTCCCCAGAAACTAGTCTTCATAAAAAACTTGTAAGTGGAGAAAAGTATATACAAGGTTGACTCACTTGCCTAATTTTAGTAATTTAGTTTACTTGTTACAGCTGGGTGAAAGTTTTCACACTTTTGGAGTATACACAAAGTTCCCAATTTTCTTTTATTAATCATATATTTTGGAATTGCATTTGAAGAGATTTATATCAGAATGTATGAGGCCAGAAAATGACAACAATAATAGTAATAATAATTGATGATTCCACAATGGAGAGAACTAGGAGTCACTAAATATTGTGATATCAGAAGCTTATTAAAATCCTTACCTCACAGTAATTGTTGGAAAAGTTGACCTTCTGTTCTCAAATAACATATCTCATAAAATTATTTTACTTATTTGTTCTGCGGCAGGAATTCTTGTGTTTTGTATGATATATATAATGTTCCTGTAGTGTATGATGGTAAGAAGATATATTTTGTGACATGAGTGGATGAGTTGTTTAAGGCACAGATTCATGTTTGTGAGGTTTTTTATTTAAATTCCATATGCATTATCCTCCCTGATGGGTATTTTCCAGGTTTTTCTGTCAGTTGCCAAATGCTGTTGTACCCTAAGCCTGAGCCAGAAACATATATGTTTTTTTTAATAATTTCATTTCTGCATAATCAGTGCTGATTGTATGCCAAGTAAAAATGGGCATTAAACATATTTCAAAAAAAGGACTTAAAGGTTTTCTAAATATAAAGCAAAGTATATTTATCAGAATTTTAATTAATAAGCTATGGAACACATACACTCTCTCGCTCAACAAAAATGCTTGCTCTAGTTTCGAATTCCTGAAACCATATATTTCTGGCAACATCTCAGTACCATACTATGAGTAGTATTCAAGCACCTATTCTATTGATAAATGGTAAAGAAAGTCAATTGCTTGCTAATCTAATCATAAGCAGTAAGATCATATAAACAAAGTGGCAAACAGTATTTGTTTACTAAATCCTTAAACTTTCTGGGCAAAGTTCAGTGCTGCTAGGCTGTTCAATGTCATTTAAATGTGGGTGGTAATTTCAATTTTAAATTTCACTGGTGTTCGTAAAAGTTTACCGGAGCGCACCAGAATGCATTCCAGCTGAAAAAAAAAAAAAAAAAAAAACCCTGATTAATAGTAATGTAAGTGTAACTTGTTTAACCATATCTTTATAGCCAGAAATGCCCACTTTTTGTTATTTTGAGTTTATGTTAATATAAACCCCTTATGACATTATTTGAGGAGCAACTAATCAAAATGTGTATCATATGAGACAAATTTTTCAATAGAGGTGAATTACACTTATGGACAGTATGTAATTTGATATGCTCATTTAATTTCCTGTTTGAAGGAGAAATTATGTTTTCAAGCATTTTGAACATACTTGTTTCATTGCATAGGATGTGTGTGAAAGTGTACAAATACATATATTTATATTTTTATATAAAACACTCATTTTCATTCACCAGTAAACTTGATACATTTTTATTAATTGCTCCTTATTTGAAACAGAAAATTAAGGAATAATTGTTAAATTACAAATTAAATATATTCTTGATTTATTTTGAATGAAAGGCTTCTAAAATAGCACCAGACATTTTATTTGGGAAAGAGCAACTCACAGTAAAATCTAGGAAGGGGATAAAAGATACCTACATGTTCATCAAAGAAGAAAATCAAACATTTAAGAATGCATGGTGAATGACTGGTGGTACATGCATTTAAAAATTCAAAAGCACAATTCTTGGCACCCCAAACAGATATTTTGCTACATATTTACTAACTTTCAAATTAAAAGCAAAAATCCCACATGAGATCAAATCAGGAATGTATAAGAGAAAATGTGAAAAAATTAAGCGAAAACCCATCAAGAACATAAATTAAAAAGAAAGAAATCAGTGGTAGCTCTATACTTTTGGATAAAAAATCCAATCAATGGAAACTCAAAACTCATCAAAAACGTGTGGGCAGAACAAAACTTTTCAGTAGGGCAAAATATTCAAATTTGGAAAAATGAAGACTGTATGTTCAACTTTGAAATCCTGCCAGGCAACATCTAAACAAAAAGATTTGTCTGGCTGCCACCAGAGAGGAACATATGAGCTTGTGGATTATATATATATATATATATATATATATATATATATATTGAATTAAAGTTTTGAATGTTCTGGAGAAAGTAATGGATTGCTATTTACATAAAGTATTTCTATATTTTATTTTAAAATATTTTCATATTTCATGAGAAGTTTTTTCTTTCTTGCTTTGGTGTGCATGTCTAGATAAAGCATAATCCACATATAATGTTATTCCACCAAGGCAGCCCTGATTTGATCCCAAGCGACCACAAAATGAGATTTGTGGTGAACAACATGACGCTGGTGCAGGTTTTCTCCGGGATCTCCAGTTTCCCCTGCTACCTCATTCCACTGGTGCTCCAACTTCATCTCATGGATCATCGGTATCACCGCCTGCGGTACTGCATGTAGTAAAAGCAGGCATTAACCACTACACATTTCATTTCATTTTTACGTCATGCCATTAAAATCCTGTTTTACAAAAATAATAGTGCTAAGCTTCATTCCAATTAATACTGAAAAAAATACATATTGAATCATAGAATGGTAATTACTATGCTATAGATAGATAATTATTCTAGATGATTGCTTTTGAAACTCTAACTTCTCCAACGTTATATCTTCTCTTTAATTCAATATAAATTTGTGTACCATCTCTCTTTCTCTCCCCATCCCTATCTCTAATTTAGTATATTTTAATCAAAGAAATCATATTGGACAAAGAATAAAAGGAACTCAGGGTTATAAAATATTAAAATTATATGATGTTTAGAAGGCTGGTGAAAAAATTGAATTAAAAATGGAGCAGGTAGCTTGATCCAGTTGTATTCAGGCCAGCAGTAGAAGAGGAAAGAACTTCCTTTTAGGTATTTGAAACTATATGTTTTTCAAGATAAGAGAAAGAATACAGTATGTATATCAAAGGATTAGTTTTTGTACTTTTGCATATAGTAATGAAAAATTGGTGTATCTCTTAATGTGTTTCGTCATATTGAAATTTTCTAGATAAAAAATTGGTGGCATATTAAACTTTATTTATCATTTTTCAAAAAACTCATAATCATCACAATCTTTATTCACCATTAAGCTTACAGGAAGCAAATGAAAACAAGTATTTACAAATTTATATACAAGTTTTTACAAAATTTATAAATGTGTTTACTTAGCACAGTCTAAAAGAATTGTGTCAATATATACTTTTAACAAGTTTCTGACAATATCAGGAATATACAATTAATTTACATAATAAATATTTACAACAGAAAGGAAAGGTACATATTACAAGTCTGTAAGTTTATATAAACATTTAACAATTAAAAAGTGGTTCAGTTTGTTTTGAAATTGTTTAGTACCATTAAACAACTTAATAGACATTGGTAATTTATTATAAAATATTTGACCCATTATAAAAACATCATTATTAGTTGAATTTTTTACAGTCCTTATCCTGTAATAGTCCTTATTATGCCTTGTATGATATCTATGTACATCTTTTATTTTTACATTGTTCTTATCAATTGAGAAAAGAATAGCCTTATAAACATAGAGTGAGTAGATTGTAAGTATATTATTTTGTTTAAATATATTTACACAAGAATCAATGTTCTTAAGATTAAACATAAGTCTGATACATTTTTTCTGCAGGATGAAGACTCTTATCTAGATAGACACTTGGTCAACACCCCCAAATTTCAATTCTGTATGACAAGTATGGAAAAATAATGCCATAATAAATCATTTTTAATAAACTAAAATCACCTATCAGCTTAAAATGCCTCATTATAGATTTAATAATTTTTTTTACACATATGATCAATATGCATACCAACTCAAATTATTGGCTATATATATACCCAGAAATTTATGCATACTTATATATTCTATAATAGAATTATTTATCTGTAGATTATTCTTACTGTCTGGATTATTAACCAAACTAAAACACATTGCCGTTGTTTTCTGCATGTTACATTTAAGGTTATTTAGTTCGAAATAGTCAATTAAATTATCCCCTACATAGCTCATACCATTAAACAGTTTATCCTCATTTATAGAAGATATAATGGCAATAGTATCATGAGTGTATGATATAATTTTTGCAGTATCCATATTTGGCATGTCATATATAAAATAAAGAGAATTGGCCCTAATATACTTCCCTGTGGTACCCCGTATTTAATAACTTTACTAGTTGAATTATACTTGTCAATATGATAATCGTTCGAGATTTAACTGTATTGGAACACCACAGTGAAGCGAAATAATTATTAATTTTTAGATGAGTCGTATTTATTACACATCTGCTTCACGTTCGTACCTATTACGACTCATCTAAAAGTTAATAATGATAATCGTTATTATAATGTACCTGCGTATATTGAGTCCTATCTTTCAAATATGATTTAAATAAGTTAAGGGGCAACCCACGTATGCCATAGTTATCCAACTTTTGCAATAGAACTTTATGGTTCACACAGTCAAAAGCTTTTGATAAATAAAAAAATAAGGCGCCTACCTTTTTATTACTTTCTAATTTTGAAGAAACCTCATGTATAAACTCTGCAATTGCAGTAATAGTAGACAATCCTTTTTGAAAACCATGTTGAAAATCCTGTAAAATATTACTTGTCTTTAAAAATGATAAAAGTCTATTTAAAATTACCCTTTCAAAAACTTTAGCAAGTACTGATGTCAATGTTATCGGTCTATAATTATTAACATTCTTTTCATCATCCTTTTTATACAAGGGTGTGTACATTAGTGTGTACATATTTACATTTCTTCTACTCTAACTGGTCACAACAAATTAACAGCTGTTAAATAGGTTATCAAGTAACATGCAGGCTTATGGGTTAGGGTACTTTATACATTAATAATGATGTTGATAATCTGTTTACTATTATTTTAACAATATATTTACATAAATTTTCAGAGGCATGAATATTAAGATCAAGGTATTCTTGTACAATATAAAATGCTCTTTTTTTTTCTTTTCAACCAAGTTTTTTGTTGTTGATAGCAATGGCTATTTATGGATTTCCTAAGCCAATTGTGAGGTGTATTCTAAATCATGTTTGCCTCTGGTATGATGCCTCTATATATAGAGTACCAATTTACAAATGTTTTGATTTTCTTTAACATGAAAAACATTGGCATATATAGGTATTATACATTGAGGGTAATGTCATTATCTTCAGATCTATAAAGCTAGGCTTGCATGTATGCTGTTAGCTTAGTCCTAAAATTAGTCTGATTGTTTTCTTTTGCCATACAAACACGTTATTCGAGGTAGCACAATTATCCTGTAGCCTTACCCTATACAATATATGTGAATGAAAGAACATAAAATAAAGGTGATGCATACGTGTTTCCCATGTGAGTCTGGTATCTAAATGTTGTCTTAGCAGATTTACTGAATTGTGAATACTGTTATGGAGTAGAGAAAATAAAATATTAATATAATTTTGAATCAAACTAATTCTCAATGCTCCACATACCTAGAATGCATTTCGTTAGGATCTTCCTAACATCATCAGCTGTTGTCTACTAATGGACGTCGGTTCGGTGAACTCCTTGGAGGTGATAGGTGTGTCTCTGTCGGTATCTTGATGAACAAGGTCCAGCTGCATTAACCATGTGGGAAAAAATCTTCATAAAGAAATATGAAAGAAAATTGTTTAATTTCGACACTACCTTTGAAGAAAATCCAAATTTCAAGTTCATCAAGATAACGACAGAGACACAACTATCACCTCCGAGGAGTTCACCGAACCGACATCCATTAGTCGACAGCAGCTGATGAAACCCGTTCTAGGTAAATACTAGCAGTAAGTGGAGCATTGAGTATTAGTTCGACTCAAAATTATATTAATTTTGTGCTTCATTGTATCATAGTCCTTACACAATGGAAAATAAAATATCTTCAGTTTTTGACATATTTAGTGCTAAATTGTGTATTGTGAGCCATACTTTTGCACTTTCCAAAGAGAAGTGCATTTGCTGTTTTAATGCATCAATATTTTTGTTGCTGCTCAGTAAAGTTGTGTCATCAGCATATAACATTGTGGTACAAGGTAAGTTACAGCTTAAGTCATTTATATGTATTAAAAATAGGAAAGGCCCCAGCACAGACCCTTGGGATATGTCTGCTATTACTGGAGCTAGCTCCAATTTAGTGTTGTTCACGATTACCATTTATTATCTTTGGCTGAGATACGATTCTAGTCATTTTAACTCATGCCCCCTGGGTCCGTAGTATTTAACTTCTTAATTAAAATATCTGAGATGCAGTCAAATGCTTTGGTTAAATCTATCAGAGTAGCTCCTTTTTATCAAAGCTTTTTATAATATCATCAAGTACTTATTCAACTGCTTTTACAGTTAATAATTTCCTTTGAAAATAGAATTTTTTGGTGAATAGCAGATTACTAGATTACTTGAAAAACTATAGTTGGTTTTTCTGACACTTCGTCACTTACATTTTTATAATTTTATATTATTGAGGAACTAGTTTTGGAAGCCATCACCTCCATCTTCTGAAACTAGTCCCACAGTAATATAAAAATGTAGGTGACGAAGTGTCAAAAAAACAGACTATAAATATCGAGATTTAACTGTATTGAAACACCACAGTGAAGCGAAAAATTATTAATTCTTAGATGAGTCGTGTAAATGATGTGTAAAAAATACGACTCATCTAAAAATGAATAGACTATAAATAGTTTTTCAGTTGATTTGGCATCCTCCAATCACACACAATTGAATAGCAGATTGTTGGCAGAAAAATAGCTGTCAAGCTGGTACAAAATACAAGATCATACAACTTTTCTTACTATGGGTAATAGTATTGTAGGATGATAGATGGTGAAGTCGTATCACCTTACTTGAAAACAGGTATAAATTTTGAGATCCTGAGGCATGTAGGGAATACTCCCTGTAGGAGCATCATATTAATTAAAAAGGTCAGTGGTATCACTATTGCATCTGTTACATACTTTATTATGTAGTATGGGCTGTACTTAATCCTTTGACTGCAGTGATGACCAGTTCTGGGGAATTTCATGCCAGTTAATAGGAGTTGCGGTATTTGGGAGTCCAAAATGTTGTAGCATATCTAAATATGTGCAGTTATATGTTATTGGCTCATAGCCTACATTTTTGGAGATATTGATGAAATACTTATTATCAGAGCTGGAAGTTCATTTATTTTCCTTAAGCAGTGTAAGAATGGTCAGGCATGGCTATACCACGCAGTGCTACTAGCAAGGGCAAGATTCATCATAGAATGCAACTCATTACTGCAAAACAGGTGTAACTGCATGACACAGAGTACGTTGGTAGGAAGGAAGACATACAAATAACATCTTTGTTGTGCTTCAAAAATGAGCAACTAAATTTGTTGTACAACTATTGTATGTTTTCTAGAAGCGTACTTATTCATGTCCTTATTTACTTCATAATTTGCATCGAGAAACTAAATTAATTGAAATCATTAACGAATTTGCAACATATTGTCAATCAATTAAATCTTGTTTTACGGGACATAGAATGAGTTTTTCATTTGAAAGGCTTCAGAGGTACATTATCATTTTTAATAATACAGCTGAAGATGAGTAAATATGTAATAAAATTCCTGCTTTGACATTTTGTATAGTAAGAGTCTTCAGATATTTAACAAATTAATTTTATTATTCCGATATTATTTTACATTCGATCAGGAAATGTAACAGTCTGCATTATAATTACTTGGGTGTTGCCACAATGTGCCTATTAAAATAATGAGATCAGCCAGAGACAAACCCATATATCCTATATCAGAATTTGTATGTTATACATAATGATCTAAATAGATGTGCATTTATGAATGTCTCATAAGTCTTTTTTTCTCTGGGCAACCAGTTTCAATGCCTCTTCGCTATCTATGACTTGTTTGGATGTTGGGAGAGGGTTGGTCGCAACCTGCATAGGGAGCAGTGGATGGTACGAACTTCCTAGCTCTGCTTATTAATTTCATTAGATTCTACAGGTACCTAATAGTTTCCTTCTGAACAAAGGTATTTATAATCCCTTTTGTGATAGAACATGCAGTTCTGCACTTAATTTTTGCTGATAAAATTACCTTATCATTGGTTGCTATTTTAGCCTTTTTAATATTTTCTCTATAAAAATTTCTATAATTTTTAAATCTCACTTTATCTTCTGGCTTGCTATTATGTTTGTATTTGTCATACAGTGTTAGTAGCATATTAAGCATTTGGCAAAGTTCTACTGTAAACAAATTTAGCATATTAACTTTAGTTTTTGTACTTTTAGGCTATTTTCACGGTTTTTTCCTGACATTCAATATTGAAGCAAGAGGTTATTACCTGGTTAAAATACAAAAATGCATTTTCTGTAGCACAGACTCGGTATAACTCAGACCAGTCTATCTCCATCAACTTCCCCTGCAGGAGTCTAGACGATCTTGTGACATTAGTCGCTTTGTATAACATGCGGTTTATTTGATATGCCTTTACTTAGTCTATTTTATTTTACAGGAAAGTTATCCCATTAGCCTGCATGATCTGATAATACATTTTGTTCTATGAAAGTACACTTGTAAGAGGATTTGTACAAATTTGTTGCACTGTTGTCAAGTCATGAATGACAACATGACATGCATTTCAAGTGGGCTTATTATGAACACAGTATAAGTTGTGTGATCTTCTCATAATCAGGTTATTGTAACTGAACAAATAAAAGAATACTATAATTTTCTACTTCACTCTCAGCAGGTGGCAAAGTAGAAACTCAAAAAGGACCAGATAGAAGTTACTTAACAACTTAGCAAATGCTAGAGATAAATACATTGAATTTTATTTACACAGTTTGGTCCTATTTAAGTAATTTTTAGAGAGTTCTGCTTACAGTCTCTTATTGCCAAACACTGCACATATATCACTTTATTTTATTTAATTTATTGCACCCTATATACATATATACATGTTAGAAATATCATTAATTTTCATATAAATACTAGTTTAAATATACAATGTAAATAATTAAATACAAAGTTTAAGAAATAAAATGTTTATAGCACTAGTAGTAGTACACATTAATAATATTAATTAATGATTACACAGAAAATGAAGCTAGTTACAGTGGAATAATAAATATTACGCAAATAAAAATATTTGTTAATTAATGTCCATTTATCTAAAGAAGTATTAACATCAACTTCTTAAGATAAGTGGACATTAATTAACAAATATTTTTATTTGTGTAATATTAATTAAACTCAATATTACATTGAACTATACTTCCTTTATTAACAATAGCTCTTCTTATATAAACTTTTTGCAGAAATTATACATTACATAGTTTATACTTTTGCCTTGTAATACATACATGCAGACCTAAGTTTATAACATATATATCCCTGGAGATAATTGATACCATGAGGTTGCCCCCTGCAATGGAAATTTTGCAAAATGCTTGAGGGATGGATGATTAATTACTCTCCCTTTGGTGACGATCTGGAAGAATTCTTGTAGATGCCTTGGCACTCTGGAGCAATAAGTCTTATCTCTGGTCGTAGTATCGATGTAAAAATTATTTTATGCTGCTATGGTTGAAAAATAACAACTTTTCTTCAAAACCATTAATATATTGTATCACAATGTTAATTTTTGTAGATTCTGTCCTTTCATAAAATAATTATTGTTGTGTTGTTGAGCTATCAGTTTCTGCAGACTTGCAGAAAGACACAAAAAAAAAGACAAAAAAAAAAAAAAACATGGTACTATGATGATCTTGTGCCGAATGATGCCAAACTCTCTGAATATTCTGGATTCTCTGTACACAATTTTCCTAGAACATCTAAATTACTTCTATCCTATTGGTCCACATCACAACATTATGTAATTACACTATTGTAATAACTAGGGCCCAGAAGTTGTTGACCTAAATGTTCTCTAAAAATGAGCTATAAAACGCCCTTAAAATATGAAAAAATGCACATAAAAGTGCAAAAAAAATGACCTAACAAAATTAACAATTTCTTTCATAATAATAAATTAATAACTGTCACAGACAAATAATTAATATATGGTTCGAACAACCACATTTTAAAATTACTTTCTTAGTAAATAATGCAATTATTGCTACTAAATAGTAAATAAATTCAAAATTCATCAGGTCATTTTCAATTTTATAAAATATGAAAAAATAAGCTACTGTACCCATTAGCCAAAACTACCTTACTTAGTGTTGCAGTACACCACCATGGTCATCTTCAAGTTAACAAAAGTAAAGGAGCGGCGGTTGTCAGCTAAAACTGTTTTATACTTTGAGAAATTTCTCTCCAATTCCACAGATGTTATAGGTGCATATTTAAAAAACACTATGTCACTGCCTTGTTAAATCCTGTTCAAAAATATCAGTTCTGAAGTTTTCTCCTGACAAGATATTGGCAATCGGACAAACTGTTTGGTATCCTTTATTTTTGTCCAACAAAAATTTTAGTTCATGTCTAATTTTGTCCCCAATCTCACCTTTAACATTTTGCAATCCTCACTAACTCAATTGACTTATCCAATGTCATGCCACTTTCTTCAAGGCGGGTTATGGTATCTGTCAAAAATGTAAAATTTGATTTAATTAAAGCTAATTTCCCTTGGATGTGAGTATCAGATAATAGATTCTGTGTGCTCTCAATTGCCTGAGAATCTACCCTATCAAAGCTATTCACCACTTCTCTCACTATTTGGAAATTGTCAAAGTGGTATATACATGCAGTTAACCATGTACCTCAGCATGTTAAAATTGGTGCCGGGGGCAAAGCTATATTAGGGACCTTTTCTTTGAAATAGATAGTTTGGTTTGGCACTTTCAAAAATATTTATTTACTTTGGAAATTAGTTACTGGAAATGTTGATCTGACCTGCTCCAAATTCAATGAAAAACATGGGCCAAACACATAACATGCACCATCTTACTGTAAAATGAATGGATCGATTTTGTCGCCTTTACCATATAAGGCGCCGCAGTCGCATCTGTTAGGAAGAGGAGCACATTGTCATGCTGTATTCCACTAGGCCACAATAAACACATAGATTTATCGAACAGTTTGCATATCTGACAGTGGTTAACAGCTTCCATAAGCTCTAAGGTCAAAAGAAAAATTTGTCCGGCACTAGTAGCTTCTAGGGTACCTATCACTATATTGGCTACATAAGGCCCTCTGAATCATCTGTCTCATCAATTGATACATGAAGTTCTTTCCCATTCACACATTCACGTATTCAGTTTAACATGTCTTCATAACATTTTTATAGGTAACTTTTACGCAAAGTTGATTCATCTGGAATTGTATGACCAGTGTGATGTTCAAGAAAATCTCGTAATTTGGAATTACTTAATTTTCCTAGCAGAATATTTGCACTAACAAACACTTCACATAATTCTTCGTAAAAGAAAGATGACTTGTTACTTGATGTCGAAGCCATTTCTTTTAACAGCAACTGAGACGTTTTTCTTTTTTTCTCAGTTTGAAGAGCTCGCAAATGTTTTTCCTGCCCAACACGTTGTTGTATGGTTAACCGTTTGTCTGCAGCGACTTTAATTTCGCACACTTTACCGAACAATACAGTTCCATCAGTAGAGAATATGTTTCCGCCAAACTCTGAAACGTACTGTTTCAAACAGAATGCAGTTTATTGTTTTTGTTTCAGCATTTCAATTCCACAACACAAATTTATACACCTCACAAACTACTCTCCTTACTGCAACACTTCTAGCTCCTGAAGTCCTGACTGATGCAATCCATACGTATTGCATGATGTAATCGGTGTTTCCTCGAATTGATGCGTCATAAATTCACCAGCACTGTTAGAATGCTGACCTGTGTTAATTACATGTTTACCACACTTACAAAGTTACTATTTCATAAAATATTTACATAAATGAACTTTTAATCATAGATTATTTTAAAACCCCCCAACTAGCCCATTGGTTAGGGTCACGTCCGCCACGGGAATCAAACGCGGGCCTCCCAAATGCGTGCTACAGATGAAATTAATACCCTATAAATTCGTGAAAAAAGAAAGAAAATGACCAGAAAATGCATCTAAATGTTAAAAAATGACTTTATTATAAAATGTGGAAAAATGCATTTTGGTGACCTATAAAAACCACATATATCTGACATATTTGTTCCAGAATGCACTTAATTTCCAATAAGCATCGTCTGTGACTACTCAGATAAAAGATGACTTTTCATCAAAATCCGGGTTCTAGTAATAACCAATAGGAACACTATTACGTAAGTTGTATCATTCTGTGGCCTACCCTATTTCACATTTTCTATTTTATATAATACACCTTTTCCAGAACAATTTAGAACAAATTCTTAAATATTATTTGAAGCAAAAGGTTAGAAACAGTGATGTATTTAACATTTGAAAGTAACGAGTTGG
This sequence comes from Mantis religiosa, assembly GCA_030765055.1. Taxonomy (NCBI): domain Eukaryota; kingdom Metazoa; phylum Arthropoda; class Insecta; order Mantodea; family Mantidae; genus Mantis; species Mantis religiosa. The sequence continues at coordinate 67,249,401 of CM060947.1, read as the reverse complement.
TAATTCAAAAACCAACATCACTTAAATTATCCTTACTTGGACATGTTTCGGAGAACTTTTTGTCCCCATCATCAGCAGTTATCCGACTGGTTGGATCCGTGGTTTCTTGAAGTGAGTTGGTTGTCTGTTGTGGCATCTGTTGTCTGTGAGATGAACTTCCAAAGAGAGTTTTCAGGCGGCAATTCGAAATTTAAAGTATACTGTTTGTTTTTTATAATTAGCAACTTTTCCCAAACATCGAGTTTGGCTGCATTACTGGCTGGCTTTAACAGTTTTTTATTTGGTTCTAAACCAAAAGAAGTTTACATATTAGGTTACAGGAACATATGAGATGCATGAAATACAAACAAATAGAAAAATCTGCAATAGCTCACCATTTCTGGTCTACCAATCATGAAATCATGAAATTGTACCAAATAACCAATCAACAGATGTCACCTCAAACAACCAGCTCACTTCAAGAAACCACGGATCCAACCAGTTGGATAGTTGCTGATGATGGGGACGAGCCGGTCTCCGAAACAATTGTTCAAGTAAGGATATTTTAAGTGATGTTGTGTTTGAATACCAACTCATTACTTCAATTGTTATATACATCACTGTTTCTAACCTTTTGTTTCAAATAATACAACTATGACGTTTATTATGATTTCTTTACCTTTTAGTGCAATTTCAGATAGAAGAAATCATATAGAATTTTCCTTTTTTTCAACTCTGGAAGATTCTGGAACTCACGCAGCAATCCCTATTACCTGTACCTGTAAGGTGGAGAATGTACTGAATTTGATCAAAGTATTATAGATTTCTAATGAAGTTTGGCGTGTGGTTTTGAATGAACATAAAAAACAATGTCATACCATGCTTTGTCCCTGTTAATAGGGTAGCACTGCTCATGGGAGCAACAAAGAATAGCCAGGACTACACAGAAGGGGCAAATACAAACCTAAATTTTAGTTAATTGATGGAAATTAATCATTTCTCCACACTAGCCGTTTATAGGCTAAGGTTTTTGATGGATAGAGTCAACATGAAAAATTGAATGCCATGGCCAGGATTTGAACCATGGATCTCCTGGTTTCCATCCAGTCGCTCTAACCCTTTGAGCTACCATGCTCAACATGCCGTCCTGATATTAAATTCTCCATTTGACTCCTATATTTCCCCGGTAAACTACTAGGGGCTCTTGCATCCGAGATACACCATTTGTGGCGACTTACTATTGTAAGTACTTGAGTCTCAGCTTCATCACTTAACTCTTATTATTTTAGTTAATTGATGGAAATTAAACATTTCTCCACACTAGCCGTTTATACGCTAAGGTTTTTGATGGATAGAGTCAACATGAAAAATTCAATGCCATGGCTGGGTATCAAACCACAGATCTCCTGGTTTCCGTAAGGTTTTTGATGGATAGAGTCAACATGAAAAATTCAATGCCATGGCTGGGTATCGAACCACAGATCTCCTGGTTTCCGTCCAGTCGCTCTAACCCATTGAGCTACCATTGCCAATGTGCCGTCCTGACATTAACTCCATTTGACTCGTACATTTCCCCGGTAAACCACTAGGGGCTCTCGCATCTGAGATACACCGTTTGTGGCGAACCTGGGACTCAAGTACTTACGATAGTAAGTCACCACAAATGGTGTATCTCGGATGTGAGAGACCCTAGTGGTTTACCGGGGAAATATATGAGTCAAACGGAGAATTTAATGTCAGGACGGCACGTTGGCCATGGTAGCTCAATGGGTTAGAGCGACTGGACAGAAACCAGGAGATCCATGATTCAAATCCCGGCCATAGCATTGAATTTTTCATGTTGATTCTATCCACAAACCTAAATACTTGAAAAATGCTTTAGCTGCAGTGGAGACCAGTAAAATATCCATAAGAAAATCTTTTATGGGAAGTACTGTAGCCTTCTTCTGGTGTTTGCAGAAACTTCTGTGAAGATCTTTCCTGGAATTTAGAAAGAAGGAACACACAGACATACATATACACACATGTGTGTGCACACACTACCTAAAGAGTGACAGTTAAATGAATGCTAAATAAATATTAGAATGAAGTTATTTATACAAAAGTAATTTATTATAAAATATTATTACATATTTCTAAATTATAGACAGTACTGGATCAAACAAGTCTTCAAATATAAACTAAATATATGTACACAAATGTTGCAATAAATAGATTGACCCGGCTTCATAGATCCATGCACTGAAACCATAATGTTTATTTCCATTAAAATGAATAAACAAGAAGTTAGGGACAGTGAAGTTAAAGGATTTCCAGTGATCACTTTTATTATTAATTACCTCTATTTTTGTATTTATATTATGAGAGTAATATCTGTATTCTTAGGTTCTGCAGAATCAAGGATAACGCAAGGGTGATTAATTAGATGATTAATTTTAATCCCCCAGCTTTCTGAGCAGAAGCATTTGCAAATTCTGTATAAATGATGCAAGTTTATAGTAGAAGAGGAATAGTGTGAAGTTCTTCGTAAGTAGCAAGGTTTATTTTAAAACATTCTTTATTCAATACAGAAATGCATTAAATTCTGTAAAATGATGTATGAATTATGTACATTTTACTAACTAATAAAGTAACAATCTACTTTAATTCACCTCAAATGGAACTATTGTAAAGTGACAATTTGGTCTTCTGGAACAATTTTAATTCCCACTCCTAGCATCATGATTTATAATCATAATTAAATGAGACTATCATCAAAAAAACATTATTGAGAGCTGTTAAGCATTTTAATAACCACTCATTTGTTTGTCAAACTAACAATATTCTTTTACATGAAATCTTGAATATCACAATCATTGCAATAAAAGGCAAAATGGAGAAAGTGAATGTATGATGGAAGAAATCTTTGCTGCCATCTTTAGCAGTTTCAAATGGAAAAAGAGAGGAAATGTTTTCACCAAAGAAGCATTTTCGGAAATTGTAGGAAAATTTGTAAGTATGTCTCATTATTGTAGTTATTAAGTAGAACATTTTCTTCTTCTTCTATTTCTTGTACTACTACATAAAGAGTTAATTTAGAATGCAAAAACTATTTAACATAGCTAAATTAGCTAAGACTAGGTGTTCTGAAAGGTACATTGAATCTCAAGTCTTTTTCTCACATTATCTGATATACAGATATATTTGGAACAGCCTCCATAACTGGAGCATAGTATCATATTAGACTAATCTGGTTTTTGTGCATGCAACTCCTGGGAAGGATGGATGAAGATGAAACTTGAAGAGCTACCACATCTGAGTAGCCACAATATGAGCAAGGGTGGAAAGGATCCCTAAGGATTCCAGACTCAAAGCGCTTAATGCCATTGAAACCGGCCCGCACCATGGAAAACCTTCATAAAGCATACACTACTGTCCAGCCACAACATGCCGAACACTGTTGCCTGGGTCTTTTCATGAATCATCCACTCCGACCTTGGCTTTTTTGTGGTTTTCCCTGATGAGTAGATCAATGTGGAGTGGTCTCTCATCTACCACAATTTTCTTTCCATTATTTTTGCTTTCATCTCATTTGCTAATTTTTCTAGTGTGATTCTGGATTTCATGGTATTTGGTAGTGCTGGACAAATGGAATGCATGCTTGCTCCAAGGAAAAGGTACTTACCATGGACAGTAGATGCTGCCCAGTTCAACAGATCATTCATTGCCCTCCAGGGATAGGTCAAGCTGAAAACTGTTAGGGACTTCTGTCATTTGAATGTTTGTGGGTTACAGATCCTGTGGTTCTTTCATTTCATTCCATTCTCCTGTGGATGATAGCTGCGATAGAATCTCACGAAGGTCACAGTGCACAAGTGTTGTATATCCCTCTCATCCATCTAGGTTGATACCATAAATATCATAATCTTCTTTTTTTCCCTTCACAGTTTAGAATTTATTTTGTCTCACATTTACAGAATGATATTCCTTCTGGTTGTGTCTTGGTTTCATCCTTTTCTCTTGTGGTTAATTGTTTGCTTTCTAGGCTACTTGTATCACCATCATTTTTAAAATCTAGGTACTGTCCCTTATACGGATACCTACATATTTATGTTTGCTTTCTGGATGTGATAAGGATGCTATATTTATCTAAAATAAACAGTGTTGTCACATAACTCATTGAGTTATTTTAGCTTTATATTTTAATCACACATGCTGTATTGTTTACAGATTTTGTTTTTGTAATTTTTACTTGTATACTGCTTTTTGTAGATTGATATTTTTGATAAAGGCTGATACAAATATAACATATTTAATACTTAATTTTAGGTACCTACATTCTGTTAGAACAGTATTAGGGTATTCAATATGAATGGAGGGGAAATTAGTACAGTATAATCTACATAGAGTTACTGTGGCTACTACCCGAGGAGGAAGGGATGAAGTGAAAGAATTACAACAGAAGAACACATTTCTTGGATCAAATACCCAATGAAGATCCCAACAGAGGGTGATATACAACCTGTGTAACTAGGCAGCCCTCTAGTGTCCACAAGAAATATTGTTCCTATATATACTTTGTTGTATTGTGCTTGTTTTTTACTGATTTCAATTAGTTATTTTTTGAGCTTTTCATTCTGGCTAGCTCTTACTTTAAATTTTTTTGCATAAGTGTGCTTAGTACTGTTCAATGAAAATTATTAGTAATTTCAGACACTATACATACTTATTCACTGTTTGAAATACTGTTAACAGGTATGATGCAGTGGTAGTCATTGGGCTGTTGCAACTTAACAAAAATAATTGCTTTGGTAATTTTAAGTCAGGTTTGGTAATAAGAATTTTGTCAATAGGTTTTACTGATTTAGTTGTTTCCCCATTTATTAACTCGTGTTTTATTTAAAGCGTTGTAAATGGTTAAGGCGTGCAGTGGTCCAGCGTAAACACGTTAAACATTATTATCAGAGAACTAGAACCTTCTGGATGTTTAACATCTCATACGCTCTGGAAAGTTCCTATGGATATATAAGCGAGCGCCTCGCATGTTTTCTAGCAGAGCTTATTTGATCTCGCAGGTTAAGTCGCATAGCGACTCGGTACTGCAACACTGTCACCCGAAGTCGACCAGAACGTGCTGTGGTTTCTGGCCTCTCGACAGATCTGGCTTTACTCTCGCAGTGGGTACGTTTGCAGGTCAGTAATGAAGTTAGCCAGTGCGACGAAAAATCTTTCTTCTTCGAGCGAGATTGTAATGATATGTGATGAGTGGTGTTACTGCAATTCGATTCGAGACGTCTTGTGTGCGACACTCCAGTGAGTGCAACGAACTGACAACGAACAAGGAATGCTATATCGGGGTTTTTCATCATGCCATTATGTCCGGAATAAAGTGAAGTGGTAGTCCCGCAAGATCTAGAAGCATAGAGCATTGGACTACTAAGAAAGAAAAGACAAGCAAAGAAATAGGGATGCAATCAGGGGGGAGAAACTACACGATATAAATATTTATAATAAATAAATATATAAATATTTCATAGCTACTACTTCTTTGAAATGGAGTTATATATTTTAGCACCACTGCTGGAAGAGATGTCGCTGTTACGATCCAACCAAGATCATACGATATTTACTTGCATGGTGTTCAGTTAACCACGCTAGTTCACATTCTTTTGGCATATACACTGGTGCGCTGCACAATAAAGTATTTTCATCTTTGATACAGCGATATCAATTGGAGCCGTGCCCGCCTCGGTAACGTGGTGGTAGCATGTCTGCCTTACGTTCAAGAAATCCCGATTTCGAGTCTCGGTTAGGGTGAGTTACCTAGATAAGTTTTTTCCGGGGTTTTCCCTTATCCTGAAAGACGAATGTCGGATAACTCTAACCTCTGTGGACCCTGGCTCATTTGAGCATCATTTCACCTTCTCCATTCATCGTCCGGTATGACTTAACGTTGGAGGACGTAAATTACACACACACACACACACACACACACACACACACACACACACACACACACACACACACACACACACACACACACACACACACACACACACACACACACACACACACACACACACACACACACACACACACACACACAAACTGGCACCGTGACTGAATGGTTAGATCACTCGACTCTCACCAAAGCAGACCGAGTTCGATCCCAGGCAACCGCATGTGAGATTTGTGATGGACAAAGCGGGTAGTGGCGAGTTTCCTCCGGGTGCTCCTGTTTACCCCGCCATCTCATTCTACTGGTGCTTCATCTTCATTTCATGTATCATCAGTGTCACCGCCTGCGTTGCCACATGCAGTAAAAGCGGGCGTTAAACAGTACAAAAAAGTGACGGGCAAACTAGAAGACAGCAAGTAGGTATGTCAACAATTTTACAAACTAAAAGTGAGGTACATTCTGATTGAATTTCAGAAACTTGAATTTAAATTTCTGAATTGTCTGTAAAGTAATGAAATGCTTATGGGACATCTTAAAGGATCCATCGGTAGAACACCTGCCCGCCGTGCTGGGTGTCGCGGATTTGATTCCCGGCTGGGGGTGGGGATTTTTCTACAACTAAGATGATTCCCCATCTTCACCGTCTGGAAGTATGAATCAGAGCGTGAATGTGTGCGTGATCTAATGATACAACCGAACGATTATGAGTTAGCATCATCGATATGTTCCAAAGGAGAACGGCCACCGACATGACCATTGGAGTTAAAGGCGGGGTATAAATGGAACAAGGGAAACAAATCTGAAGGGAAGCAGAAGATTATGCTCATTTAGAAAATATGTCTCAGATAATATCCGCTAAGGCATTAGAGGAATATGTGATCCGCGACGATAGAGTTCAAGAAATAAATATAGCAACAATACAATCTACGAGATCGTTGGAGGGAAATATTAGGACCAAGAGAAACTGAAGAGACAGAGTACCAGACTTGTTAATATCTAATTTAAGACGCACGACCGATGAATAGAAGACGCCAGTTATGGATATCGGAAGGAAAAGCATAAGTCACCGACAAAAGGGGAAACCCAGGAGAGCAAGAGGGGGGAGAATCAGAGCGGACCGACACAGATGATTATGTAGAAGAGGAAAGATGATAACCCGGATGTCTGGAACTGACGAACCACCTCCATCTATTGATGCCAGTCCCTTTAGGAGATGGATATCAGTAGGAGGAAGCTTTGGATACCAGTTGCAGAAGAGGAAATTTAAAATTGTATTTGTAAGGTTACTGGAATCCAGTAACCTGTAGATTTAGTTAGTTCCTTAAGTAGTATTTTTTTTTTTTTGTAATTTACGTCCTCCAACGTAAAGTCATATCGGACGATGAATGGAATGGGTGAAATGATGCTCAAATGAGCCCGGAGTCCATGGAGCTTAGAGTTATCCGACATTCGCCTTTTAGGATAAGGGAAAACCCCGGAAAAACCTTATCCAGGTAACTCACCCTGACCGAGATTCAAACTCGGGTCCTCTTGAACGTGAGGCAGACATGCTACCACCACGCTACCGAGGCGGGCTAGGTAGCTAGTAGGTTATATCTACAAAATAATCCACTTTATGTAATTTGATTGAAAAATGAATAAAGATAAAATTAAAGTTTGCATAATAAGGCCCGGTATAGATTTCAGAAGCCGGGCTGTTGGATTTCCAATTTTTAAAACTTTTTTTTTTTTTTTTTGTAATTGATGTCCTCCAACGTTAAGTCATATCGAACGATGGATGAAATTTGTGAAATGATGCTCAAATGAGTCCGTGGTCCATGAAGCTTAGAGTCACCCGACATTCGTCTATCAGAATAAGGGAAAACCCCGGGTAAAACCTTATCCAGGTAGCTCACCATGACCGAGATTCGAACTCGGGACCTCTTGAACGTGAGGCAGACATGCTACCACCACGCTATCGAGGCTGCAAAGAACGAACGCACCTAAGTTTATTGCTGCCTATAAGCATACGTCTTCTTATCCTGCCTTGTAGTTTAGGGCACTAATTGACTTTGCTAAAGTTCCGGTTGGAACACTAAGATTAAGAAACTGGTATTATTGTTCAACTCTAGAACATCTTTATGATGTTTTAGTGCTGTCTTTCAGCTTTCAGCTCATTCTCCGTTTCGACAGACACTAAACATTCCCACAAACGTTAACGTGACTAAAAATAAAGAGAGCGTAGGTTGTTTTCTTTCTCTGCTCCCTTTCAGTCTGGTTGTCTTCACGATGGCATATTAATGACTGCTTTGCCACGTGTTCCGTAAATAAAAATCAGCGGTTGCCATAAACAAGTTGACGAACCAGTAGATATCAAATAACTGGCAGTAAGTAAATCGAACTATGATTGTGACTGTAGGATACTACTGCATGTGGTGCATAGTGACTGCATTCTAGTTTTGAAAACAATAAATGCTTTGCTTTTTAAGGTCGACTTTCAATTTCATGTAAAAAGACGTTTTACGAGATCGTTTGTTTATTGAGAAGTTTCTTTGCATGAAGAAATAACCTCAGTGGAATAGCACCTACCGTTCTATATTTTATGAGCGAAGAACCCACAGCATGAGTAAAATTTCATCGACAGCGCCAAGCAGTAACCTATTGGATTGGACCTTCTTTACCAATCCTTTATTGGGGTATTTTGAGGTGGTTCCGCACATTTTTCTTAAAGAGTACTGGAGCTGTGTTACAGCCACATTACCTGCCGAATGTGTAGTGGGACGTCCTCCAATAAAGTAGGCAAAATATCTCTAAGAAAATCGAGGTAGATTGACCCTGTTAGTCTGTTTGGAAGTAGATACGGGTCATTGATATGGTCTGCAATTTTTCCAGTCCATAGGTTGATACCAAACGTGTGTTGGTGACATCGAACAATCAGCGCATGTAGATTTTCGTCCGCTGAAACATGCACTTAGGACATGTTTGATTGCGAGGTCTACCCGAAAGTCCGAAGATTCCGGCCTCTAACAACCCGGTAGCGATGGAAAACTCCGGGGCTCTTTCCTTGGGGCAATACCTTGAGTCTAAAAAGCCCCCGCATCGACAACAAGACGGGTGGAAGTGGAAACGCCACTTACGCGCGTCAACCCCGCAGGGTAGACTACCGAAAAATCTTGGTGGGGCCACCTAGTGACTAGCACACCTCCTACTAGCTACTGTCCTCCACAAGAGAGATAGTCTCCGACGCCTGAGACGCAAGGGGTTGGTGAAGGTTCTCACACCCTCCCTGGTTAGGTTTATGACACCCCATGTCAGTACAGTTACGGACCATTCAAAAACATTCTGACGGCTTCTACTTTTGTGAGTGAATCTTCTCGGTTTTAGAGTATAGAGTGAATAGGGCGCATATTTTTAAACGGGTTTTCTCCTTGTGTAGCAGGCGTTCTTTGCCATACAGATTTGCTGTCCTTGTCACACTGTGTAAGGCAGCACATACCTTCCAGGGACCTTCTTTGCGTTGCTGAACTGTATGCAGGCTAATACCCGGGACTTCTTAGGCAACCCTCTGCCTTCTCCGGGCGGCCGAGGCCTAGCCTGAGGTAGCCGATCTGAGTAGTTTAGCTTTTTATGATCTTTTTAAAGCTAAATTAGAACTAATGTGCACATATATTAGAAGTTAAAGTAAATGAACGTCTTTGCTTAAACGGCATTTGTCCAACCCTGGATCTGAAGATCTTTAATGCTCATAATTTCTCTATCTTAGAGCTCAACTTGATGTAAACATCCACAGCATATAGTACATCAGATGTGAATGTTCGTCAATGGGTTTTTAAGAAGTATGTTAATCAAGCATAACTCTAAACGTTTGATTAACATGAAACAGCAAGTAGTGTTAACTGTAAAATTAAATAGGTTTGTACTCTCTGCCCAACACAAGAAGGCAAGAGAGTAATGAAGGGGAGAACGGTTTGAACTGTTTATTTACGCTGGTAGTAGATCTGTTTACTAGAAAATGAGTGTATGAGAGTACACATGAGTCACCCATGTTGCCAGATCTAATGCTGGGTGAGTTATGTGACAAATACTGTATATTTTAAACAAACCTAGCATCTTTGTCATACTCGGAAGGCGAGCATAAACACTGTGTGATTACGTTACACATTTTTCTATCTTTTCATCTTGTGCTGAGCAGACAGTAGTGTCCGTTTAATTCTATGTAGTGTTATTCATTTCTCTTCTGCACATGATACTAAAAGTCAGTAAGGCGATCAAGATGGCGGTTTGTTGAATGGTAATAAGAATGAAATATGGAACATTCTAAAGGCAAGACGACAAAAGCGGCGAGATATAAATTGTTTTGAATGTTTAAAAAAAAAATTAATGATGAAGATAACATTGTCCTGAATAACATTATCCCGGTGTTTCTGAATGGAGCACTGCATGAAAGCTTTGTAAACACAATGGAAGAAGAAAAACATGATTGACATAAACCAAAATTAGAAAAGCAAATGCAGTATTCTTAGGAAAGTACACAATGTTTTCTTTAACAGGCTCTTGATTTGTCAACAATTTCCAGTTACTTTCTTTTAAACGATAAACTTTTCATAAATTATTGCTGGAAATTGGACATAGGTTGGTGACGAGAAATGAATGTAGGTATTACTGCACACAGATTAATATGAATTTCATTTTAATTATTCTATATTTAATTTCAATTCAATCTTCATTCCGTCATCGTCGTTGTTATTATTATTATTATTATTATTATTATTATTATTATTATTATTATTATTATTATTATTATTATTATTATTATTATTATTATTATTATTATTATTATTATTATTATTATTATTATTATTATTATTATTATTATTATTATTATTATTATTATTATTATTATTATTATTATTATTATTATTATTATTATTATTATTATTATTATTATTATTATTATTATTATTATTATTATTATTATTATTATTATTATTATTATTATTATTATTATTATTATTATTATTATTATTATTATTATTATTATTATTATTATTATTATTATTATTATTATTATTATTATTATTATTATTATTATTATTATTATTATTATTATTATTATTATTATTATTATTATTATTATTATTATTATTATTATTATTATTATTATTATTATTATTATTATTATTATTATTAAATCGAATAATTCATCGTTTTATTGCATTATACACAAGAGACAAGTCCACGTGATATTTATTTAGTTTGCTCCTCAGAGTACGAGGCTAACACCGGAAGGGACGAAAAATGCTTTCTTTACATCAAGTCCACTTGTAAACCAGGATCGACCAAAGTAAATGTTAAGACACGAAGTATAAGAAATTTACTTCTATGTGAACGAAGCAAAACATATTTTCTTTTAACTACCTAAATTAAGAACATCCATCAGTTCATCAGAGCATTGTAATAATTTCTCTTCATTGCACTGGAATATAGAGGTCTTCAGCGGCAGTTCGAGATACTTCTCTTTTGATTAACTGTTTGAAGCAGTGCAAAGCTTTGTTTAGATATTGAGGTTGATACTGTTGTCGCACTTTTCTTGGACTGCATGTCAAAAGATAATGGTGTTTTGTAAATCACCATATTGTAGACAATGAAGAAAACACTATTTTAAACGCCTTTTCGAGCTTTTTCGTATTTGAAAGGCCCAATAATCCCGCAAACTGGAATCCTCAGGTTTATATATAAAAAGACAAAGAATGAAGCATTTCATTGTCTCTTGATGTGTCACTTTTCTTGCTTCACAGCGTACCTCACAAAGAGTTGGAAAACCATTTTACAGACAGAGATAAGTATAACTACGGTAACAGCAGCTAGGACCACAGCCTTGATGATCTGGAATTCATGAAGTCGTGTGAGTGTGTCAGAGGTCTGCACGGTGCTCGTGCCTTCCTCAGGAGCTGCTGTGGGATAGCTCGTAATGTTGAAGTATACAAGTTCAGAGGATGTAGTTTCATAACCCCGGGATGTGATATTTTCTGCGTATGGAGTCTCTGTATTGGAGTTGCCGAATACAAGATTCGCCAGTTTCTTGAAGCCGACCCTGCCTTCTTCTGCTATACGTGGAGCCATTTCTTCCTAAACAGAAATCAGGCAGAAACATATTAGAATCATTCAATTTAAAGTACTATTCTATCTAGGGTTGGGAAAATGGGCTATCGATACTCGGAGGTATCGAAATATGTCGAATACTTTGAAGTTTGACTGCATTTTCTCTCAGTGAATGCATGGAGCATTTCATAGATCCTTGTGTCTAAATTAAAACATGCAAAACATTGGGTGCAGGAATAGATGTAAACGCCCATGTAACATGCAGCATTAAGTTGTAAAAACGACTTAACTGATGCCCCTAAATCAGTCTTTGCAATTCCCTGTCTTGGTGACTCACACTCGGCCATTACAGTTACCCTATTCCGGTTATCAAAATCTGCGAATGCAGTAGAAACCAATCAGAACTAAAGGCAGGACATAATACAACTAGTAGAAATATTTTTTTTATTTATTTCATCTGTTAGTGTTTAAGCAAGTCATATTCTGGCCACAGCTACCTTACATATATACTGCAGGAACTAATTTCCATAAAATCGCCGGTCGTGAAGGCCTTAGCATTTAAAGTGAGTATTGAGAATCGGTTCTTAAAAATCAGTATCGAGTATACTGGTATCACTCAATCACTAATTCTAACTATTGACTGTGTTTAGGAAATCTAGTACTGGATTCAACTATACTGTATGTCAGAGTGCTTCAATCCTGATGTAAAATTCTGGGAGGAAAGAGAGAAAGATAGAGAGGTGACTGTTAGAATGTTGATTGGTCAGGAAGATACTGGGTGTTACCTTTTATTTACATACCTTCTCTGACCCAATCAGAAGCCTAACGGTCCTCTGCCTCACTATTGCTTTCTCTGCCTCTCTCTCTGTCAGATGTTTACATCAGGATTGAAGTAGACATTATAGATGTTCTAGTGATGCAGTTGATATGGTCCAAGCTTTGGGAAGTCGGCGCCAGGTAGATGGGTATGGAGATAAGTAGCACTCTCGCCCTGTAAATACCAGAAACCATATTGTCAAATAACCAGAATCTTCTGGAAGTATCTCCTCTCTTCGCCTCCAGAACATTCTGTAATATTCTGTGAAAATTTCTAATTGCTACACAAGTAAGCAATCTCGTGAGTGAGGCGGTTAGTGAGTGAGCTGGTGAGCACCTTTCTAATGCACGTTAACTGCGGTTGTACAAATGAGTTTCAGATGGCAGCATGATATTGTCACGTCCTGGCCATCGATGGATTTGGATTTAGGATTGCTAACAGGTGGCCAGGACGGACCGGGGAATAACGTATGCTCAGATGATAATCAGGAACCACATGCTTGGCAAGGAAAGGTTGGTAATTCCTAGGTACTTCCTTATAAAGGATAGATTATACTAATACACTAAACTATAATTAACATAAAGGAGATTTACTTATAGGACAATTACAATCCATGGCCCACTGGACCTCCTACCTTACACAACCAGAGCTAGACGCCCAGTCCAGCAGAAGCTGCCTCACAAAATACAAACATTATTCCTAACACACAATCACATCGTTACCAGAGAGTGACGTCACACATGACTTGGCAGATTTACTTATAGGACAATTAAAACCATGGCCCACTGGATCTCCTACCTTACACAACCAGAGCTAGATGCCCAGCCCCGCAGAAGCTGCCTCACAAAATACAAACATTATTCCTAACACACAATCACATCGTTACCAGAGACACGTCACACGTGACGTGGCACAGACCACCACTATAATCAAAAGTCACTTGTGTGACAAAATACATACAGTGAGTGATGCTTCCGTAAGTCATTAGTAGGGCCCGGAAGTTTAGCCATAAACTCGTGGAGTTAGTTGTGCACGAGGATCGTCAAATGAGTTAGTCATCAACTGGTGCTGTTGATAAACAGAGGAGAGAGGAAAACGTGTCTCCATCGTCCAACGTTAATGCAGACAGCCAGAGTAGTTTTTTTATAATCTGTGAAACATGATGGTGGGAGCGAATATCCCCTTCTGAAAAGTAGAAAATACTTATATAAGCAGTTTTCAGAATAATATGTAGGAAAAATATTGCCATCCGAATACACAATACGCAAGGAATATCTAAAGCTGTGCTGCTGAGTACACTGAGGCATATGTACAGACATAATGTAGTATTATCACAACGAATTAGCTTTTCATTTACTGTGCACATTGTACACATTACTCGTTCGTTTGTTTATATATATATATATATATATATATATATATATATATATATATATATATATATATATATATATATATGGAAACGATAAATTTGTTTTTTATAGAGTCAACATGAAAAATTCAATGCCATGGCCGGGATTTGAACCACGGATATCCTGGTTTCAGTCCAGTCGCTCTTAACCTTTGAGCTACTATGGCCAACGTGCCGTCCTGACACTAAATTATTCAATTGACTCATATATTTCCCCGGTAGACCAGTTTTGTATAATTTGTGAATACACGTTCCGAACCCGTATCTACGACCGCGCGGCTTGTTTACACAAAAGGAACTGATAGGCGGGCAGTGTGAAAACCAAGAGCCTGCAGACAAAGATAACATGCAGATAAAGGTTTGCTGAAACAAAACAAACTGAGATAAATGGAAATTTCTAGTTACTTCTTGACTGATAGAGACTGTTCGGGTTCTGTTTATTTTCGAATAATCTAGAAATTATCAGTGAGGTATATAAAGAGGCGACGACTCGCCAAGAGTTGCAGTTGCAAGTTGTGAAACAAGAGTTGTTGTAAAGACAAGTAACAAGAGTGTTGTAAGCAGAGGAAGTTGAGTAAGCTGCTTGTTATTGTCATCGACCTTGGTGTTGTAGATTGTGATATGTGATGTAATTGAACTGCTGCTGTGAGTGTATTTCTATGAAAATAAAGAACATTTGGAATATCTGCAACTCGGACTTTTAATTCTACGAACCCACAAAGTCACAATATTCTATGACACTGTGTCCGTCGAGTGACTACGTTTGATAGATTATTACCGTTTCCTATGACAGTTTTATGAGTACGGACGCTACTGCATGGCACTCAACCACGTCCCTTATGTTTGCGAGACGCAGGTAGTGTATAACCCGACACTAATGACCTGTTTTATTGTTGTTTTGGCTATACTTCTGGGCCCTAGTTATTACACACGTCTTATGTTAGACTCTCCAGCGAATGAAGTGGACCGAAGAAGAGGTGCGTATTTCATTACACCACTATATCGAAGAAAACAAAGAGACAGGGAAAATTGAAGTAGTTCACATTAGCCAAGAGACTCTGAACTAAGTGAAGTCACAAGAATGTGAAGTATTGCGAGAACAATGACAGTAAGAATTAGATAGTGCAATATTTTTTCAGCCACTAGCAACATATCTGCAATGACAGAAAACTTTACAACACTTAATATGCTATGTTGGTTAGAAAGTATGTAGATGTAATTCTCTTAGTGGGTAATTACGTAGACAAAGAAAAATGAAATATTATAGTAGGTAACATTATCACCGTAAGCTAATTTCAGCAGCAAAAATAAGCGTTTCTCAGTAATTCCATAGTTAATATTCACATGTGCAACGATTAAGGAACTACACCGAGTTTTTGTCTTCAACTTCTTCGTTAAGTCTCTGTTCGTCTCAATTTAGCACTTCCGTTCTGTACAAATCGTATTTTACGCTGAATTTACGAGGTCTTGTCAGTGTCTGAATAACTGACATGGTACAAGCTATAAACAGCTGTGGTATTTCTATTTGGGTCCGTATCATTTGCTCGCAACTTGGGTGTAAAGATCGTTGCTAATTGTGCACTTTGTTTTATAATTTTATTTTACGCATGCAATATGTTTTGGTCAAACTTAAGGAGTGATTATAATACAATTTTGAAGACAACCTGTTTTGGCTAAAAATTGAAACTTTTGCTTTATCCAGATTAATAAATATGTATATTATTTTGTGAGTACTTCTGTGTGTGACATTTATTTAGGACATAAATCTGTTAAACAATAGCTGTAAGAGGTTATTAGCGGTTATTTATTATAATTATCAGCCTTTCACGAAACTTATGATCACATTTCAAATAGAGTCAGAATGTTTCTTATTCTGTGGTGGAATTTCTATTTTATATGTCAATACAGCCGTCTCAGGTGACTCCAGAATATATCTCCTTGCTGAAAATTCTTTGAACCTGTTGTGGTCTGTGTAAGTATGATTTGTTTAAAGATTTGGTACTTTCTATTGCTTATGGTGGTATAGTTTATATTCCCGAAATTATAAAACCAAAAGGAAACTTCTGAGAAAAAGGAACACTATTATCAGAAAAAGATATGGAAATTGGCAAAGGAGCCTTTCGGAATAGGTGAAGGAAGAAATATCTTACCATTAATATTAAACCAAATTTTGGCAATTGTTGTGTATGTTTTTGAGGTTTGATTGATCTAAGTTGAGATCATGTGCAAGCTACTATAGGAATTCCTGGTTTTGAAAAACGCCTAATAGCTGGAGGCTGTGGATTAGCTAGAGCAATGCTTAAACCTGTATCAAATGATGGGTCTTGCAATATAGATAAAATTATGGGCATTGCTTCAAAAGAAGGTACATCTGCAAATAAGAATTCCTAAAGAAAATGAGGACAAGCAAACTACCACTCGTATTCTCGATACCATGAATCTCGACCCATGCCTCCATACTTACCCAAGAATATTAAATCGCATAAGTAAAAAACCAGTATATGAAAATAGCATCAGAAGTAAATTATGCATAAATTATAATACCTACAAAATCTATGATCATAATATCAAGGAAAGTTTGAAATAACACATGAGCAATAATCACTTTAATTCTTTCAAGAAGACGCTACAGAAAGTTATAGGGAAGGAGCAATAGGTAGTTAGTTGTAAGAGGTTTAGCAGCTTTTGAATTTGGCCTCCATGGAGTTTTCTTCTGGAAAGATCTGCTACACCTTGGTAGCTGCATCCGGAATGGCCGCCTTTTGTTACCAAGAGGGTCAAAAAGTAAAAGACACATCCCTAAGCTATACGTATCTAATATTACATTATGTTCGGCTGTAAAGTTTTTGCCAAATCCATCACCTGAAGGTAAAGAGTAAATTACTTTCACCTTCTGGGAAGGAGGAAATGTTCCAAATATGTAAACTTTAGAAGTCATATCCAGGGTAACTATATTATCAACCACATGAAGAATGCATATGATGTTCAGTGATACCCAGAAATCTTCGATCTCTCCTTGTTATTTATTTAGCATTTAATTTATGTACAGAAATATTTGCTTTTTCAAGATACAGTACAAACAATACAAACTAGAAATTCAGAAAATACAGAATTAATTCTACAGGCAATACTCAGATTAAATTGTATCAATGTCAACAAATACAGAAAACTTACATGAATTGTCAACCATTAGTATCATAAAATTATTCTCATGTAATCATTTACTCTACTTAATCTGGTGTCTAAAATATTCAACGAACTCTCGAGTACTATAGAAGCACTGATTTATTAAAAATGATTTCACATCTCTTTTGAATCTTTTCTTATCATTGTTTTTGATTTTCTTTAAGATTAAGTTATACATGTGAACCCATTTATGAAGTACAGAGTTAAGTTTTTTTATTTGATCTTGATCCCAGTATATGTAATTTAGTAATAAACCTAGTATAATGTTCGTGAATAGTGTTATTTGTTTGAAAATATTGTATGTTGATGTTTATAAAGCATGCGGTTTCTAAGATATACAGACATGGCAGAGTTAGTATATTATTTTCCTTAAAATATTTCATACAATAAGTCCCTTTACTTAGATTAAACATTCTTCTTATTATTTTCTTTTGTGTTACAAATAAATCTTTTATTTCGGTAGCTGATCCCCAGATAAAGATACCATATGCAAGATAAGACTGCACATATGAATAGTAAATCAGCTTTAATGTTTGTGTATTACAAATTTTCCTTAGCACTGATATTATGTAGTGGGCTGTTCTGTTGAAACTTTGTCACAAGTCCCAATCCCGAGAGCAACAAAGTAAATGACATAATTAGTGTGTAGGATACTGGGGTTTCAAATTGTGAATAGGCCCAGCAAACAAATATCTAATAGTTTGATGAAGTATTCACTTTTTTCAAATTTCGATTGCTACTCTAATGCAAAGAACTCAAGGTACATATATTCAAAAGTCAGTTATTTTTAAAGTATATAGAGTACATTTTTACCAACGTTAAACCCATACAGCAAATGATAAATTTTAAAGGAAGCTTAAATATTGAACGGCATAAACTACATAATGTAAATATGTAAACTATAAGTTTTTAGGAAGATATTAAATAAAATATATCTACTGTATTTGAAAGGAAACACCAAGTTTGAATGTTTGCTCTGCAAACGTCCAAAGTGGCAACGAGGAAGAAGAGAAAAATATAAATTGGTCTCAAAAATGAAGGCCTGATTAAGATGTAGAAGTGATTCAGTTAACCTCAAGCCTAAAATTTAACTTATTCTTAATTTAAAAAGCTATAAATCTAATTTTCTCAGAAGCGAATGTTTGCATACATTTGCTCCGTTTTCACAGAAATTGCTGGAGATTCGCAGAATCGTGTACAGTAAAGCCAGTTATACAAGGAATAAGATAATCATTCACGCTAACTTATTGTGACTTTGTGGGTTCGTAAAATTAAACGTCCAATTTGCCGAACTCCGTAATGTTCTTTATTTGCGTAGAATCACACTTCGTAGTAGCAGAATTACATCACATATCACAATCTACAACACCAAGGTCGATGACAATAACAAACAGCGTTCTGATTACATCTGTTTACAACTCTCCTGTTACAACATCTGTCCACGATTGACTCTTGGCGAGTCGCCCCCCCCTTAAATACCTCATTGATAAGTTCGAGACTGTTTTGTAACACTCACGAGATATTTCTGGAATAAACAAGACTTTGAACGTTCTATCACCTTACAGAAGCGTAACTTAAACTGTGCCGGCAAGTTCTTTATCTCAAGCGCTATGTTTATCTGCTTATGCAAGCTCTTTATTTCCACATTGTTGGCGTATCAATTCCTTTGTGTAAACAAGCCGCGCGATCGTAGATAATGGCTCGCGACAATATATAGGCCCTATGGCGTTTCAGAAAAAAATAAATATAGTTTCGGGAGAAAAATCATAAGTTGCCTCGTACCTACTACAGAAATAGAAGGGGATTTTTAAAGGTAAGTGTCACAGTTTTTAACTTATATTCTATTGTCTTTTATATTTTCGAATTTTTTATTTTATTTATTTAAGGTTTTTTGTGTGTGTGAAAGTAAGTCCCATACTAGAAATATCCTACATAGACACAATATTCAGAAAGTTAAATCAAATTTGAAAAATGCATTGCTAAGGCCAGGATTTAAACCATGGATTTTCGATTTATCATGTCGATAAATTGTCATTTGAGCTACCATGGAGTGATACATTACTCGTAAATTCTCTCATCTTATTCAAGGATTCTGGTAGCCCTTTAAGACGATCTCAGACACTGGAGGTATCATACCTCAAAGAGGACTTGCAATGTTACTAGTGCTTTTACGTAATCACTATTAGAGTTAATGCTGACTATGTTGCCATAGATCCATGGTTTCAGTCTTGGTCTTGGTTCTACTTTGTAACTTATAAGCGCAGCACTGCTAATGTGCAAGAACATTTATCAAATGTAATTTTTTCTCCTTAAATAGAAAATCTCCAGTCTTAAGAAATCGCAAAACTGCAGAATAGTTTAAGGGTATCTATAAATGAAATTTGATGAGACTTTTCAAAATTAGTCACTATGTTCTAAGACGTGTCCGTAAAATAAAGTCTCCAATTTTATTTAATGTAGAAAACATGTTTATTGTCAATGAATATTACATTGTTGGAAATGCGGAATTTACAGCTATTTTTGAACGTAATCACCATTGCGATCGATGCACTTTTACATGCGCTGTGGCAGTTTTTGTATACCCTTGTCATACAACTCTTCCGCCAAGTTACACAGGTAGCGCTCAACCTCGTTTTTCAAATCATCGTGTTCTGGAAATGTTTTCCACCCAGGTGTGACTTCAACTCAGGAAACAGATGATAATCACTAGGTGATAAGTCTAGACTGTAGGGGAGATGGGTGAGGATGTCCCATCCGAACTGGGTCAGGAAACCCACCTCGCACACACCTTGCGATAAGGCAAATGTTCGGTCAAAATCTTGTCAATCATAGTCTTACTGAGTTCAGGGATAAGTTCGCACAGCTCGCGAAGTGTCACACGCTGATCTTTAAGCATTTCTTGCTCCACTTTTGCAATTGTTTCGGCTGAAACCGAAGGCCGACCAGAACGCTGTTCGTCATGGACGTCTGTACGTCCGTCTTTGAACTCTCTGACCCACTTTCGCACGTTTTTGACGTCCATACACTGTGGCCCATAGACTTCGCATAGCTGACGATGGATTTCAGTTGAGGTAGTGTCCTTGGCACTCAAAAAACGGATCACTGCACGCAACTCGCACTTGGCGGCGGAACTGATAGGAAGCTCCATCGCAAACGGCTGCCCAGCCAAGACTAATGGTTGCAACGGATTCGTTGTGGTGGGGATCTGAAGGGGTGAAACCAAGCTATACGCCAGTGTTGCCAGATCTCGCGTAATAGCGTTCCTCACGGCTCCAGCTCCTTGGAGACCTTATTTTACGGACACGCCTCGTACTTTAAACCTTCAGCTTTATCACAAACGGCTTTTGCTCTCAAAGTTCTCTAAAGCTTCAGCATATAACCAATTAAATAGCCAAGATTTTATAACCTAATAATCTATGTTGAATTCTAATGTGTTTTACTGGACTTGAGTTTTTCTTATATGTACTTATGATGTTTTTAATGAATTTTTAAAAAGTAAACTCAGAGGTATGAACCGAAAGTTTCAGAAATGACAAACTTAAGTCGACCACTAAGGATAAATTGATACACAAGTTATATTTAGAGACTGAAAAATCTTTTCTGAAGAAGCCAGAAAAGTGAAACAGTTTCTATGCTTATATTAGTATAGAAACAGTGTGACAGTATTTTTATTTCTCAAAATCATATTTATCAAAATCTATAAATAAATGTACAAAAAATTTAAAATACGCTTAGCTATAATTGTGATTACCGAGAGGAATGGCTCAGGCAGTTTCGTCTGTGGCCCGCATTCGGGAGACCTGAGTTCTGAAGCGGATAAATTGAGTGGCACACAGTTCCACTTTGGCGCTACAGTTTGTAACGAATAATATGAGTAGCTCAGGGTTGAGCAATGAGGTTTGTCTCAGGGTATGCGTGGATATGTATGAGTAAGGGTGGTTCTAATGACACTGGAATGCCCGTTTCAAACAGATTTAATGACTGCTTCATTTTATCATAACATCAAACTCGAAGTTGCCGACCAAGGACTACCAATATATCACTGTTTAGAGACACTGTAGGTGGAATGCTTATAACTCGGTAATACTTAATTCGTTACGTATGAACCGACAAATCTTCTCTCATCGCTTCTGGTCTGCCTTCGACCAAGACAGAAAAAAAGGACTGCCCTAATCGGCTTCACGCCGCGTACTGCCTCTCCTTACACTATGCACAGCTGTGCGTGGGTGTGTAACTTTCACTTTCTCGAAGCCCTTTATTCAACCAAAAGTCCTTTGTGACTACTTTGTCCATTGTGATTATTAGTCTCGGTCATGCCATTATTAAGGGTCCGAAGAATAACTTTTCAAATAAAGTCAAGTGCTATTCTTTTGGAACCCTGCTAAGAACATTGTTTCTTACCTTTCTTTTGTTGAAACACTATTCACCCCAATTGCTATTCGACTCAACTGCACGTGCACGCGTTTCATAACAAATATACATTCCTTTGAAATCCATTACTATTCTTTATGCATTGCATCCCTTAATTTCGGTATCAGTTCGATTCCCGTGCCCGACCTACCTGAACCATGGCTTTTTTCGGGAGGTTCCCGGGTCACCAGGCAAATGCTGGGTAGGTTAATTACATCCCCCGAATTTCTTTTCCTTCCATTTCATCTCCATTATCATTTAATATCACTCCCATCTGGTGATCTCTTTCAGGGTGGAAGTGTCGGTGGGTGTCTCGGCGTGACACGGCAGGATCATATGCTGTAGGTGAACCACTTCCTCCTCCGGTAGGTTGGTTGCCGGTCTCCGAAACGGCTGCTGGGACCACTCCCGAACCACAGTTCGCTGTCTTGACCCACCGGGGGAGGTTTCCATCTAAGTAAAATGTAGGGAACCTGCCCTCTGCACTTTCGTAGTTCCTTGGGACAGCCACCCTCTGTCTTCTCTCGCCTTATCCTTCCTCCCAGTGATGCTCCATTTGGAGCATAGGTACAATTTATCAATACTGATCGCAATGCTGAATCCCCTCCTAATGCTAAAAGTTTGATTGTAGATTGTGGCAAAACTTTTAAAATATTCGGATACAAACTGCAAGACTTAGGAATTCGAATAGGTACCCTGCTGCTAATTGCTTGTCAGATAGCGATGTTGCTGTTAGTTTAAATACGTTTACACAAACAATGACGGATGGAATCGTGAAGTCAACAAGTTTCTATGAGGATTGATACGGGACAATAAAGTCTTTACCGAAAGAAAGGCGGGAACTCTTAAATATTGTACAAAGTGGTGCCACGAACAGTTATTTAGATACTGGAATTGTAAACGAGGATGCAGTGAGTTTAAATCGACCAATAGTTTTCTATTTATATTGGAGCTCTTCCTCTCCTCACATTTCTGTCGACTTCTCATCTCTTTTCCACCCTTTTGTTGCATCTTTAAATAAACTCTCTGAGGTTCCAAGGCTGCTGAGTGTTGTCTTCTGTGGCGAACCCCAGCCTTACACAAATGTGATGCGGCAAAACGACACGTGCACCTCTCTACTTAAGGAGAAGTTCGAAGTACATTGTAGAACTTTTTTAACCTTTTGCCAAATATTATGTCTGTATAAAGAGATGTATAGTCTACCCACCACAAGAAGGCAAGCTAGAGGAATGTGTAACGTAATCACTTTTGCTGTCCCCACAGTGTTTATGCTTGCCTTCCCAGTATGACAAGGATGCTAGGTTCGTTTAAAATACGCAAGTGTTGTCACATAACTCACCTATGCATAATACATATCACTATAGTTACCGCAGAAAACATTAGATCTGGCAGCATGGGTGACTCATATGCACTCTCACATAATCATTTCCTAATCTCTGTTTCATATAACCTTGCCCCGCTGACACGTATCACTCCGCGTGCAACTACCTACCCCCTCATCCTAATTGGCTAATGCTTTCGCGCCATAGACCATAGGCGGTGCCTTCTCGTCACATTTAAAACTGCAGTAAACGTCATAATACTTTTCAGGAAGATAGATAAAATCATACAAATAAGAATATGAAGGAATAAAAAAATAATAAAGTTTATAATGAAATTGAGCAAGTTTAACCTGAATGAATGAGCAATGAAACTGAAACAAGTTTATAATGAAAGGCCTTGGCCTTTTCCACTGGGATTTTTTTTTTTTAAACCAGCACACATATCTTGTAAAAATGCTTGTCTTTCAGTCTTAAAAGTCATGTCACGCCATACTTGTGTGTCCTTCATCCACCCAAGTCTCGCCGAGGTAGTATATTTTGCGATTTGTATTCCGTTACAATCTTATTGTCCTTAAATAACGTCTTCGCCACACAGCAATATCGCCCCTGGAGTAGTAAGTTTTCCTGTTGTCTCAATTTCATGTCGCGATGTTCCTACGGATCTAACACTCACACCTGTAAGTTCAGAGCACAGATGTTCGACTTCTCTCACTGACAAAGACGGATTCTTCTCTGTGAGTGCATTAAACACATGCACCACAATTCTTTTTTCGCCGCTTTGTAAAGGTTTTCCCTTGCGATGCTTCAGCGAAAAACTGGCGGTAGACTCTGCCATTATACATATAATAAGTACACGCGAAATAAACGATCAATAAAATATTTTAGCTCTCGCACTCGGCACAGCACACCTTCGAATGGCGATATATGACTAATTCAGTTCAAAACAAGGTCAGTGATAAAAATCATATAAACAAATATGTCATCACTACCTCTAAAGCACGTGCTATCGTGCCATGTGCTTGAGAGAAAAGGAACCTCCTCTTTACTTCGTTTAAGAATTAATACGCATTTCATATAAATCAACTCTCTTTCGTAATATATTTAATCAAACCAGTTACGAAAATATAAATTTGAAAATTCTCTTCCAAAATATAAAGATATATCACCATGTTAAATAACGAACTAATTTTTACCGCACAACAGTCTGTACTGCAATAGCAGCCAATGAGAGGTGATAGGGTCACGTGACCGTTAAGAGATACGGGGCAAGCTTATGTGAAACAAGGATTAGTAAACAGATCCACTAACGGAGCAGATAAACAGGCCAAACCCCTCCCCTTTATTCGTCTCTTGCGTTCTTGTGGTGGGTACACAATAGTTGCATAGTTTGGCACATACACTCATGTACATACACATTTGCATTCACACACATATGTATATATGTATATATATATATTCACACACACACTCACATTTAGAGACATCTACACACTTCACAACATTTATAAATGCAATAAACCTTAAAAAAAACTTTAGAATCTTGAAAAAGGTAAAGGACAATCTCAGTCACGCTGGACAATAAATAAATAACGTTTATAGTCTAGCCATAAGCAAAAATGAAGGCATGTAGTATTACTGAAATATAATGGAATATGCTGTAGAAACAAATAAAAAAACACACACAAACACACTTATACACACATCTCACTCAAAAGCTCACACTCACACATGGACACACACATTTACATACACAAACATTCCTACGAGCACACACACATACACACAAAATATTCATATTAATTTTATTATAACATTGATAATATGTTTACACGATAAATGAAAAAAATTCACCATTAGTTTACTTCTTTCGATCATGAGCAGAGTGAAATTTTAAAAGAGCTCACAGCTAAGCAGGTTTTAAACATTTTACCATCGCTTCATCTCTGTATCTCTTATAATAGGTTGTCTCATAAGTAAATTTGGTATTCTGGTTTTGGGGTTTTGGAAAATTTATTGGGTTTGGCAATGCTATTTACAGGATGCCCGCCTCGGTAGCGTGGTGGTAGCGTGTCTGCCTCACGTTCAAGAGGTCCCGAGTTCGAATCTCGGTCAGGGTGAGTTACCTGGATAAGGTTTTTCCCGGGTTTTCCATTATCCTTACAGACGAATGTCGGATAGCTCTAAGCTCCATGGACCCTGTATACATTTGAGCATCATTTTACCCATTTCATTCACCGTCCGATATGACTTAACGTTGGAGGACTAAAAATTACAAAAAAAAAAAAAAAAAAAGGATATTTGCAGGATGTCATGGCCAGTGTTACGTACATTTCGAGTATGTATCAGTCTTCAGTTGTTAACACACAATCACAAAATGGAGACAGCAAAGTTTGAACTTACAGTCCATCTAAAACACCCCTAGAGGAAGGGATCCGTCCCCTTCAGCTGTCGTGATGCGGATGCTGCGGACCCTTAGCACTCGTGGTACCTCTGACGTTACTAGAGAAACCTCGGGCCGAACTACCAAGCTCCTCCCGTCGGGGAGTTGTTCGGATTGGGTTTGACTCGAGGTGGCAGTGTGTTCCCGACACTCACGGGAAATTGGACACCTCCGGTCAGGCTATGGCCGCCCGGCGGGGTAGAGGGTTGCCTCATAAATCCCAGGTACCAGCTTACAGAGCAAGTAGAAGGTGTGCTAGATCACTAGGCGGCCCCACCGAGGTTTTCGGTAGTCTTCCCTGCGGGGTTGACGCGCGCAAGTGGCGTATCCACTTCCATCCCGTCTTGACGTTGTCGATGGGGGGATTTTTAAGAAAGTAGGTATTGCCCTATGGAAAGACTCCCGGAGTTATCCATCGCTCCCGGGTTGAAAGAGGTCAGGGTCTCCGGACTTTTGGGTACATACTCTGCACTTAACTTAGTCCATCTAAAACACTACTGGCAACAAGATTATAAAACCGCTGCCGTAGCTCTAAGAATATGTGAAGTGGACGATGTTCTTGTTAGTGAAAGTGCGGTACAGTGATAGTTTTAACGTTTCAACAATGGAGACGAAAACACTAAAGATTTTCTGCGTTCTGGAAGACCTAAAGTATGGAATATTGAGCATACACGCCACGTTTTGCGAGAAAATCCGCTGCGAAGTACCTGTAGGCTTTCAGAAACACTTGATGCATCAAAAGATACCATACATCGCTACATTAAGAAACTTGGAAAATCATACAGAAGCTGTAGATCTGTATCACATGAACTGACACCTCAACAGGCTGAAGTTAGAGTGGATATCTGTCGTCAGTTTATCCATAATCCAACGGATGATAGATTTGTCAGGAGAATGTTACTTGTGCTTAAAAACGAGTACATTATCGAGACCCTGATGCCTCGAAACAGTGGCTTGATCCCCACAAACCGGCCAGTCATCATTAAACAGAATCAGTTGGTCCTAAAGTAATGTTGCGTGTCTAGTGAAATTATGAAGATGTGATTCATTGGGAGTTTATTCTACACGGACAGGCGATTGATGCGGGTCTTTATTCTCAACAGCTGGAACGAGTTCAAGAAGTTTGAGATGGAGCTACCCAGCATTAGTTATACGAAATAGAGTTCTATTGCAACAGGATAATGCAATTAAGAACCTTCGAGTGGAGGTCCTGTATTGCCTCCGGTGAGTGTGTAGTGTTTAACGCCCGCTTTTACTACATACGGCACCGCAGGCGGTGACACTGATGATACATGAGATGAAGATGGAGCACCGGTGAAATGAGATGGCGGGGGAAACTAGAGGTCCCGGAGAAAACCCGCCCGAGCGCCGTGTTGTCCACCACAAATCTCACTTTGCGGTCGCCTGGGATCGAACCCGGGCCACCTTGGTGAGAGCCAAGGCGCGAGGCAATACAGGACCTCCACTCGGAGGTTCTTAACCTCGGCCCTCGCCTGACCAACCTGGAGGAGGCAGTTACCAACACACACAACGCCGACCACACCAGGACGTTAGACACCATTGACCAACGCACAAGACAGCTAGAGCAACTCACCACTGACGCCACAACAAAACTTACAGAACTCCTGACCAAGATCTCCAAGACAAACAAAAAGACTTGGACTACAGCAGAAGCCACAACTACTACACTTGGAGAAATGACAAAAACACTGGACACCACCAGCCAAAATTTTCAGGACTCCTTCTTGACACTGACTCAACTTGAGTACAACACTCGGAAGACCAAGGAGACACTACAAGGGCATGCCGCTCAAGTAGTGCACCTCATTGGTATACTACAACAAACGACAGAACAGAATCACACCGAACTCACAGCACTTCTCGGGCAGTAACCCCTGTTTAGCCCGTACACACAACCACGCTCACGCCGCCGAAAGGTCAACATTTGCCTAGAGCAGACACAAGCACCTCTGGTGCACAGACCAATATTATCTTATGTTTATGTTTAAATAAATACTTAACTCCATTCTTTCCACTCTTTTCACTCCTCTCAATCTTCACCTTGAGCCTCTGTGCTATGGTCAGGGCCTAGTGTCATGTCCATAGCCAGAAAGCCCCCTTTCCTGCGCCCTTCATTGCGCGCAGTTCTACATTCACCGTCACCAACGAAGGTGCGACAGCGGTACTCCACTATCTCCTTTACGCTTATTGTTACTCTTCCTTTACCTCCAACTGTCCTCTTTCCTTCCTTGTTAATAAAAAATCCCCATTCTGCACGAACAACCATGGGAAAAACTTAGGAATTGGGAGGAATTGAACTGCTACTTCACTCAGCATACGGCTCTGATCTCGTACCATCCAGTTATCATCTTTTTCGATCCATGGCCCATTTTCTACGTGGAAGAAATTTTGAGATTTTTGAAGCAGTACAGATGAGTGTCACCGAATTCTTCGCATCAAGAACTACAAACTGGTACCATCTTGGAATAATAAACCTCTCTGGACGATGTCTCAAGGCCATAGAATCTAATGGCCTATGCTTTGAAAATTAGTTAATATCTTGTCAGAACACATTACAAACAATTGTTTTTCTTAAAAAAACTACATCACTTATGTGACAGTATCTATATCCACAATGACACGTGTACTAAAATATTTACTGCAAATATTTATATCGTTTAACAAGAAATTTAAGGACATTTGGAGGTTATTTTACCCAGACAAGGCTAGGTTTTACCAATATTAAAATTTGAATATATAGAAAACTAAACATTATCAGAAATTGAAATTCGGTATCATTACTGTATAAGGATGTGTGCATTTAACTACTGTATACCATTTAAATTACATTCACATAGGTCCATGCAAAAGGGCATAAATCACACCATGTGTTCTGAAAAAAAAATATTGCACCCTATATTTCAGGTGCACTTTACTTGTAGGAATTTAAAGCTACATGCACCAAGTTTTATCCTAAATAACCTAATATACAGTTTTATAATAGCGGCTAAATGAAAATCACATATAGTTTATACTATGCATATGAAAAATTAATCAGTTTTGAGTTAAAAAAAAGCTAATATTTTCAAGGACTGAATATTTGTTTTCATCCATTTTATAAATTACATGAATATAACTGTTATCCGAATGTGTTCAAGGAACATTGACAAATAACCACTACAAATGTGTCAATATCTTTTCTAATTTTAGAGAGAAACATGCACCTAAAGTATGAAAAATTAAGGTTTTGGGAAATCACGATCAAAGATTCAGGAATTGGGCTTATCATTACGCCGCCATCTTTAAATTTACGAATTAAAGGGCTTTAATACCAAATGACAACCTATGTTATATATCATTTTAAAGCTGAAGAATTATATAATTTTTAACATTAAAAACAAAAAATGGATTGTTTGAAACCTATCGATCTCTCAGTGCCCTTAAGTACAGCAAAACAAGCTTTTGTAGAAGTAATTTGTGGAAGAGATATAAAACGATAGTAGCTGGAGTAAATCAAGTGAATAATAGAATGCATTAAATGTTATGATTAAATGAATTTATGTAAAACAAGCAACAAGTATTGCATTATATTCACTGAACTTGTGGCATTTTTCAAACAAGCGTTCAGCTTCTTTTATCCCCCGAGACAATGTCGATAACAGGAAGTTGCAAATGGACATCTCCTGATGTTGACCATGCCTCGATGTTGGCGTTGCTCCCATTTTGGAACCAACAACACCTCAGTGGTATCTAGGTCCGGGTACGTCAATCCAATACACAAACCTCTGCGTGCTATCGAATCCAAGACATCATGTTTAGAAGCGGCTATTCTTATTCATGTTGGGAAGAGAGCTGACACAAGCATTCACAACGTAGGTAACAAACAGCTTTCTCGCTTTTCCAGTGCACATCCTTCGGCTCCTCTGCGGAACAGCTAATCAAAAGCTAGCAAGGTTAGAAAATTAGTAGACTAGAACTTTCTTAACACTTATCTCGACTCAAGGTGGATATATTGTGCTAATATCCCAGATGAATAGAAGGAACTACATGAGACTATATCAGTGGAAGAATACTCCAAATGTGTGACCAGAGTAGTAGTTCGTCAACTTGCACATACATTCCCACGCATTAAGTACACCGGAAGGTGAGAAGTCGGTTAAATATGAACCTTGGTGTTTAAATTCAGCAGTTATGAAGGGTGCGACATGAAGATTTTCAAGAATATTCTCCCACCCTTTCAATGGAACATTTTTCGACAGTTTTGAATATCTCAAAAATGGTTTTAACGATTTTGATTAAAATACTAATTGTTTAAGATATTTGCGTATAAAGTGATAAGTATATCTTGAATGTTCTAAGAATACCCTCTGAAGCCCTGTTCATTATTTTTGATTGTTTAACTGTAAGAGAAGACAAAATCTCACTGTAGAGAAAGTGCAGATCTCCTTATAGAGCAGAATTTATGTTGAATATGTACTTTTGTGTATGGAGTAATCATTTCCGTTATTCCTTGTTATTGGTTTGAATTTATCAACAATATGATTTTGTGAAATAGGAAGTATATTTCTTACTTTCTTTCAAAGAGAACGGAATTTCAAGACCATCACATAGCGATTTGTTTTTAAGAGAACTGACTACCGTTTAAGCTAATGTATAGTACATCTATATGTGTATATCACGGCGGGGATATACCGTGGATTATTTTACGTCAGAAAAACGATGGATGAAAGTACCCTACAGGTGGGCAGAACTTTTCACAGACGGCACCATAGTCACAGTGGGTCTCTAACTGGTGTAGGCAGTGGAAATTAGTTGTTTTTTTCACACTGGCCGTGTGTAGGCTAAAGTATGGAAAGATAGAGTCAGACTGAAAAATTCAATGCCATAGCCGGGATTTGAACCACGGACCTTCTGGATGCTGTCCAGCCGCTCTAACCCTTGAGCTACACGGCCAGTGTGAAGGAACACTTAATTTCCATTAATTGACCTAATAGTGGTTAACTATAAAGCCCGGGCCTTAAAGTACTTACACGTTGTATGTTGCCATTAAGGTAGTTGTCTCATGTGTTTATCAGGACTTCTAAGTGGTTTACCGGGAGAAACAAGAGTCAGTTGGAGAATTTAATGTCATGTTGGCACGTTGGCCATAGTAGCTCAAGGGTTAGAGCGGCTGGACGGCAACCAGAAAATCCGTGGTTCAAATCCCGGCTATGGCATTGAATTTTTCAGTCTGACTCTATCTTTCCATACTTTAGCCTACACACGGCCAGTGTGAAAGAACAATTAATTTCCATTAATTGACACTAATAGTGGTTAACTATAAAGCCCGGACCTTAAAGTACTTACACGTTGTAAGTCGCCATTAAGGTAGTTTTTTCATGTGCTTATGAGAACTCCTAGTGGTTTACCGAGAGAAACACGAGTCAGTTGGAGAATTTGATGTCATGGCGGTACGTTGGCCATAGTAGCTCAAGGGTTAGAGCGGCTGGACGGCAACCAGAAGATCCGTGGTTCAAATCCCAGCTATGGCATTGAATTTTTCAGTCTGACTCTATCTTTCCAGGTGTAGGCAGGTTCTTCAGCCCAACGGAGTTCCAGGTAACTACAGAGAGCCCGCCAATCGCCAACCAAGTCCGGTCGATCAATCAGTTCACCTGGAAAGACGGACGGCCGACCACAGAGCCTCCCCTCAGCCAAGCACCGTATTTTCAGAGCACAAGTGCTAACGTAGCGTTACTCAATTGCGACTTCGCCAACCGTTACTACCTGAAAAGACGGGATGAAACAATGAAAAGAGAAAAATTGAAACGGGGGATTTAAATCCTGCCAAGCATTCACCTTAGAGTGACGCGGGAACATCTAAGATCAGGAAAATCGGCTGCGGAAATCACGTTACTGCCTGAGCCATTCCTCTCGGTCCCCTGTACCTACAAGGGAACGCGATACAGCCATTTCTACAAATGTTTATTTCGTTTAGCATGCCATAGAGAAAAGAATAAGGTTTTTAAAAAACACTTTGTTGACTAATGGTTAGAGAACGTCTGTGAGTATAATACATATTGTCATGGCAACGGACATAAAAAATTCGGTGGAAATAGATAACAAACGGCGGATAACGTTTCACGGTAATAAAGAGCTTGCATAAGCAGTTTACGATCGCGCGGCTAGTGTACACAAAGGAACTGATGGGCGGCTAGCGTTTACAAAGCGGCGACAATTAACGATAGCGCCGATAAACAAGAGACTGATAGTTTATCACAGAGGTGAAAGACTTGTCGGCACCGATAGAGTTTCACGTTTCTGGAAGGTGATAGAATATTTGGATTACGTCATTAGATGCCTTGTTTATTCCAGAAAAAATTAGTGATTGGCAGAACAGTCTGGAATTCATGAATGGGTGTATAAAAAGAAGCCATGGATAGTGATGTGTCAGTTTGTCGGCGTTGGCGGATGTCCGTAAATCCGGACAAAAGCCACGCCATACTTTTCACAAAGCGTCACACCCCCGCAGACTGCCCCAACTTCAGCTTCCGAGGTAGAAGGATAGAGTGGACTAACTCTGTCCGATACCTTGGAGTAACATTGGACAGAGGCCTAACCTTTCGCCCACACATCAGAGACCTAGCGGCAAGGGTACAGGGAGCTATCGCTTCCCTGTATCCTATGCTGGGGTCGAGCTCGATGCCGCTTGGCCAGAGGTTATACCTCTTAAGAGCGCTGGTAATTCCCGTGATGCTATATGCCTGCGAGATCTGGGGCATGGCCGCAGATAGTTGGTTGGCATGGCTTCGACGTGCACAGAATAGAGGGCTACGGTCTATCTATTCTGTGGGTCGCTATTTTCCTACCAGGTTGCTTCACGAAGCCTCGGGACTTCCAGATGTGGAGGACGAAGTTAGGCGCCGGGCATCAAAATTCTACGCAACTTTACCAACTCACAGAAGCGCCCTTGTTAGATCACTGCGAGATTATGACCCCACTAGATGCCGTTCTAGACAACATCGGGACCCCCGCATGGCATGCGGGCACTCAAGATAACCCAGGAGCTAATCCAAGCAGCAGCTAAAGCTGAGCTCCACATAATCTCCTAAGTTGTTTGGCAACAAAATTCTCCCAAACCCAAAACAAAATTAAAAACACCAGGGTGCAGGGAATTGCATCCTAACCTTCCATCCCGAAGGTACAAATTGTAACCTCACAAAATTCTTCTAATCTGAAAACCCACACCATATCCATCCTACAAAATCCCGTTCAAATACCTTACCTGCGGTAAAACCCTTAACGGGTGGGCACGCAGCAAAAACCTTCTGGCTATATACAGCCAGCCAGCACGTCATGGTCATGGTCATGGTCCTGGATGAGTCAGTTGTGTGTAACGAGAGTATAGTTGTAACACGAGAGTCAGCTGTGGAATGTTGTAAACTGAACGTTGTTTGTTATTGACATCGACCTTGGAAGACTGTGTATATGTGATGTAATGTTGTTACGTGAGAATTGAACAGTGTATTTCGACGGAAATAAAGAACATTTAGAATTTCGGCAAATTGGACTTTTAATTCTACAAACCCACACTCCGGCTGTATCTACCTTGTTTGCAGCTTAACTTCACAGCTGGTTCTTAATCCATCAGCTCATGAATTTGGGACTTTCACTTTTACTTCGACTGACTCGCTGAACGTCTTCGATTTACATGCACCATACGATGAAATTACAAAGTATTTCCAGAGTATCGTGAAATAAACAACAGTTTGGTTTTCAAGAATGTACAATCATTCTGTGAGCAGGTAGTCATCTATCTTTGATCTACAATTTGATGTTAGAGAATTTGTTTCCAAAATATTTAACCTCGCCTTTCGAAAATAATGTAGTAGCTTTATTTAAAAATGTTATGCACACTCCAGATTTTTTGTTATAATAACTTTATATTTTGAAACACAAACTAGCATGAACACGTTTTGATCTTCATGAAAGGAGCAATTATACTTATAAGTTTAACTTAAGCCTTACGCATAATTACAGAAAATATATCATTAAAGAAGAGGCATGATAAGTCTTCAGTAGGTTTTGTATAGTAAAAAGAGCTACTGACGTTTACATATAGCAAGACAAACTTTCAATTCTCATTTATACATTTCGTACATAGGATATATCAGCTAAATAGCAGTTCGTTGTGCGATGTCTTCAAATTTCTACCCATTATGAATGAACACACGGGGGAAAAGGACTTCTGATTTAAAAAAAGTAAGTATTTGAAAATTCAAAGCAATAAAAAACATGTTCTAAGTAGTAAAAATCCTCAAAAATGTTTATTTGGCATGAATTTAACAAGATGTACATTACTTGAAAAATAAAATACATTATGATAGAATGTAATTCAAGATGAAGAAGACTTCAGGGTCTCTTCCCAGAAAATTCAAGATAAACATTTTATTTCTTATGAAAATAGGTCAAATATATGGCATTTTAGTCAAAATAGTTTGAGCAATTTCTGAGGAAATAAAAATATTAAAAAGCTCCCTGTAAAGTGTACTTGGGTGGAGAATTATCTTGAAAATCTGTGTCTCCTGTTTCTGGAAGATGCTGAAAATTTAAATAAGTTTGGTATTTATCTGACAGATATCCACACCGTACTTTTTCTAATAGTTCTGTTTAGGGAGCCTCAAAACATGTATTTCCGGTTAAATTTCGGCATCAATTTGGGTGGTGTACAGTATCTTCTCCATCTAGTAAGCAAGTACCGAGAGATGGCTCCACGGTCACGTGTGAGGTCCAGGTTTCGACTCCTTATGTCGACAATTCTGATGGTGGTTCTTCGTGGTTTTCCCTGGTAGAAAATTCTAATGATGTGGTGGTTTCTCTTCCACCACAAGTTTCATTCCCCATACTTTCGCTACCCTCTTATCTTTGAGCTAGGCTACGCACTGTGAGGAGTCGGACGGTTGGGGCAAATGCTTACTCGTTAGAAGGCGGCCGCGTTGCCTGCAGCCTATATCTTCCTGCTCTTCTTTCACCTCATCCGTTCCTCCTGGTGCTGGTAAGCATAAAAAATCCACGTCCTTCTTTCTCTATCATATTTGTTAAAAACGTGATAAAAATGAGGCTCCTTTAAATGCAATGATGATGATACCCGCCTCGGTAGCGTGGCGGTAGAGTGTCTGCCTCACGTTCAAGAGGTCCCGAGTTCGAATCTCCGTCAGGGTGAGTTACCTGAATAAGGGTTTTCCGGGGTTTTCCCTTATCCTGAAAGACGAAAAGACGAATGTTGGGTAACTCTAAGCACAATGGACCCTGGGCTTATTTGAGCATCATTCATTCCATTCATCGTCCGATAATAATAATAATAGTAGTGGTAGTAGTAATAATATAAATAATAATAATAATAGTAATAATAATATTGCAACTACAGATAATATGTTTATTTATGGTTTGAAGGTAGCCTACAGAAGCAATGCAGAATTATAGGTACTTTACACCAGATGATCAGATGACTATGTAAACAATTAAGAGAATCTGAAAGTACTCCAAGTTGAAGGTTGGAACAGAGGGGGTGACTTTTGTTTGAAACCTTGTGAAGGAAGGCACTATATTCATCCTGCTGAATGTGGTGAGTGAAGATCAAACGATGGCGACGCATATACAGCTGGAAGTAATCCAGAATAAAATAAATAAATAAAATAACATCACAGCACAACTCTTGGAGTTCCATACAACAGCCACACGTGCGAATCCCGTGCCGCATATCTACCACCTTCCTCAAATCCTTACCTCCACCTGAAGGTAGACACGGCCATACTCTATATTAAAGATAGAAGACAAAAATAGGCTAGTTTCCTTTTTAAGTTCAGGTAAACATTATTGTATAATAAATATACTGCAGTTTTGAAAATGCAGAGCACAATAATGATTTGAAACATGTACTCAAAAGGCCATTCAGCGATGATCCTAAAGTTCCGATGGATATACTGACTTTCAAAGTCTTAGGTCGGTTCCCTTTCAGTCTTCTCATTGGAGGACTTGGAGGGTAATTAGATAGAATTCGTTAAATTAGATGACCCAGATGTTTGTTGAAAGTGCTCTGTAGTCTACTATAGCTCTTATGGATGTCTTGATTGATCTCCAGAGTTATGTCAACACGCAGCACGCTGTTTCGCACATACCAAGGTGCACCAGTCATCAGTCTGAGATATCGTTTTGGATAACCTGTATTTTTGTATTTAAGAATATGCAACAGAACCCCATAGACAACACCCATACTGCCATATAGATCTAATCAATGTCGTGTAGATAATTCTCTTATATATAAAAAATTCATAAAAAGAGGCAAGTATTTTGGGCCTATAAAAGGAGATGAGACTAAATGGGAGGAATTAAGAATTAGGCGTAAAAAACATAGGTTGGTAGCATTATTCAAAGCTAATGCTGGTGTAAAGGCATGGATGGACGTTAGTGTAAGGTTAGATAATCCGGATTATTATGGACGAAACGATCATAGGTATAAAATTAATGGTAGAAGATACAGAACCGATGTAGGAAAATTTTCTTTTGTTAATAGAACCATTGAAGAATGGAATGAATTGCCTGTAGCAGTCTTTCAGGGCTGTCCCCTGTCGATGAAGAAATTTAGAAAAAATCTAGATGGTTTATAGTTTAACCTTTAAATTATAATGGTATATAATATGTAAATAGAGAAGTAATTAGATATGTTTTAAGTGACTAAAGTAAAATAATATCATGTTTGTATTGTTTATTGTGTTATTGTTGTAAATCTAGTATTTGTAATTTGATCTGTATTCTTAACTCTGCCACCGGGTAGTACCCAATTGCAGTGAATAAATACATACATACATACATACATACATACATACATACATACATACATACATACATACATACATACATACATACATACATACATACATACATACATACATACATACATACATACATACATACATACATACATACATACATACATACATACATACATACATACATACATACATACATACATACATACATACATACATACATACATACATACATACATACATACATACATACATACATACATACATACATACATACATACATACATACATACATACATACATACATACATACATACATACATACATACATACATACATACATACATACATACATACATACATACATACATACATACATACATACATACATACATACATACATACATACATACATACATACATACATACATACATACATACATACATACATACATACATACATACATACATACATACATACATACATACATACATACATACATACATACATACATACATACATACATACATACATACATACATACATACATACATATTGCATAGCTAATGGAGATTTTTGTGAAATGAGAAGTTTTGTCTAACGCGATGTCTGCAGCTCTTGGTAATTTCAGATAGGTGTAGGTTCCACGTTGTCCAGGCTATTCTGCACAAAGTGAGGATTCAAACCAGAGGCTATGGTGTAGCAAGACCTACAGAATAGCGATGACTAAAATACTGATTTCTTTCGAATCTTTCCTCTGTATTTACGAAGTCTGTATCTCGTTTTAGAATGCAAAGTGATATGAAAACCGTAATATTTATAGAAAAAATGCTTGTAGTAACAGATTTTAGGTTTATGCCGGTAATATTATGTTTAAGAAGATCGACTTGTTAAGGAATGACTTAAAACAAACAGACTTTATCTCAACAGCAAACGAAAGCAAACACTATTGAAAGATTTATTATTTCAGCTCCTACACGATTAGCTTGTAATTCTTTTGCGCTGCCAACGGCACTGAACTTTATTGCTTTAGCTCAGGATAGCTGAAGTGTTATCGGTGGTTTTGCTGGTTGTCGAAGACAGAAACAATTTCTGCAAATTATGTATTTTAAACACTTGCAAGACGCTTCATATTTAAATTGAGTATCGTTGAAGGAAGCAAGCATACTCGCTGCATTGTTTTTATTACAGTCTACAGGGGGGCCGTACGCGAAAATGTTAAAAAAATATAATTTTTTTGTTGTTTTGTAAAATAGTATATAGTGTTAGCTATCAAACACCAAAATATTATAACTGTATGTACCTTTAAAAAAATTAAATGCCCTAGTGTTGCATAGTAGCCACGCCCCCTTCTTTCTTAGCTTTCATTTCACTCTTTGTTTGTACAAGATTTTTCCAGTCTATATGGACAGGCTGATTCTGAGGCTGCTAAAGAAGCTGTTGCTCATAACAGTATAGAAGAACAAATAATTGGGACTGATCTATGTGTATCATTTGTCAATACATGGATGAAACGTGGCCACACCTCTCTGTATGGAGTTTCAACTGTAATAAGTGTAGATACAGGTAAAGTTTTAAATTTGAAAGTTATGAGAAAGTCTTGTCATGTGTGTACAAATAGAAAGAAAATAATGGTATAAAAACTGAAGAAAAATGGCTGGAAATTCACAAGAAAACTTGTTCAAAAAACTTTAATGGCAGTAGTGGTGCAATGGAACCTGCAGGCATGATGATATTTTCTAGGTCACAGGAAACAAATAAGGTTAGATATACAAAATATCTAGGCGATGGTGATTCTAGTGCTTTTAAAAGTATAATAGAGAGCTACCCATATGGCCCCAATGTAAAAGTGAAAAAGTTGAATGCATTGGCCATATACAGAAGAGAATGGGTGCTCGTCTGAGAAAACTATGTCAGGAGATGAAGGGAAGAAAGCTCAAAGGTGGCAAACCTATTTGTGGAAAAGGAAGATTGACACAGAAAGAAATAGGTGTATTGCAAAACTAAAAAGGGCTTGCTATCAGAAGAAACATTGGAGATGTGAAAAATATGCAACGAGCAGCGTGGGCCACCTATTTTCATAAACTGTCTACTAACGAAACCCCACAACATGGTCTTTGTGATGAATCTTGGTGTCCAGTGAAAAGAAATGAGCCATATAACCATAGCTATAGCCTTCCATCAGCTGTCTTGGAATCTATTAAGCCCACCTAGCAATTCTTAGCACACCTAGACTTGCTAAAAAAATGTCTCCATGGAGAGACACAAAACCCAAACGAAAGCCTCAACAATCTGATATGGAAAAGGTGTCCCAAAACATCATTTGTGTCTTCCATAGAGGTGAAAATTACTACATTTGATGCTGCAATAGTGTTTAATGATGGGAATGTTGGCAGAAATAAAGTTATGCACCAGTTACGATATCAACCTGGTGTGTTTATGGAAACAATTTTGCAGAGTATCGACAACATTCGCATCGCTGGTGCAGAAAGAGCTATGAAATTAATGCAGAAGGAAGCAAGACAGAAGAGGAATTTAAAAAGAAAGGCTGGAGAAGACCAGAATGAGGATAAAGACTATGGATATGGAAAGTTCTGACTTAAAATTAAAAAACAAACTGAATAATACTTATTGTATTTTTAACTGCTTATCCCCGTAACTTGCACCTTCTACAACTTCAACCCATTTTTCTCTCAAACTACTTCATTTACAGTGATGCAATTTAGCACACGGCTTTACTATGCCACAGTGAACATTTTGTTGGTTCTGGAATTTAAGATTAAGCTCCAGGTGGAATGTGATGATACAAAATCCATGAAATTATTTCAATTTATAAAGGATGCATATGATTAACATTTTTTTTAAAAAATTCTATACAGCTTCAATAAGAAATCTAAATCCAACAAATTCTTGTTTAGTGTGTTTTAAAATAACATACAAAATTTCAGAAAGATAGCATATGAAAATTTTGAAAAAATGGGCTTAAGTTTGTAAATATCTCTGCATAGAGAAACAATATGTAGCATTAGTTATAAACAATGGAAAATTATGAAACAAATTGTGCATATTAACTGTATTATCTTAAATGAGTATACTAAGTTTCAGTTCTCTAACTTGAATAATTTGGCTGTTATGGCTATTTATGTAAGACCCTGAATATTAGCATACGCCCCCCTTAGCTCAGGATAGCTGAAGTGTTATCGGTGGTTTTGCTGGTTGTCGAAGACAGAAACAATTTCTGAAAATTATGCATTTTAAACCTTGCAACACACTTCATATTTAAGTTAAGCATCGTTGAAGGAAGCAAGCATACTCGCCGGATTTTTTTTATCACAGTCTATATCACCATCCCCGCTTCATATGCCTTCTTCAACCAAATGCAAGGGTCTTATTTTTTATGCTAAGCGTTTTTATACAAATTTATGAAAGAAGTAAGAAAAAATGCTCATGAAAGTTTTATCCACATCTAGATAGCATCTACAACATGGGTATATAAATGACATGATCTTAGAAGGTATTCCTGTGTGCAGAGAAAAATTATAGTTCTTCTGCAGTCTTCGATGATTTTGTTTTTCACAAGGAAAAACAATTGAAGACACTTCATGACGTTTGAGTTCAGATGGAGAGCTATAATGTCTTATGAGCCCGCCTCCGTAGCATAGATGGTAGCATATCTGCCTCACGTTCAAGAGGTCCCGAGTTCGAATCTCGGTCAGGGTGAGTTACCTGGATAAGGGTTTTTCCGGGTTTTTCCCTTGTCGAAAAAGACGAATGTTGGGCAACTCTAAGATCCATGGACCCTGGGCCCATTTGAGTATCATTTCACCATTCCATTCATCAATTATGTAAATTACAAAAAAAGGGCTTCTGATCTACTCAAATTTCTGGTGTTTTTCTTTTATAAGTATCTATTTTATTCATAAATTTTCGTAATTTGTGTCAGTTTCATAATTTGTGGCAATTTATCCAAAGATTTTTGATCACCAGGGCCAAATTCTAATATGTTTGCTTTCAATTTTTGCATAGACATTGCTAAAATGTATGTGCTCCTCTTACGAATACATAACGAATGTGTTTGACATCAACAACTAGCAGTTTCTGAGAAAGATTACGGCTAGAGTTTCAACATATCAACAAGGTTTAGAACCCTTAGAAAACATACGCTCTTGGGATATTTGTTAGATACTAATGTTGTACGAATTGTAGCTCTATATTTTAAACTACAGTGACATGGCACATTATCTAAAGCATTTCTACCATTGATAAATCGATTGATCATTTCTGTATATTAATTTTAATACATTATGTATTATAATTGTAATATTTGTTGTAATAAATATTATATTTTGCAACTATTTTTAATCTGTTTAACATTTAAAGTCGTGTTATTTTTAGGTCATCGATATACTACATAAAGTAAATTATTTTAAAATTAAAATCTTAACGTTCTTTATACAATTGTCTTTTAATTGTTCCAACAAATCATTTGTTCTAATTTATTGTAACTATGTAAACCACTGAATAAAATTCTCATTATGCTTTTATCTGTAAATTTCTGTTTCATGGTTGAAGAGTACTAAACTTATTTGTTCACAGTTTTAAGTTTTGAGAACTTATATAGGACAAACCGGAAAGCCCATCGATACCAGAATAAATGAACATGAACAGAGCATTCGTTTAATGCAACCTGAGAAGTCTGGACTGGCAGAGAATTGCTTTTATAACGACCATAGAGCCAACTTTCGGGAAATGACCATCTTGGCAAAATGCAACAGTTACCTGGAGCGGGAAGTTAAGGAGGCTTTGGCCATTTCCTTCGAGAGGTGCATGCTGTTCTCTATACACTGGCCCACAGAGCTTTGTCTATTTCTGATCCCAGCCACTTAAAACAGGAATTACAGCACCTGAGACTCACTTTCCTTCAAAACGGCTACTCTGAATATGACGTTGAAGCCTCGATCACCAAAACTAGGAAAGGAAAACCTGTAATACAACAAGCGTCAGATAAGCCTACCGCTGCAGCCTACATCCCGTTTGTCGGCAACCTATCCGGCAGAATCAGCAGAATTCTCGCCAAATACAACATCAGGACCATCCACAAGCCACCTCCGAGGATTAAATTTTTTTGAGACTGATGAAAGACAAAGTGGACTTCCAAGTTCCGGGAGTGTACCGCATTCCCTGTGAATGTGGGACACCGTATATAGGACAAACCGGAAGGACCATCGCTACTAGAATAAACGAACACGAACGGAGCATTCGTTTAATGCAACCTGAGAAGTCTGGCAGAGCATTGCTTTGATAACGACCATAGAGCCAACTTTCGGGATAGGACCATCTTGGCAAAATGCAACAGTTACTGGGAGCGGAGAGTTAAGGAGGCTTTGGCCATTTCCTATGAGAGGTGCATGCTTAATCGTGATGCTGGATTTCAGTTCAGCTCCTCTTGGAAACCGGCCTTAAAATGGAAATCCGTTGGCTTAAGAAGCACAATCTTACAGCTTCATCATCAAGTTAAGTAGTTAACGTTTGTTTGACCCAATCAATTCATTTTATGTACTCACGCCATCTCCTGACCTGACATTTAATTTACTGAAAACAGCCTTTTGTTCAGTGATGCAAGTATTGGTAGTGTTTTTTCTTTGTTGAAATTTAGTTATATTCAGTTATACATTTTGTAGTTATAACATTTATTAAAATATCCTGATGATGGGATACGCTCTTGAAACGTCGATTTTTAGTCGTCTTTTCGCCTGGCTTGTTTCCCGATAACTCTCTAACATATTCGTCGCCAGGAAAGCTTCAGGTCTTATTCTTTTTATAAAAGTGTATCAGTTTAGTAAAATAGTGATTTATCTAATGTATTGCAGATAAACGCACCAAATTTCATATGCATGTGCATATATTAGTGTCTGATGCATGCTAAATATAAAGATTGTGTATGAAGTTTATATAATTTTCCCTATCACTTAAATAACTTTTGAAGATATGGTTGATTAGAAACTCGGTGTACGGAGATAGCCATGTAAAGAGATCTCAGAAATTATGTTAACGATGTTTTGCTACTTCTAGTTTAACCGAAGTGACCACAACTTTTCTATTTCAAATAGAACAATCTATACTACTTATAGGTTGGTTTAGGACTCCTAATAACTTTACAAGTACCCTTAATAGAAAAAGAGCAAGAATAAAAAGGGGCGGAAAGAAAGCAAGTGGTTTACCTTCTAAAGTGGGTTCAAACTGGTAGCTGTCAACGGCTTGACAATATGACAGTCGATCTTAGAAGTCATTTAGGGGGGGACGTATGCAAATATTCAGGGTCTTACATAAATAG
Organism: Mantis religiosa; assembly: GCA_030765055.1. Classification (NCBI taxonomy): domain Eukaryota; kingdom Metazoa; phylum Arthropoda; class Insecta; order Mantodea; family Mantidae; genus Mantis; species Mantis religiosa. The sequence goes on along the minus strand of CM060947.1, from coordinate 67,206,674 downwards.
CCATTACATCCAAAGTTTTCAAGTTAGAGAAGTGAAACTTAGTATACTCATTTAAGATAATACAGTTAATATGCACATTTTTTCATAATTTTCCATTGCTTATAACTAATGTTACATATTTTTTCTATATGCAGAGATATTTACAAACTTAAGCCCATTTTTTTTTTTTCAAAATTCTCATATGTTGGTATGTTATTTTAAAACACACTAAAATGAATTTATTGCATTTAGATTTCTTATTGAAGCTGAATAGAATTTCAAAAAATGTTAATCATATGCATCCTTTAAAAATTAAAATAATTTCATATATTTTGTATCATCACATTCCATCTGGAGCTTAATCTTAAATTATAGAACCAACAAAATGTTCAATGTGGCATAAGAAAGCTGTGTGCTAAATTGCATCACTGTAGATGAAGTAGTTTGAGAGAAAAATGGGTTGAAGTTGTAGAAAATGCAAGTTACGGGGAAAGGCAATTAAAAATACAATAAGTATTATTCAGTTTGCCTTTTAATTTTAACCCATAACTTTCCATATCCATAGTCTTTATCCTCATTCTGGTGTTCTTCAGCCTTTGTTTTTAAATTCCTTTTTTGTCGTGCTTCTTTCTGCATTAATTTCATAGCTCTTTCTGCACCAGCGATGTGAATGTTGTCGATACTCTGCAAAATTGTTTCCATAAACACACCAGATTGATATCGTAACTGGTGCATAACTTTCTTTTTGCCAACATTCCCATTATTAAACACTATTGCAGCATCAAATGTAGCAATTTTCACCATTATGGAAGACACAAATGATATTTTGGGACACCTTTTCCATATCAAACTGTTGAGGCTTTCATTTGGGTTTTGTGTTTCTCCATAGAGACATTTTTTTAGATCTGGGTGTCTGGGTGTGCTGCAAGTCTGGGTGTGCTAAGAATTGGTAGGTGGGCTTTTTAGATTCCCAGACAGCTGATGGAAGACTATGTGTTGCTACTATGCTACTATGCGACACTAGGGCATTTAATTTTCTAAAGGTACATACAGACCACATACAGTCATAATATTTTGGTTTGTGATAGCTAACACTATATTACATTTTACAAAACAATAAAAAACTAGATTTTTTTAAACATTTTCTCGTAGTCCCCCCTTAAGGAATGATATAACTAGGATTTAGGGATATCTCTAATCACTTCCATTATTGGATACTCCAGGACTTCTAAGTTGTTGGGTGTCTCTCGATATACAACTGCCTTAAAATGATTCCAAAATAGAAGTATAAGGGCGACAACCCTGGGGTATTTGCTGACCGCTCTGTGTGACCTCTCCTACCAGTCTGTTGTAGATAAACCTGGTCTTGACCACTGACGAATAATCTTTTCAAAGTGGCTGGGGCTTCATCTTGCTGAAAGAGTGTGTCAGATTTAGGTAGCCGATTGTTGATAGGTTGTGTATACACGTTTCTGATGGCCGGTAGCATTTGATTTGAAACAAGTATAGGCTAGCAACGCAGAGAAGGTCCCTGTAAGGAATGTGGTGTGTTACACAGTGGGCAAGGACAGCGAATGTGTATGGCAGAGAACGCATGCTACACAAGGAGTAGAACCGTTAAAAAGCATGCGCCCTATTCACTCTGTACACTAAATCCGAGAAGATTCATTCACAAAAGTAGAAGCCGTCAGAATGTTTTTGAATGGTCTGTAACTGTACTGACATGGGGTGTCATAAACTTGTCCAGAGAGGGTGTGGGAACCTTCGCCAAGCCCCCTGCATCTCATCCTTCGGAGACTTTCTCTCCTGTGAAGGAGTATATCTAGCGTTTAGCGTTTCTCTGAGGGGGGGGGGGGGGAACAGAAGAAGAAGTACGTACTAATAATACTGTGACTTTGTGGGTTCGTGAAATTAAAAGTCCGATTGCACCACTCAAAAATGTCCTTTATTTCCACCGACTTACAGTTGAACACTTGCCAATTACACAGAATTACGTAATGCACACGATTACGTTTCACCAGTCCATCTGTTACAGTTCCACTGCCGCTCACAGTTACGCACACTCTTCCGATGTACGCACACAGTCTTCTCGTCCGTACACTAGCACGGCGCTGCTTCGCTGCTCGCCAAGAACTGAACTGACTGTCCTCACTCATTGCAGCCCTTTTTATAGGAGTATCACTGTTTTCTAGAAGTCTCTGGTTTCAGTGAATCACCACGAAGGTTCCAGACGGCAGGGGAAGGTGAAAGAGGCGGCCAGCGACAAGTGACACTTCCCTAATCATCCCCTCAGTTAGTGACTGAGATTAATGGGTGGGTGTCGCCCTGAATACTTCACGTCTGACCCTCCTGCTGGCCAGTTCTATAGGGAGTTCCGAAGTTCGGGTGACAATACGATCATCAACAATATCAGCCCAAACATTCAGTTTCTGTGCATACTGCTTGTGGTAGACCTCAGCCCATTGTGGAATTATGCCTGACCAGTATTGGCAGTTTATCTGTTGATAACTGCATTCAAACAGAAATGGCTTCATCTGAAAATATGTCCCAGAAAAACTGGCTTGTTAATCATTAATTCACGGAACTGCATTCTTTGTTCTCTGAATGGTCATGCAAAAGTGGAGTTTTGCAAGGATGTTACTTGGCACTTTTGAGGATTTTCCTCACGGAACTTGGCTTATATTGAATTCTAATGCTTAATGTGTCATAGTTAAGCGCAAAGGTTCTACTCCCATTAGTCCTGGACCCGTAGGACCAAGGACCCGGACCTCCTTCTACCCGGGAGCGTTGGATACTCCGGAGCTCTTTCCATAGGGCAATATCCGATTTCTTAAAAAGCCCCCCTCCCGCTGAGCACAACGTCAAGACGGGATGGAAGTGGATACGCCACTTACGAGCGTCAATCCCGCAGGGAAGACTACCGATAACCTCGGTGGGGCCGCCTGGTGATCTAGCACAGCTTCTAATAGCTCAGCAGGCTAGTGCCCGGGACTTATTAGGCAACCCTCTACCCTCTCCGGGCGGCCGTAGCCTGGCCGAAGGTACCCAATTCCACGTGGGTGTCGGGAACACACTGCCCCCTCGAGTTCAACCCAATTCGAACAACTCCCCTACGGGAGGGGCTCGGCAGCTCGGCCCGAGGTTCCTCTGGTAACGTCAGAGGTACCACGAGTGCTAAGGGTCCGCAGCGCCCACATCTCGGCAGCTGAATGTGTGTCATCGATTCTTTTGGATTTTCTTACACACAGAGAGCGTCCGCTGAAATATTCTCATCAGTTGCACCTTCGCAGCAAGTGGCAATTCTTCGCAGTTGGTAACTTTATTTACAGCTTTCAGAAAATGCTGTAATTCATCAAAATGGTAGATATGCTCCAAGAAAAATGGCATATTTAATAAAATGCTATTCATTAATGTCCATATTTTTTAAGATACACAAAAATGTAAATTATATTTTCATGTTACCGAGCGGGATGGCTCAGGCGGTTTCGTCTGTGGCGCGCATTCCGGAGGCCCGGGTTCGATTTCCCTGGCCACCCTACCTGATCCATGGGATTTGTCGGGGGTTTTCCCGGGTCACCAGGCGAATGCCGAGTAGATAAGTTACATCCTCCGAATTTCCTGAACTCAATTCCATCTCCATTATCACTCATATCATCTCTCATCTAGTAGTCTCTTTCAGGGTAGAAGTGTTGGCGGGTGTTTCGGCGGTGCATGGCGGGATGATATGCTCTGAATGAACCACTTCCTCCTCCGGTAGGTCGGTTGCCAGTCTCCGAATTGGCTGGGACCGCTTCCGAACCACAGTATGGGGACATGTCCATTGTCCTGGCCCTGGGGAGATTTCTAAGTAAAATGTGATGACCCTACCCTCTGCACTATCGTAGCTTTTGGGACGGCCGCCCTCTGTCTCCTCTCGCCTCATCCTCCCTCCCGGGGATGACCCACTTGGGAGCATAGATACAATAGATCAAGACTGTCGCAGTGCTGAAACCACTCCATAGTAATCTTAATGCTAATATTTAAATGCTCCTGCAAAGTCTCACTATAACTGACCTACTTTTAGAGAAGAAAGGTACATAAAGCAAAGAAAATGCATTTCTGAGAGCAAAAACCAATTTAAAAAAAAGCTCGTTAAGCATTTAATGGTGTATTATTAGGTAAGTAATATCGAAACCATGCAGACGAAATTAAAAAATGTTTATTATTCTTTTCAACACCAAAAAGAAATTACTTTTTGATAGTTCTGTTTCAAATATCCGTTTAAACAGCAGAGTTTTTATCGCAGAACTTCTTGGAATTAAAAAGCACTAATAAAAGTGAATATCACTCCCGTAAAGAACATTTGGACTTCTTCCCACAATAAATGCATATTTTGCGCGATAGACCGCCATGTATGACCGTGACCTATTCCTCAAACGGCAGTTCTCTCACTCAGCTTTAAGGTAAAAGCGCGCTGTTGCCAAACGTGTGCTCTTTCGGTGGACATTTGTTTGCAAACCTTTGAAAGAGAGAGAAAGAGAAAATCCTTCAAACCTTTTCGTTAACATATAGATACCTCTTTCGTGTGCAGAGTGATATGCATATCTACCCCTTTCTATTCATTGTACGTGAATCTAAGGATTACAGAGAGTAATGTAAGCATTGTATATTTTAATTTTCAACGCAAGTTTGTGGTAAATTCCTTCTCCAGAAATACATAGAGTGTATAGCTGTCATTAGAATTTCTTATAATATTCTTTGTACGAGGGCTGTTCAATAAAGAATGATCATAATTTTTTATGGTCATAATTTTGCGCACTAAAATTCAATCTTATTATATTCTGTTAACTTAATGTGAAACAAACACGCCGTAGTAGTTTCATTGCTGGTACTCCTGGTTCCCGCCTGTGAGAACCAGGCAAGTTCAGACATGTTCAGTATCGCCTACCGCTCCAATGGAGGTAACATTGTTAACAGTTAAAGTTGATATTAGAAGAAGATCCGGAGTTTCTTTCAAACGTAATCACTGCTGATGAAACTTGGCTACATCATTTTGATCCTGAGAGCAAACAGCAAAGATTAGTGTACAAATCTCCATCATCAACCCCCAAAAAAGCAAAAGCGGTTGCTTCTGCTGGGAAAGTTATGGTCATCTCATTCTTTGATATTTATGGAATGGTTTATCAGCATGTTGTACTTACACACACACCAGTAACTGGACAATATTACAGGGATGTCCAGTAAACATTGAAAGTCCATATCAGGCGCAAAAGACCACATTTCCGTGAAGCAGGGTGGATGCTGCACCACGATAATGCGCGGCCGCATATTGCCAATGTTATTGCTGAATATCTTACAAAAATCAACGTGAAGTGCATCCCTCACCCTCCCAATATTCCGGATTTAGCCCCATGTGACATTTTTGTATTCCCTAGCTTGAAGAAACGCCTTCGTGGTAGGTGTAGTACCCATCATCATGAGCAGTGGTGAAAGCTGCGGAGGCGATTTTGAAGGATATCTCAAAATATGGTTTCCAGCATGTCTTTGAAGACTGGTACAAATGCTGGTACAAGTGCATCTCATTCAGGGGAGACTATTTTGAGAAGAACTATCAAAATTATGAGGATGAGTAAAGATACGTTGTCAAAAGAAAAAAAATTATTGTGATCATTCTTTATTGAACAGTCCTCGTATATTACAGAGGTATTTTAAGACGTAGCTTATGACGTAATGTTGCGCTGTATTTTATGGTCGGTTCCACTTGTTCATTTGTAAGAAAAAGGAGTGTCAAGCTAGTCATCTGTCATCTAATTCATTGGCTGTGTCAGTAGTCTGCTGGTGAAAGCAGAGATCATAGTCACAACATTGATTTGAAAGCTGTTGCATTCGAGCAAAGTCACGTGCCGCCTCTAAAAATATCTCTTTTGCTTATTTATTCCATTTCTTTGTGATTTTATTATCGATTTCCTCGGATATTTTAAAATAGGACAAAAATATACGAGGTCTGTTCAATAAAGAATGATCACTTTTTTTTTGACAACGTGCCTTTACTCATCGTCATAATTTTGATGGTCCTCCTCAAAATAGTCTCCCCTAAATGCGATACACTTGTCCCAGCGTTTCTACCAGTTTCATTTCTGCCAATCTTCAAAGACATGCTGGAAACCATTTTTGAAAGATCCTTCAAAATCGCCTCCGCAGCCTTCACCACCGCTTCTGATGACGGATAATGCCTGCCACCAAGGCGTTTCTTCAAGTTAGGGAATAGAAAAAAGTCAAATGGGGCTAAATCCGGACTATAGGGAGGGTGAGAGATGCACTTCACGTTGATTTTTGCAAGATATTCAGCAACAACATCGGCAATATGCGGCCGCGCATTATCGTGGTGCAGCATCCAGCCTGCTTCACGGAAATCTGGTCTTTTGGGCCTGATATGGACTTGCAATGTTTTCAGGACATCCCTGTAGTATTGTTCAGTTACTGATGTGTGTGCAGGTACAACATGCGGATAAACCATTCCATGAATATCAAAGAATGAGATGTCCATAGCATTCCCGGCAGAAGCAACCACTTTTGCTTTTTGGGGGGTTGATGATTGAGATTTCCACACTGAGCTTTGCTGTTTGCCCTCAGGATCAAAATGATGTAGCCAAGTTTCATCAGCAGTGATTACGTTTGAAAGAAACTCTGGATCTTCCTCTAACATCAACTTTAACTGCATGTTACCTCCATTGCAGCGGTAGGCGATACTGAACATGTTTGAACTTACCTGTTTCTCACAGGCGGAGACCAGGAGTATCAACAATGAAACTACTACGGCATGTTTGTTTCACATTAAGTTAACAGAATATAATAAGGTTTAATTTTAGTGCGAAAAATTATGACTGTAAAAAATTATGATCATTCTTTATTGAACAGCCCTCGTACATATCATACAACTTCAATGGGTATTTTCTGGTAAATTTGAATTTGAATAAGTGACACCAACGCGCCTCGGTAGCGTAGATGGTAGCATGTCTGCCTCACGTTCAAGAGGTCCCGAGTTCGAATCTCGGTCAGGGCGAGTTACCTGGATAAGGCTTTTTCCGAGGTTTTCCCTTATCCTGAAAGACTAATGTCGGGAAACTGTAAGCTCTATGGACCTTGGGGTCGTTTCAGTATCACTTCACACATTCATTCATATGACTTAACGTTGGAGGACGTAAATTACAAAAAGAAATTGACACTAATATACAGCCTTAGAGAGAGAGAGAGACAGAGAGAGAGAGAGAGAGAGAGAGACAGAGAGACAGAGAGAGGGAGAGAGGGAGAAATGAGCAGCTACCAAAAGTAAAGTTCGATTCGGAAAACATCGGAAGCATTTGATGGCGCTGCTTTCACAATCTACACTTTGGAGGGGAATACAGACCGAAAAAATTCAATGGCATAGACGAGATTTGAATCCCAGCTATGGCACTGATGTTTTCAGTCTGACTCTACCTTTCCATACTTTGGCCTACACATAGTTAAGATTAATTAATTTTTCCAATATACGCTTTATTTGAGCACTACTTCACTCATTTTATTCAGTCTGATGTGACCTAACCGGTTAAAAGGACATCAAACCTGTAAAAAGGGAGAAAAAGTAAATATGATAACTGTGTTGGAAGAACATTTCTTTATCTGCTCTAAAAACATTTGAGGGATAAGAGAGCGTAGGGTTTCACGGCCGGAGTCAATATAACTAGGAGTTATTTCCGGGCTGTTATGCCGTGGTCTGCTCAGACAGGCAACACTTCAGACGCTACTCGAACTTCTCCGAGGAGACTACGACGACGACCACGCCACTTAAGATGTCCACCATAGTTGTGGATGAATCGTCTGGAAAATCCAACAACAGCAGATCAGGGCATAACAGCCCGGAAATAACTCCTAGTTATATTTGAGGGATAGACGAATAGGACTAAAACGCGTTTTAACACAATTTATCGTGATTCAGGTATGGAAAAATGACTGCTATACTGATAAAGGCTAGTCGGATCAATCTGTCGATTTGTCGTCATTTTGAAGTATTATGACTACAGACAAAACACGCATCCATTACTACATATTCCAGGAACAGAAAAATGTGAAAAAAGAAAAACGGTTCTGAGTCTAAAAATCGGCAGAGGAAGTTCTCTCATTTGCTTTGGAGAAAGAAGAAGGAATTATCAGTTATTGTTCTACACTGCCTCGGAGCGCAACGATAAAGGAAAAGAAAAGGACGGGGGGGGGGGATTAAATTCCCTGGAGAAACACCAGGAAATTGTTCCAAACGTATGCTTTTGTTTGTAAATCAATGGAACCATTTTAAAGTTTCTGGTTATATTTCAGAAAATTGAGGAAATGTCTTTCAACTGAGCTGTCGTCCTTTAGTGACAAAATGTGGCTTTTTAATTTTTTTAATTACTTCCTCCAACGTTAAGTCGTATCGGAAATAGGTGAAATGGTGCTCAAATATGTCCAAGATACATAGAGATTAGAGTTTATTTTTCAGGATAAGAAAAAAAAGCTGATCCAGATAAATCACTCTGACCGAGATTCGAACTCAGGGCTTCTTGAACGAGGCAGACACGCTACCACCTACATTATAGAGGCGAGTGTTAAGATGTAGAAAGCAAGAAAGCAGTTAGAAGAAATAAAAATTTGGTTTTGAAATACAATTCCGCTTTGTATAATTAATTATTGAGTTTGTACTTCTCTATGCTCTTTAACTGCTCTGGTATATGGCATCCGTTCTATATTGGATGTGAGAAACCTTTCAATTTTGCTCAGAAGGCCCTTTGTCAGCTTTATGTACCGTAAATCTATGACATGGTACTACCGCCTTGTCCTGAAGGATGCTAAGGACTATTAAGTCTTCGTCCTGCCCTGAGTTTGAACCCGCTTCCTCGGGAAACCAGAGTCTAATGCCCGATTTCACCAACAGATGTTAAGACTTAACACGAGTTTAGCAACAGTTAAAACAAAAATTGCATTTCACCAACAAGTGTTAGCGTAACACTCGTGTTAAATCTCTTGTTAGACTAACAAGCCAAATTTCAGATGTTAAGTCCTTAACAATTGTAAATAGTCAAGATGGCGGAGTGAATTCAGCTGTTGATGTCGATTTGCTATATTTAAAACCGTCTAAATGGCATTCGTAATAGACTACGGCCTATGAGGAGAAATGATTTTGAGGAGCTATCAGAAGAAAATTTTTTAGGGAGGTATAGACTGTCGAAACAAGTTGCTTTGAAGGTTACTGCGGAAGTACAAGATAGGTTAGAACGTGCATTGAAAGGAATATGGCGATCTCACCTTAGCTTCAAGTATTAATAAATTTCGATTTTATAATTCACTGAATTATGTGGATAACACACTGTCCACCTCCCGTCCTGAAACGTTCAAGTCACTTGTCCTTCGCACCTCGTTTTAAATTTACGTGATACTGACAAGCTTTTAGGTGGTTGTAGTAGTGACACATGCATTTGAATTAAATTTGTTTCCTATATTCTCCCCGTGACATATTTCTCTTTTACTTTCACTGCATCCGTCCTCTTATTTTCCACGATATCCTTACACTTCGTCACCAATTCAGTTAACAATTCTTTCTCCTTCGATGAGAAATTTGTCTCACGGCATTATTTATGATTTTGTTCATCCGCCATTTTTCAGCTGGTGCATACGAAAATGCAAACCATAGCGCATTGCAGTACGTTCAGAAAATAATACGACTCATCCATAGGTTACTATAGCTTGATATTTACAAGTTTCTTGGCATTAACACAGGTTTGTTAACATTTTCAGAAAACAGGTTAGTGAAATGCAAGAAATTTAACATTAGTGTTAGCGCCGTGACAATTGTTAGGTTACATTTGTTAACGTCGATTTTAACATCTGTTGGTGAAATCGGGCATCAGAATGTTTCCCCTTGCCAGCGGAGGATGACTCTGATTTATATGTTAAATGAAGTACCTACCAATGCCCCCGTATTATTATTATTATTATTATTATTATTATTATTATTATTATTATTATTATTATTATTATTATTATTATTATTATTATTATTATTATTATTATTATTATTATTATTATTATTATTATTATTATTATTATTATTATTATTATTATTATTATTATTATTATTATTATTATTATTATTATTATTATTATTATTATTATTATTATTATTATTATTATTATTATTATTATTATTATTATTATTATTATTATTATTATTATTATTATTATTATTATTATTATTATTATTATTATTATTATTATTATTATTATTATTATTATTATTATTATTATTATTATTATTATTATTATTATTATTATTATTATTATTATTATTATTATTATTATTATTATTATTATTATTATTATTATTATTATTATTATTATTATTATTATTATTATTATTATTATTATTATTATTATTATTATTATTATTATTATTATTATTATTATTATTATTATTATTATTATTATTATTATTATTATTATTATTATTATTATTATTATTATTATTATTATTATTATTATTATTATTATTATTATTATTATTATTATTATTATTATTATTATTATTATTATTATTATTATTATTATTATTATTATTATTATTATTATTAGCTTTGATTTTAGTTGTCTCCCTGATGAAGAAAATAGCAAATAATTGATTCTTTAGTGTTAACCAAGATTAACAAATTAAAGCGATGTGGTTCCTAACTTTTATTCAGCTGTTTCGTATACCAGACATTGGTGCACATTCTTTACATAAGCCCGTTGCTTCAACTGGAAAAGTCTAAAGCCATGGAAATGAAAGAGAAGAACTTTACTTCTATAAAGTTATTTTCGTCGTTAAGAGTTCAGACACGTATCAGAGTCCTGGTTACTGCACAGATGCTATATTTAAGTTCCAAAGGGGTTTATTTTTGTTTAAGTTAATAAACTCTACTTAACAAGTAGTGTTGTGGTTCCTAAACATTGAACGTGTAAGTCAGACTAAGAGAAATTCCTGCCCAATATCGTCAAGGTTCATAATACATCTGTGTAACAGCATCATAATTTGAGGTACATGGAGAGGTATACAAGACAATTCTCGAAATAAAAGAACGGGTTTTTGTAGTCAAGGTAAACGAATTGGAAAAGACAAACTAAACATGTTGGTATAATTGAAGCTTTTCATCGAGTTGTTATAGATGTATTAACAAATTTGTTTAAGAATTTATTACGCCCACATGCTCTTTACATTTTATTCAATATCTTAGAGAAATGGATTGCGTGCAGGAACCTTGTCCCTTTGTCCCTGGATGCTATCCTCATAAGCCAGAAAATAATGATCAGGGTTTGAATTCCAATGGTCATCTTTTAACTTTGAATAAATAAATAAATAAATAAATAAATAAATAAATAAATAAATAAATAAATAAATAAATAAATAAATAAATAAATAAATAAATAAATAAATAAATAAATAAATAAATAGAATCTGAATATTCTACCCCGGCACCTAGACAACTATACCGGGGCATATATCCAAATTTTCTCTTTATTTTTCCATTAAATCCTTACAAATGTTATAATTATACAAATCTCTCAGAATACTACTCTACAAAAATAAAATGAAATAAAATAACAGAAATAAACACAAAAAAAGCAAAAAAAAAAAAAAAAAAAAAAGAAAGAAAACAACTATAAAAATTACAAAATCCTTATTTCCTAAATCTACATCTAAATCTACTAATTCTGTAGTCCACCATGGCCTCTGCCATCACTCTCTCCCTCCGCCGCCCATGCAGTCAACTCCATTGTTAGATTATTCAATAATTCTTCGCGTCTTATCGTATTTTGTATTCTAGAACTCCTTCTTTGATCTTGTACTATTCTTCGCCTATTATCAACTCTTTCTCCTTTGAATATTTTTACCTCTCATGCTTTCTTACTTACAAAGTTAGTCAAAACTTGTAATTTATTTACCAATTGTTGATCTCGAATTATGTCATTTACGATATATCCTGCTAGTGCATGCCTCTCTTCTTGTTGGTGAATTGCATATCTTCCACATTCAAATACTACATGTTCAGGATTATCTTGTTTGTTACATAATTCACATATATCATTTTCAGTTTTATTGATTTTCTTCCAATAGGTCTTATAAGGTCCGTGTCCTGTTATATAATGTATAAATCCCTTTGTTGGTTGAATAAAATTCAATTTTAATCTCTCTTTGACGTTCTGAAAAATTTAAAACACTCTTCTACCTTCTAGACTTTCTGTCCATTCATTTTGCCATTTATCTTTTAAACTATTTTTAATCATCCAAGATTTGTTTGTTCTGACTCCAGTTATATTATAAACTTTTTCTAAATTTCCTTTTTTCGCCCAAAATTTTGCGCCCTTCAATCTTATTAATAAATCAATCGGCCAAATGGCCGTTGTTACTAGCAATGCCATAGTTGGTGTTGTTTTTACAGCTCCTGTCAGGCGTAATAATACTTTTCTTTTCGTTCTTCTCAACAATCTTCTTATTTGCACATCATCTATCCTTTCTGCCCAAACTGCTGCCGCATACGTCATAATTGAAGAAAAAATGGTGTTATGATATATCTGTATGTTACGCAATGGAAGTACAAAATTTAAATTGGTTATTCTTGCTAGCTTTAGCATTATTTTCTCTGTTTTCTGCCTAATATACTCCGCGTGTTTTCTGAAATGAAATTTTTCATCTATCATGATACCCAAATATCTCATCTCTTTTTCCCGTTTAATGTTCTGATTATTTATCTTCACTGTAGGATCCCGCTTTAAATTTCCCTTAAAAAGCACATAATTTGACTTGTTTGGTGCAATTTTTAGTTTTGTTCTGAAACACCAATTTGATAGTGTATTTGTAACTTCTCTTGCTTTATTTTCTAGCTCTAGTCTGCTCTGTCCATCCATCATTATGACTATGTCATCAGCATACGCTATTACATCCAAAACATTATGATCTCTTTCCAGTAATTCTAATAAATCTTCTGATAAAATATCCCAAAAAAGGGGTCCCAAGATAGAACCCTGAGGGCAACCCTTGGTTATCTTCTTCCTAGTTTCAAAATTTGATCCACCAATGAATACTTCTCTATTGGAACAATAATCCTTTAATAAATTATAAATAGTACTTGAATATTTCTTGTCTTTTAAAATGCCGAAAAAATACGGCCACCATAAATAATCAAAAGCGCCCGATATGTCCACAAATAATCCAATTATTATTGGATTATTATTGAATTATAGGCATTAAGTATAAATTAATCCCTATTATTTACCCAAAATTGTAAAATGTATATTAATCAGGTAACGTTTGCTCATTATATGCAATTTCTTATTGCAAGGACTTTTTTCTCTATTTTACATCTCTACTTTTTCATTTTTTTGTCCTTTATGCTTTTATTTAGTAAGTTTCTTGTAACTCATCGAGTATATAAAGTGGTTCATATTATGTGTGCATATTTTACGAAGAATAACTTTTTTAACATCAGAAATTTCATTACTGATTTGAAAAATCAGTATATCTTCCACTCGTAATTTGGAAAAAAGTAACCGACATTTCTATTCAATGGTTAGTCTGAAAATTGTAGCTTGTAGATAGCCGGGTGATTATTGTCAAGAGAATAGATATTATTCATTACGTCATGAATAGATATTCCGTAATAGGGATAAGGCAGGTCAGTTTTCCCTTATACGAGTTGATGAGTGGTACATTCAGTGTGCTATTGACCTTACTCTAGTGTGATATCGTAGGCGGACAACTCTTCTTCACAGTGAAGTATGTATAATATGAAAACTTAAAACTGTTAGATGAATCTCACTTTGAGATTATTTTTGTAACTACTGCGTCATTTCAAGTTCAGGAGGTCCTGATTTCGAATCTCGGCCAGGGTGAGTTATCTTGATAAGGCTTTTCCGGGGGTTTACCTTATCCTGAAAGACGAATGTTGCGTAACTCTAAGCTCTATGCACCCTGGGCTCATTTAAGCATCATTTTACCCATTTCATTATTCGTCCGATATGAATTAACGTTGGCGCATGTACATTACCTCCCCCAAAAATTGCATCATTTTTAAAAAGTTTTAGCTCATCAAAATCCGTATGACAATTTATGCTCCTTTGGCAAGAAGTATTCACAAAGACTTATCCCAATGTCATGTTCATATAACTATTTCAAATAATTATTTGCATAATATTTAGTTTTGTTACATATTGTGACTTTGTGGGTTCGTGAAATGAAAAGTCCAATTGCACCACTCAAAAATGTTCTTTATTTCCACCGAATTGCAGTTGAACACTTGCCGGTTTTACAGAATTACGTAATGCACACAATTACAATTCACCAGTTCGTCCGTTATAGTTCCACTGCACGCTCACAGCTACGTACACTCTTCCGATGCACGTACATAGTCTTCTCGTCCGTTCACTAGCACGGCGTTCATACGCTGTTCGCCAAACACTGACTCAATTCATTCACTGCAGCCCTTTTTATAGGAATATGACCGTTTTCTAGAAGAGTCTCGTTTCAGTGAATCACCGCGAAGGTTCCAGACGGCAGGGGAGGGGGAACAGGCGGCCAGCGACAAGTGATACTTCCCTAATCAACCCCTCAGTTAGTGACTGAGATAGATGAGTGGGTGTGGCCCGTATGCCTCTGGTCCCTTCTCAGCTGTCGTTGGTCTGGCTTTCCAATAATTGGGTGACAATATTCTTATTTTATTTACCACGTACAAGCTTTCCCCTATTTCATCGTAAGAGGAGGTCAGTGTAATAAATCTTAATGAAAGTGTCAACATCTCTTATTAACGTATTCCTTAACAAAATCTTTAAAAGAACAAAAATATACCTGTTTAAGTTCCTCGAATCCAAATATATAGGTAAATAAAAAGGAAAAAATTAATAGCATATTAAATAAATGAATTTATTATAACTCGCAAAGTGAGGAAGCAATCGGGAAAACTCCGTAACATAAACATGTTTTCTACTCTCTCTCTCTCTCTCTCTCTCTCTCTCTCTCTCTCTCTCTCTCTCTCTCTCTCTCTCTCTCTCTCTCTCTAACGTCCTCCAACGTTAAGTAATATCGGACGATGAATGGAATGGATGAAATGATGCTCAAATGTGTTCAGGATCTGTAAGGCAAAGAGTTACCTGATACACATCTTTCAGGATGGGGGAAAACCTTGGAAAAATCGAGGCCGAGATTTGAACGCGGAGCCTCATGAACAAAAGGCTATCGCTATCGCTACCAAGGCGGACTACTCTCGTTCTATTTGTAGGAGCAGTAATAGTACATATTTCCAATGACATGCATCCTTAAATTATAACTTTCTTTAATTTTTCCCTACATATTTTTCTGCTTCAACGTATTGTGCTAAAGACAAATAGATGGATGTGAGTGACGTCACTGCATTGTAAAAATATGGATAGAGAAAGCATATGATTGTGAGTGTTAACATACGTTTTTAATTGATTATAGTCCTAAGTTACACTGCCAAAATCTACGATGCTTAAGAAATGTTTTCATTTAATAGACAAATTCCAGAACCCAGTCGCGAATCGAAGATATATCAGAAAGCGTCCCGAAGTTTGAATGTCATGATATCAACTGTCACAATATACGAGGTACGTCCAGAAAGTAAGTTCTGTTTGGTAATAAAATTAAATTGTGTACAGATACAGAAAAATTATTTATTGCACAAAATTCTAAAACTCTTAAACTACTTTTCCACATAACTGCCGAAATTTTGCAGGCATTTGTCATAGCGAGGTACAAGTTTTTGTATACCTTCTTCATAGAAGTTTGCCGCCTGTGTCTTCAATCAGTTGGAAACATTTTCTTTCAGCTCTTCGTCATTGTTGACCGCCAACGAAAGACTTGAGATGCAGAAACAGATGAAAGTCACTAGGAGCGAGGTCAGGGCTGTACGGGGATGGTCAAACACGTCCCAGCCAAATCCCTGTAGGATGTTTTTCGTCGCATTTGCAGTGTGCGGTCGTGCGTTGTCGTGAAGAAACACAACACCTTTTAACAGCATTCCTCGGCGGTTATTCTGTACTGCGCGGCGCAATTTCCTAAGTGTCTCGCAATAAACTTCTGCTTTCATTGCAAGAAATCGTAAGAAATCAATGAATAAGATGCCTTTCCTGTCCCAGAACACTGTGCACATCATTTTTCGAGGTGTCAAGATTTGTTTTGGCTTAACCTTTGCTGGGGATGAGGTGTGCCTCCATTCATTGAATGACGCTTACTTTCAGGGGTGTCGTAAGAAACCCAAGTTCCATCTCCGGTGACTATCTGTGTCAGAAATTCTTTGCCGCCTTCATCATAACGGGTCAAAAACTGAAGTTCACTACCCATCCGCTTTGTTTTGAGTTACTCAGTAAGAATCTTTGGCACCCAACGTGAGCAAAGTTTACGAAATTTCAGTTTTTCGGTAACAATTTCATGAACTAGTGATTGTGAGATTTGGGGAAATTCCATAGTGAGAGTACCAATTGTAAACTTACGGTTTTCCTGGATCTTGTCATCAATCGCGTGAACCAGTTCTTCTGTAACCAAAGATGGACGCCCACTTCGTTCTTCATCGTGCACTTCACTACGTCCTTCATTGAACTGTCGGACCCATCTTCTCACCATTGTATCACTCATCGCATTTTGCCGTAAACATCGCAAATTTGGCGATAAATTTCAATTGGTTTCACTTTCCTAGCATTCAGAAAACGAATCACAGATCTGATTTCACAAGCGGCGGGATTTTCAATCAACACCGACATTGTAAACAAGCATAACAAAGCGTACGTGGCTGTAGGCGATCTCACAATGGCGCACGTTTCTTCTCCTTGATCCAGAGCGTCTATCGCGTATGTGCGGAACTGCGATCGCAGCGCTGTAGCGGAGATAAATTGAAACAGAACTTACTTTCTGGACGCCCCTTGTATGTTTTCAGGTTGCCGAATACTCTGTTTATAAAAGCGTGGCGATGGTAGTAACTAACCTAACCAAACTCCAGCTTTCACAGACATAGAGGATAGAGGAATTCATGGAGGGGATTTGGCACTTTGACTAGACAGGTCTTTTGTACCTATGCCCTCAAGTAGGGCACCGCCTGGAGGACGGATGAGGTGAGAGGAGACAGAGGGCGTCCGATCAAGATTCTTTCAAGTCCCTATCACTTTTTTTTGGAAATTCCCAGCAGTCTAGTACAACTGGTATCCCACTTGCCGTGGTCTGAATGGCCCCCTAAGCAGGCTCGGAGAGTGGAGACCGAAGACCGCCCTACCGAAGGACCCCTGAGATGCAACACTGAGTCTTCCGCTGACCATGGTCTCCATGGGTCGGGTAGGCCTAACACGGGAAGCGAACACGGACCTCCCTAACGCAGGCCACAGACGAAACCGCCTGAGCCATCCCGCTCGGTTTTCTCAGATATACTTCATGACCTACCACAAGGACCTACCGCGCATTCAGCTTCACTGTTGCAGAGTTGTCAACTACTACATTGCAAATCTCTTGAATATTAAATGCTTAGGAGAGAGAGGAGGGAGGGACGGTAGGGAGAGGGAGAGAGGGATGGAGATACCAAGGTTGCTAAGTGTTTTTGTCTCTTTCGACAAATTCTCTTACCAAACACTGAACATCTACACCCCTTCCGTCTTGTATAATTGTTTTCTAAAGGATTAAAAGTCATATAAAGTTTCTACCCCACGAGCTTCTCTTTATGTTATAGTTCATTTACAGTCTTGATTTATTCTTCCAATTTAATTAAGATAGAATGATTTCTAAATAAATACAATATCATGACTCTTGGAGCACTCTGATACCGGAATTGGAAAGCAATTTATCAGAAAACCAATATATTCTTAAAATAAAACATAACGGGCGGTCAGTGTTAAGTACTGTAGGCTATGATCCAGCTGGCACTGGTTTGTGCATATATAGCAACACGAAATCTGTAGCGGAAAACCTTTTTCGTCTTGTGAAGTTGGTGTAATTAAACCATTGTTTATGAACATTCTATAGTTCTTATGCAACTCACTGGCTGGGGCTATATATCGCATGTATTGGTAATTTTTTTATCTCTTAATGAAACACCTGATACAACCGATCTATTGGTCAGGACACTCTTTGCAGCTGATTTGACGTAACAAACACCTGGGGCAGTTAAATGGTTGTTTCGGAGTTCCATCGTCGAGGCACTGTGTAACCCAACTTGGGTTCTTTAAGTTTATTATTATTATTATTATTATTATTATTATTATTATTATTATTATTATTATTATTATTATTATTATTATTATTATTATTATTATTACTATTATTATTATTATTATTATTATTATTATTATTATTATTATTATTATTATTATTATTATTATTATTATTATTATTATTATTATTATTATTATTATTATTATTATTATGAAAGGGTAGAGCCAGAATGAAAAGTTCAATGCCATAGCCGGGGTTTGAACCACGGATCTTCTGGCTTCCGTCCAGCCGCTCTAACCATTTGAGCTACTATGGCCAACGTGCCAACATGACATTAAATTCTCCAACTGACTCGTGTTTCTCCCGGTAAACCACTAGGAGTTCTCATAAACACATGAGACAACTACCTTAATGGCGACTTACTATGCTGTATGTACTTTAAGGCCCGGGCTTTATAGTTCGGACCACTATTAGGTACAATTAATGGAAATTAATTGTTCTTTCACACTAGCCATATGTAGGACGCACTGCGAAAGGGTAGAAGATCCGTGGTTCAAATCCTGGCTATGGCATTGAATTTTTCATTCTGGCTCTACCCTTTCATAATGCGTCCTACACACGGCTAATGTGAAAAAACTTAAATTCCATTATTATTATTATTATTATTATTATTATTATTATTATTATTATTATTATTATTATTATTATTATTATTATTATTATTATTATTATTATTATTATTATTATTATTATTATTATTATTATTATTATTATTATTATTATTATTATTATTATTATTATTATTATTATTATTATTATTATTATTATTATTATTATTATTATTATTATTATTATTATTATTATTATTATTATTATTATTATTATTATTATTATTATTATTATTATTATTATTATTATTATTATTATTATTATTATTATTATTATTATTATTATTATTATTATTATTATTATTATTATTATTATTATTATTATTATTAATAAGAATACTACTACTACTGCTGCTACTACTACTACTACTACTACTACTACTACTACTACTACTGCTACTACTACTTGAAGAAACCCTATTATACACAGTATATTATCATTGTAAATTCACAAAATTGACAAATTTGTTTAGAATTTTTTTTTCGGAGGGGATTCGGCACTGTGATAAGTGTTGGTCTGTTGTACCTTATGCCCCCAAGTGGCGCATCCCCGGGAGGAATGATGAGGCGCTAGGAGACAGAGGGCGACCTTCTTTGTTCTAGAAGTAAAATCGCAATATTATGAACGTGTATTGATGTAGCAAAGCAAACTTAACAAATTGATTTGAACAACGTTTCTTATGAAATAAGCTAAATAATGGAGCATGGAAAATTAAGTTGCAGGCTGTTCATGACGAAGTCGGTTACAAACAACTGCAGTTCAGACGGTCTTGCACGTTAGTGAAAAACTCTAACGTAAGTGAAAATTGTACACCGCATCATAATAAATGTTAAAATTATATACATTTCTAAATAAATATGAATTATAAAATAGAATCATGAATATAATGCATAAATAAACATTATAATAAATTAATAAATATATAATAAAATATAAACATAGCACATTAAACGCGTGTTAATACAATTACAAATATAAATACAAATAAAGCTAAATTAAATGAAAAATAAACTTGTAATTAGTGAAACGCTAATGATATATTCACTGCATATCACTGGCCGTCGGGTAACTCTAAGCTCCATGGACCCTGGACTCATTTGAGCATCATTTCACCCAATTCATTCACCGTCCGATATGACAACGTTGGAGGACGTAAATCACAACAACAACAACAACAACAATAATAATAATAATAATAATAATAATAATAATAATAATAATAATAATAATAATAATAATAATAATAATAATAATAATAATAATAATAATAATAATAATAATAATTAATAATAATAATAATAATAATAATAATAATAATAATAATAATAATAATAATAATAATAATAATAATAATAATAATAATAATAATAATAATAATAATAATAATAATAATAATAATAATAATAATAATAATAATAATAATAATAATAATAATAATAATAATAATAATAATAATAATAATAATAATAATAATAATAATAATAATAATAATAATAATAATAATAATAATAATAATAATAATAATAATAATAATAATAATAATAATAATAATAATAATAATAATAATAATAATAATAATAATAATAATAATAATAATAATAATAATAATAATAATAATAATAATAATAATAATAATAATAATTATAATAATAATAATAATAATAATAATAATAATAATAATAATAATAATAATAATAATAATCACTGGCCTACTAAAACGAGGTGTTTATGAAGAACTTTCGTAGTATTTTAAAAGTAGTAGGAATTTAGAGAGAGAAATTATATGTTTAGCAGTACCATCTAGTTCAATGATTATTATTCATTCAAAATGCATTTATAGAATATAGGAACAATTTCGGGACGCGTTTTAAAATACGTGTAGAAATAAAATATGAAGGGAGAGGAAACAAAATGTGGAACCAAGGATCACTTTAAAGGTCAATGTCATCAGTGATATATGTATGTATATTATAAACAGTTTATAATTCCGTTATAATCAACAAACAAACAGAACAGTTGCTGCATGCGTTACGTAGAGCATCGCGCACCCTGTTGCACATGACGAGTTGAGAGGGGGTCATTGCGTGTGACACATACTGCACCAAGGTCGCCGCGCGCTGCGGATACTGGCCGCATGCAGTGTTCTGCATCAGACTTTCCGGCTCGATTCCTTTTTGTTTCCTTTTACTACCCCAAAACATATTGGGACAGACACGGTACTTACCTAACACGTTAAATGCTAAACGTCTCTTTCACTGCCAACATCAATTTAGCATCGCATTCTTTATAATGTTGTTCCTCGTATGTGCTTCTCTGGGATTACGTGAATAAACTTGAAAGACGTTCTTCAATTGTGGTCACTGTTCGGAATTTGTCGGTGAAAATGTTTAATTTTATTTGTCTGTGTTTAAAATATATAATACATAGTGTAATAATACTTCAAATTAATTTAATTATAAGAATGCGCTACTAAATTCGGTGAATATTTCAAGAAAATTCTCATTAAGATTGCGTTTACCACCCCCCTCCAAAAAATCAAAGGCTATAATTTAAAAATGCACTATTATTTTTGAGTTGTGTTTATTTACCTTTATGTACAACAAGATTAATATGCAATTAAATTTCTTTCAGTTTAAATTTTGAGAGTACTGTTTCCTGCTCTACCCTCTCCTCAGTCGATTTGTTGATTGATCATCCATTTCTTCTGAATTTTATTATGACGTTACTGAATAGAAAAATAAATGAACTTTCAGTCCGCTTCGCGTAGGTGATGATAACGTGTCTGTCTCACGTTTAAGAGATCCGAGTTCAAATATCAGTTAGGGTGAGTTATTTCGGTAACGTTTTTTTTTCGGGGGTTTCCCTTATCCTGCAAGGTGAATGTCGGGTAACTCTAAGCTCTATGGACCTTGGTCTCTTATGAGCATCATTTCACCCATTTCGTTCATCGTCCCATATTACTTAATGTTGGAAGACTAAAGAATAAATTTAAAAAAATTAAAAGTTGAAAATATAATAACAAATATAAAATAAATAAACGCTCATATAAGTGTTTAGTATAATAAAGAGTTTTCAAAACTGGGAGCGAGTGAGATGGTGCTGGATGAGGTGAAGTTCGGGTCTCAAAGCCTCGGACGACCAAACTAAACGAAGGTATTTTCGCTGTTTTCCTTTGTCACTGGGTTAGATACCATGAATCGCGAATTTTCCTGTCATTCCTTTCGTCGCTGATTTCATTTCGTTCTTTACTATAGTCCGGCCGCTCTATCTCCGGTTCTGACAGTTCTCGAGAGGGGGAAGCGCGTTGTTGCCAGTTCTTTAGCGGGAATTTCAAGCAGAGGAACATCTGTATTTTAAATATTTCACGCATTTGCAGATCGTAACTTCGTAAATGTACGTGGACAATATGTATATACATGATCCCAGAATAGTTGTATATGGAAATAATATACCATTTACTGGAAAAGAAATAACAAAAAGCTACTTCGCACGAGTGGGAAATTCCTTTCTCACATAATATTGATATACATGTCGCCTTATAGCATCCTTTTGAAAAGCATTAATTGAAGCTTTAAGGCTGCCTCGTTGCCTTTGCTTTCCCAGTGTACGCAGAACTGGAGACGGCGAACTTAAATCAGCTGGCACTTTTCCTTGGTCACATTCTTCACGGTGGTTTTTCCCACCTTCCAGGCGTCACAAACGCTGTCCAGCACCTTGGTAACAAGTAGTAGAGGTCCACCACTGTCCCGCTCCTTCTCGAAGTACTCACGTAGCCTGAATATAAATTCACGGCTTTGGCTCTTACAAGAGCCGATTTTTTTCTTGAATTCTGGCGAACCAGTAGCCATATTACTGTAATAGCGATAATAATAGGACTTACAGACTCTACAAATCGGAATTCACGCACACACAACAAATAAACACACAACAAATAAAACAAACCACCAGCGCGGGATCCAAAAGCAACTAAAAGCCACGTGGTCCACACAAAATTTACTGGATTTGCAAGCCACGCCTAGCAGCGACAACGCTGATTGGCGCTAGCAGACAGTTTTAACCTCCTGACCACGACAACGGATGTACCGACTCCCAGTACCACCAACAGAAGCAGTTGGTGTGCGTGAAAGGTGTGACCGAAATATTCGAATAGAATGATGTACAGAATATCTTGCATGATAATGAAATTACAAGTTGGATTTCAATGTTTTGAAGCTAATATAGTCCTATACTCTCATTATAAAGATAATTCTGACCATATGTTTTCAATTACTCATTATTATATGTTGGTACTATTAATCTTGCCCCTCCACCTCCTGCAGTCACTAAACGTCAGAGCCGGAGATAGAACGGCCGGACTGTACCTTAAGATGTACAAAAGAGAAGCTCCTGCAACTGGGTTAGAATACCGCCTTTAGCATTTGGGACGTTTTTGTGTTTCTAACGTGACTCCCATGAGGGAGGGATAAGAGGAGAGACCCGAAGGAAGACCGGATCCAAAGTAGGAAGGGCGCAAGGGTGAACGATCCCTATTCTTTCCGTTACGAAGGCATTCTTGTCCCTGAAGGTTCTCAACTTCCACGATCCCCACAAAAGACCCCTGCGATATGAAAGGGCTCCGATGCCTCCCGTCACTGCACCGGCGACGATGTCCACCAAGGAAACCCCTCCCCCCTCCGGATGCAACAAAGAGGTGATATGTGGAGCGATTTGAAACGCAATGGTACACAAAAAAATCCTTGCTTAAACGATACCTAAAGCGAAATAGACTACAGTGTATTGTTTAATTTTTGTGAAAAATAACTCACAATAGTGGGTGCTAAGAGCAGAGAAGAACAATCTGAGAAAACTTGCTGCAAATGCATGTTAAATTTAATGAGCTGGGAAAAACAGAAATACAGCATGCGTTATCAGTCGCACGTGTTGATGAATTCCTTTTTACCACTATCGTTCGTGACTCTCATGCTGAGGGCCCGAGTCCGATTCCCGGCTCTGGGGTGTCGATTTTAATTTGGCCCTATCTGCACCTTAACCTCTGTCTAACACATGTGAAGTGTCCTCTATGGCCAACGTGGTTCGGAGTCCAAGGTATAAACTGTAGATCTTCCTATCCTCACCGTCATCTTCGCTATCACCACCTTTTACCGATTTCGTCTGAAATAACATGTGAAATTACACCAATTCCTGGTAAAATTAAAATGTAAACTTCATGGATATGACACAGAGGAAGTTGATCACAAGAGACGTATGATACGGAATGTATTTCTACAGTTCGATTTTTGTCGCAAGAGGAAGTAGGTATATCTTGCTCACGACGAATCCCAATGATTCATGAATAAAGGAAATTATTTGGACACTTTTCAACTTTTAACTGAGGAAAAAAATATTTAAGAGACCACTTGAGCAGCGGTGCTGGGCGGATCACTCATCCCGGAATCTCTCTGATCAGGAAACCTCTGATTCTCAACCCTTTGCCTAGGGGCCTCGAGGTTGTGTGGTTCATAAGGCCCTATATGTTCCACTTAAGGAAATACAGGAATTCATTCAATCATTCACTTGTGTAGAACATGCAGTGATTTAGAACAATTAGAAGAACAATTCTTCTGAGATACAGAAAGAGATAATTGAAATACCCGCATTACTGATGTAATTAATGAACATATTTTGTTCAACATTGAAAACGTGCTTTGTTATCATTTCAAGAAGATAAAACGATTGATATGTCCTCCAAGAGTCAAAAGAGTACCATCTTGAGCTAGGCTAATGTTAATCTGGTCGGGTGGAAGAAAATGTTGTTGCATTTTATATATATAAAATACGAGGGCTGTTCAATAAAGAATGATCATATTTTTACGGTCATAATTTTTCGCACTAAAATTCAATCTTATTATATTCTATTAGCTTAATGTGAAACAAACACGCCGTAGTAGTTTCATTGTTAGTACTCCTGGTTCCCATCTGTGAGAACCAGGCAAGTTCAGACATGTTCAGTATCGCCTACCGCTGCAATGGAGGTAACATGCGGTTAAAGTTGATGTTAGAGGAAGATCCGGATCTTCTATCAAACGTACTAGCTGCTGATGAAACTTGGCTACATCATTTTGATCCTGAGAGCAAACAGCAAAGCTCAGTGTGGAGATCTCCTTCATCACAAACCCCCAAATAAGCAAAAGTGGCTGCTCCTGCTGGGAAAGTTATGGTGATCTCATTCTTTGATATTCGTGGAATGGTTTATCCGCATGTTGTACCTGCACACACATCAGTAACTGGACAATACTACAGCGATGTCCTGAAAACATTGCAAGTCCATATCAGGCGCAAAAGATCACATTTCCATGAAGTAGGCTGGATGCTGAACCACGATAATGCGCGGCCGCATATTGCCAATGTTGTTGCTGAATGTCTTGCAAAAATAAACGTGAAGTGCATCCCTCACCCTCCCTATAGTCCGGATTTAGCTCCATGTGACTTTTTCCTATTCCCTAACTTGAAGAAACGCCTTCGTGGGAGGCATATCCATCATCAGAAGCAGTGGTGAAGGCTGCAGTGACGATTTTGAAGGATCTCTAAAAAATGGTTTCCAGCATGTCTTTGAAGACTGGCAGAAACACTGGGACAAGTGCATCGCATTCAGGAGAGACTATTTTGAAACGGACCATCAAAGTTATGAGGATGAGTTAAAGTATGTTGTCAAAAAAAAAAAAAAAAAAAAAAGAAAAGAAAACAAATGTAATCATTCTTTATTGAACAGCCCTCTTATATATATACACACACACATATATATATATATATATATATATATATATATATAAAGAATGTTTAGTAAACGTGCTCTTAAAGGTATTAAACACCTGGAAAATAGAAGGAAACTAGTATCACAAATTCATAATGGATGCACAGTGGTAGTAGGAAGATCTGTAGACATTCACACTCTTATTAAAGAATTTACCTCAATGCACTGTTTATATATTACTATGTTGATCACATAGTCTTGCCACTTCTTTGTAAACAAATTAACTGGGTGATAGTATTCATCGCTATCCTTTCTGGAACACATACATTTTCAGCCCGTCTTTTAAAAGAATTACGGAATTATACGTTTTAAGCTACCTGGTCCCAGTGAACTGTGTTACGAAAATTCTGGAACCCATGCTGCGTTTAAGGTGCTCTTGGGAAATGTAATCAAATATCAAGCCTGGAATTCCAATTCCATAAGTATTGTTTTTGGCGTCATTTCACTTCGTAAGAAGAGAAGTACACAGACTACTAGGTGTCAAATTGAAATAAAATGTAATTGTTATCCGAAAGGCTCTCCTGAAATTAGCTTACGATCACTGGGCATCAAAACAAGGACTTCCGAGCACGTTACAAAAGAGTCATATCCCTCGGTTCCTTAGAAGTGATAGAATTCTATTTGAATCTTAGTAGTGAGTGGTCACTGTATTATGTTTAGGTATAGTAAATTTAAAGGTTTCTATATTTATCGCACCACACGTTCAACAGGAAGATATTGTTTTTAACAGGGAACGTCCTGCATCTCACTAATTAAACCATGTCTACAATAATCCCAATGACACATTCGTCAACCACTGGATTGGACAAGAAGATAAATCATGTTTTCCCTAAATTCTCTAGGTACAACGTCAATTGTGTATGCTACTTTTTCTTAAATATTTGGCATATCTACAGTGAACCGTAAATATTCATGCTTATAGAGAAAAAAATTTCATAGCTTAAAGAAGCACTTTAGACATGTTAGACTCCAAATGGACTGTTTTAGTCCCATTATAGTCCCATTATACCACACCTTGACCTTGCACTGCATGCACTTGCAAAGCTTCAATTCACTATTTAGCAGATTACTAGTTACGTTGTTCTCGACGTTTGAATATTTAATGGCCGTGCTCTACACTTGGCGTCATTCATACTTTGCCTTCACCTAACTTATATCGCATGCCAGCGCACATCTCTCCAGCTCTTATTTCTATGTTTCTGAAATAGGACTTCATTATTTATGTTTTAACCCTTAGTTTTAACCCGTCATTTTGCGCGGGAAAGTAAGTCTTTATACGGTTTTCTTCACTACATCCCTTCCTCTTATGCGGATGTTAGCCGCAATAGATCTCCCGTGGGTTGCAGTGCCTAGTTGGCCCATTTCATTTTATATTTTAGACTCTACAGACTCCAGATAAAACTTGTAGACGTACATTTTCGTGGCAAGTTTGAAGTTTAGTTTGAACAAGATTCTCAGCCTTCTATAAGTGTCTAGAAACCCTAGAAAAATAAATATAAGAAATTAACATAACAGCAGTTTTATTTTAGTGTATTTACAAAACTGTCGCAGCATGTATTCGTTGCTTCTCCGTTTAGCGTATAGATTGGAAAAGAACATTTACTTTCACCTTCGAATGGTAACCTTGTCTTATAAAAGCAACCGTTTGCTTACAAAGTCAATGGGTCTTTAAAAAAGCACTGGCACTTTACTGTCTCGGACGTTTAATAGTCTTTAAATACAATCATTCAAGCTGCACTTGTACTGCAGATAAAAATAGAACGAGAAAATAACTTGTGAATGGTGTAGGAGTGCATGTTTATCGCCAAGAGCTTCTGGTAAAACTGAAACGACTTGCCTGTCAATATATTTTCTGTTTTTCTTCTTCAGTGCTTCCATATCTACTTTTAGATACCAGGGAATTGTAGTTATATTTGTATGCTCATTCATTTATTCTTTCTTCATGCTTAAGGACTTCATAGAGTAGGGAAGGTCGGAGATTAAGAGAATATAGCAAACTATGTCTTATTCAGTGTTGCACAGATGTAAGTTTTGCTTCAAATGTATGTATGGATGAGACATTATAGAAAGCGCACGCATTTAGTTGAACACTGGCTGAAGAAATTCTACAAGGGCTGTTCAATAAAGAATTATCATAATTTTTTTACGGACATAATTTTGAGCACTAAAATTCATTCTTATTATGTTCTGTTAGCTTAATGTGAAAAAAAAAAAAACACGCCGTATTAGTTTCACTGTTGGTACTCCTGGTTCCCGCCTGTGAGAACCAGGCAAGTTCAGACATGTTCAGTATCGCCTACCGCTGCAATGGAGGTAACATGCAGTTAAAGTTGATGTTAGAGAAACATCCGGAGTTTCTATCAAACGTAATCATTGCTGATGAAACTTGGCTACATCATTTTGATCCTGAGAGCAAACAACAAAGCTCAGTGTAGAAATCTCCTTCATCACCAACCCCTAAAAAGCAAAAGTTGTTGCTTCTGCTGGGAAAGTTATGGTCATCTCATTCTTCGATATTCATGCAATGGTTTATCAGCATGTTGTACCCGTACACACATCAGTAACTAGACAGTACTACAGGGATGTCCTAAAAACATTGCAAGTCCATATCAGGCGCAAAAGACCACATTTCCATGTAGCAGGCTGGATGCTGCACCACGATAATGCTCGACCACATATTGCCAATGTATTTATTTATTTATTTATTTATTTATTTATTTATTTATTTATTTATTTATTTATTTATTTATTTATTTACTTATTTATTTATTTATTGTTATCTGAAGAGGTTCCCAGAGCCATAGCTCATGCTAGGGAACAGTACAAAAATATATAAAATGATGGCAAACAGCCCTTAACAATACTTATATTACATTTTTAGAGTAGGAATGAATTACCGTACAAGAATAATATATATGAAACATACAAAGATACAGACATTCACTATAACTCAAGAAATAATAGTAACAAAGAACTTAACAGAAAAATAGAAGCTACATATTCTATGGGGCATTAATCCATATTAATTTTTAAACAGTTCAGCTTTCAAACCAGCTATAAATGTGTAACACTTTATCTGCTATCAATATATGCCTTCAGTAAATTTTCAGCAACTTTCCTTTTAAAACCTTTTATGTTCCCGCAGCCTTTCAGTTCCAGTGGCAGCGCATTATATAAGTTGATAACGTGTGAGGGTAAGCTGTTCAGGCCATAAGTAGAAGTGTTCACTTTTGGTTTTGTTAACTTTACTTTATTTCTTGTATTATATATATATATATATATATATATATATATATATATATATATATATATATATATATATATATATATGTGTGTGTGTGTGTGTGTGTGTGTGTGTGTGTGTGTGTGTGTGTGTGTGTGTGTGTGTGTGTGTGTGTGTGTGTGTGTGTGTGTGTGTGTGTGTGTGTGTGTGTGTGTAAGGAGCTTTCAAATGTTAGATTGGACTTTAGAAGATTATTTTTTATTTTGTGGAGATATATTATCAAGGACAACTCGAAGTTTAGTTGTAATGGTAAAATGTTAGTTACATGGTAGAGTGTTTTTGTGTTTGTTCTAAAGGGTAGAATATCTTGCAAAAATCAACGTGAAGTGCATCCCTCACCCTCCCTATAGTCCGGATTTAGCCCCATGTGACCTTTTTCTATTCCTTAAGTTGAAGAAACGCCTTCGTGGGAGGTATTATCCTACGTCAGAAGCAGTGGTGATGGCTGCAGAGGCGATTTTGAAGGATCTCTCAAAAATGGTTTCCAGCTTGTCTTTGAAGATTGGCAGAAACACTGGGACAAGTGCATCGCATTCAGGGGAGACTATTTTGAGGGGAACCATCAAAATTATGAGGATGAGTAAAGGTACGTTGTCAAAACAAATTGTGATCAGTCTTTATTGAACAGCCCTCGTAGAATGTTGATTAAAACAAAAGTATAAGGTAGTAAATTTGGGAAAAATCTATATGCTTTATTACTTTGTTATACTCCTTGTGGTGTTATTAAGTTGTAGCCAAACATAACTAAGGATTGCAAAAATGCTGTAGAAACATAATTCCCTTCATTCATTCAATTTGGGGTGGGTTCTAATGCTCAAGCTTCCAAATTTTTTCTAGATCAATGAATGTAAGATGTTGAGAATGTGGAAGTACGATAGTGTTGTAAAGTTGCGCTGTAGCGATAGGTTATACATCAAAAGAGAATATCTTGAGCTTTACAACCTATAAGTCTATTTTGGCCAGCTCCTCCAGGGGAAAGAGATGAAATAAAAAACACAGGAAGCTGCAGACTGCAGGCCCCAGGCCACAAAGACGCACGAAAGTTCCAAACAGTCCTAGGCTCGAAGACACGTCCTACTTCTGGAGCTGCTTGGAGAGAACGATGAACGATCATGTCGACCACGTAGCCCTCTAGTGTCTAAGAGAACATTCTTGAGCAAGCTTCTGCGTCATGTTCCGGTGCCGTCATACGTGCGGGATGAAAGGCAAATAATGGAAAGGAAATACTGATAAGTGAGAAACAACCCAAGCATTCGCTTGCCGATCACTGAAAACCACGGTCGACGGGTGGTCGTTGAGAGTTAAACCAGGGAGATCCCAAATGCGAGTCTCATACGTTACCTCGGAGCCATCTCGCTAGCTATTAGAGTCGAAAGTTGTCAGGCCCCATTTATGTGCCTAAAGTTTACCCCACAGGAAAATTTTCTTTTCAGTAAGAGAATTAATATTCATGATAGAGAAATATTTTGAAGGTCATAAATTACATCTGAATTTCGCCATGCTAGGAAGTATACGTTTTAGCTCCTAAGCAATAAGTATTCATGTTTTTTCATCAGAACTAAAATAGTGCAACTCTATGCACTAATAATTCCGATATAATTTCGGAAAATGTAAAGTAGCAAGATTTTGCTAGGCCCTACATGGTAAGTGTATAATGCTCTCTATTCATACAACTGAAACGAAAATCTGTACATAATAATTGAAAATGGGATAAAGAGAGTTTCTTTAAAGTCGTCAATAACTTCTGATTTTCGCTGGAACCTAAAATGTAAGATAAGATGTTAATGCCAAGAACGATTAAATATTGCATAATTGTATATAAGAGTTTGAAAATAATAGTATGAGATATATTTGGCAGTTACAAGGCAGACTATAGTTTTCACAGATTTGTGTTCTGCCACGCGATGCAGCTGTGTGTACTGTGGAAACAAACAGAAACATCAATGTAGCATATGCTTGAAACTTGAGAGTTAAAATACTTCTCCGAATCTATAACGAATCTGTGATTTTTGTCAAGTTCTATAGAAAAATAATGCAGTATTATGTCAATAAATGCTGCAGGGATCGTGATGCACATCAGATATGATAGGGTTGTTTCTGAAAGTCGTAAGAGAGTCCACAATTTTCTTTGGGTCCTTTTAAGTACGTGTCTGTATATATTATGGTGGATGGGATTTAAGAAAGGCGAATGGATGGCTTTGTATTTGTTATAAAACCTTAGTGGACAAATGTTTAAGAAATAATTAAAACAAAGTATATATAGCCAAATATAAATTATATATATAGAAAAGGCTTTCGACCACTATAACATTAAGTATTTACAAAAGTGGCAAATTGTAATACAGTGACCATTATAAAAGAAAAATACTTTCTTCACAAAATATGATGAAGGAGAATTAACTAGAGAAATACACCAGAAACAAGGACTAATCCAGTATTGCAAATTCAGTCCATTTTTATTTAACTTTTTCATTGATGATATACCGAAAAATATAAGCAAAAAGAAATTTAATTCCAGCAATGAATACTTTTCAAATAGCAGGTCTGCTTTATCCAGATGATTTGCTAACAGGATGAAATGTCCTTACAAAAATAGAAAAACATTGTTCATAAATACGTTTAAAAGTAAACAGCGAAAACAACCTATATTTTGGTATTTAATAAAGGAACTAAACTGTCCAAACATGAGAAGTAGGAAATATAAAGCGGTATGTGATTGCACTTACTTAGGAATGAAAACTTAACGCAGGAGGGAAATGGGGGGAACGGTGAAATGACATATGGGGACTTGAGAATGGGTGCGAAGCCATAGTTTGCGTACATAGTATATTTTGCAAAGGAGTTCTAGAGTTGCCAATATAATCAGCAAATGCAGGGGCTCAAATCGAAATGGAGAAAGTAACAAGAAAAGGGTTGTTTATGGAAAGAGCCTTAAAATTTTGGTATAGGATTCTGAATTTAGATGATGAGAATATACTGAAAAAAGGCTGATATACCAGAAATCAAGCTTACTAAGTACAAAGTGGGGAAAAAGATTACAAAATAAGTAGGTTATCTGGATTAAAAAATGAATTACAACGAGTTTCGGAAGGGCGCCAGAAAATGATTTCGAAGAAAGGAATAATAACAGAAAAGGGTGTATCATGGATAAGAGGAGTATGAGGTTCAGGGATCAACAAAACTGACACACTTTGAGGAGGCATAAATGAAGTTGTAGAACATATCATCTCTCGCTCACTTTTTTAATTGACGTTCTTCAACGTTAAGTCATACCGGACGGTGAATGTAATGGGTAAACTGATGCTCAATTGAGTCCAGAGTCAATAGAGCTTAGAGTTACTCGACATTCATCTTTCAGAATAAGGAGAAACCTCGGAAAAATACCTTATTCAGGTAACCCATCCTGACCGAGATTCGACCTAGGTACCTGGTGAATGTGAGGCAGACAGGCTGCTATCTACGCTACAAAGGAGGGCATGGTCTCTGAATGAGAGGAAACTGAGATTTAGAGAAAGGAATGTACATACTGTCAACAATTAATAAAAATAAATTACATAAACAAAAGTATATTTGAAAACTGCAAGAACGAAGAACAATTCTCAGAGAAAGTTATAAATAAAGGAAATGGACTATTGAAAGGGGAAAGGAGCAGTAGTTTATACATAAGAACTTAGAAGTAGTACACATTGTAATATTATTGTAACTATAATGAACTACACGGTGAATCAATGGTCTGGGTCAGCCACCAGTAGGCAGTCCATTAATTGTTGACTTAGTACATTAGAATACTGATTTATGTTATAGGCTGAAAACAAGACCCGAGGAAGATTCCAAAAATTGTAAAGCAATTTATTATCTTTCCCAACTTAGCATACAAATTGTCAAAACTATATGAAAACACTTCTTGAAGGCAATGTTAAATGAAATCAGAAATTCGATTGATACGAACACGAAACAAAATTTTCTCTCCAGTAGTCCAATATTAATGATTTGATGACTCTCCTTTTATCTTACAAGACTTTAATCTCTGGTGTTCATAGGCAATGAAACTAGAAGTAATTGGATGGCGTGAATAATGAATATTTTCATAGCCAATCTCCGTCAGGAAAGATAGGACTTTTCAGAGGAGAAAGAACTAAGAACGGTTTCTGGGATTACATTCCCTTTCCCCGCACACAAGCATCTGACTGCGCATTGATAACAGTGTAAAGAAGCAAATTCCTAAAGAGGGCAACCAATGAACTATTAGAGGTATTTGGTGTACCCGACTTACCATTTTACTACATACTCGTAGAGTGGAAGCAATGCTAACACATGGACGACTGCGAAATAAACCGAAAATGCAATTCAGCGTGTAATTATAACGTAATATATTTTTCTCTTTCTCCTATTTACCTTACGTCAATTTAACACGTGGTCATACGTATTTAACGGATCTGTTAGAAAACTAACCCGTGGCTGGGTGTGTGACAGACAGTTGGCAGCTTCAACATGAGCCTACAGAGACCTTAGTGCTAGGCAATTGTATCTCTGCTTCTATGCATTGCTGTAATCTATGTCAGACTATAACGATCTTGTTGTAAATATTTGGGATGCGGAAAAGAGAGAGACAGAGATAGTGTAATGGAATGTTCTTAAGAAGCTGATTAGTGGAGACAATTTAGGGGTGTTTATAGAGGCGGTTCCCTCCGGGTGTTTATTTTCTACGACAGCGAAGGGTAGGTTGTTGTGCAGGGACAGTCCTTGCGACAATGACATTTTCACCATCACAAAACTTATAACAAATGGAGGAATCAACAACGTTTCTTGTATACTCAAATATTCACTATTTGTGTTACATATAGCTTACAGTTTCATAGAGTCAGAATGAGAACGGAAGTTTAAATACACTTAGTTGTGCATGTAATGCTCATTCTTGCAATACACACACCACTAATTTTAATGTTGAACAGTTGGAATGCTTTCTATTAGGATAACAAACCCAGGCCTTCTGGGTCAACAACTCAGGTATGGAAATGTAAATACTGGAAGCAAAACGGATGATATATATTGAAAGGACTAGTTCACTTCTCGGCGCAGTTACGTTCGTGTAGAAAACTTCAGGTAATGAATAATGTAATGTGTTTGTAGGAAAACTGTTATATGAAGAGAGAACACAACTAATATACTCAAATGGATACATATTTAGATACAAATGATCTGCATTTATACTACTAACATCCTATACGTAAAAGTCGGTATATATGTATTTCTTTATGAATGTCTATACCGTGGCTCCGATTTTAAGCAAACTCGTCAGAGAAAATCTTCGACACAAGCGAAATTTCACACAACCTCACAGGACTATTTAATTTTATGTAATGCCCATAAAAGATCGCAATATCTTCTATATCTTTGTTAGCAATAATAGTAGTGGCTGGAGCGTTACTAACACAATTAGGTTTTCACGGCTTCAGAAAATAAAAGAACAGCGAGTTCATGCAATGTTCATAAATCTCTTCTCTGATATCCATAATGGAGCAATAACTCAGTCAAGTTTGGTATTTCTCTGGTTCTAAATTTCTTGTGTTCTCTCAAAAGTTTTAATATGTTGGTTCTGAGAATAAATACGATTGTCCTCACGTTACTTAAAATCTTTTATTTCTTCCCAGTAAGATTTTATCTATAAATGTCGCCCAACTATAATTAGAGTAGCCCGAATGTAACAACATGAAGTTAATTGTGCTGATTAACGAGAAATTACCGTTACAAACTGTTGTATTTGTTATTCTTAAACAGTGTTTAGTGCTTTTATTGTGTCCTAAACTTCAAATCACAGGTAACACTGGGTTTAGCGTTTTGATTAACTCTTAAAGTGTCCTGTGTAACCTTTTTTTAAACGTTTCTACGAATAAATACAACGGTATTGTGCAAATGCATAACAGTTGTAGTGATAAGTCCTGAAACTTCGGACAATTCCGGTATTTAATACAAGACGAAGCTGCTTTATCATGAGCAATTTCATCCTTGCTACTGGTACAAATTTAAAATTTTTGAATCGGCATATAATCTATAATCACTGATAAAAGCAACGTTCTCAATTGTTAATTATAAATTAGATATTACATGAAAAGTTTCTTTACTGTGTTTTTTATGTATTATTAATTAGCATACACTGTTGATTACAACTCCAACTTTACAGAGAAAGAACCTTTTCTTAAATTAGGATTTTAAGTACTTAGTAATATACTTAAAACAGTATTACAGTACTTAATAGTGCTTTTGGGATTCACAAAAGTCATTGCTAACACCTATCAGGTTTATAATAAAGTTATTATGAGTATAAATCTACAATTTTTCAATAAAATATAAATTAGGGACGTCAGTATCTCGTACAAGAGGTACATTTATAAACAGAAGGTGATTGTCTTTTATTTGATGTGTCTTCTGTTCTCTTGATTAATAAATCTTAAAATAGGACATTTGTACTTTTATTGTAATACTCAGGTTTTTGTATTATACGAAAGGCATTTTCTGGAGCAACAACAGCCATTTACTGCCCATGGCATTTTCAATTAAAAGCCAAAATTACCTTTACTTTATGAATATGACTACTGATTTTCATATTCTAATATCTAGGTCTTGTAAATATCTTTCTGTGTTTTAGTCATTTACAAACTGAAAGCTTCTTGTGTCAGTAGGAAAGAACAAACCTGAGTAGTGCTGTAAGGATTATCAAAATAGGCTTGGTGTTTGGTATATTACATCTCCGCTCATAGAGACGGAATTTTTAGCTCAACTTGTATAGATGTTTGCAGCTTTAGCGAAACCTCTAACTTGAAATCTGAGAATACTTTTTTGTGAAACAATGCTCTGTGCTTTAGCCCTAGGGTATTTGTCAACCACCAGTCCATTAGGAAAGCACGTCTTCAGGTTCTTAAGAGACGTAAGGCAGAGGCGCATGAAGTAACTGGAGCATAACACAGCATGTTTACCTTAGTGGGACTGTTTGCTTCCAATATGATTGCTGGAAAAATAGAAAGAATGGGAGATCCGAATGCCAGATCCGGACAACGATGTACGCAAGCAAGAGGGGGGTCCCTTACGATTCTATCATGATACATATCCTGACTAGCCCTACCAAAGCCTTGGGAATAAGCGATGCAGCTCTGATGAAGGAAGACGATCCCAGAAGTCCCGACCAGTGCAAAGAAAGAAATCGTTCTATATCGTAAATTCCACCATCCACCTGGTTCTACAAACCTGAAACAGATGAGGTGAAACAGGCGAAAGGAAATGATGGACAGAAAATTTGTTATAGAAGGGAAACTACCTCAAAATTTGCTTACCGATCGGAGACATAAAAGTAAATAGTAGCCAACCGGACATGAACCGAACGCGGACCTCTTATTACCCATCTCTCTCGCACGCTTCTGTACATATTACTCTTCCATATTACCTGCAGCTCTCGCCTGTGGAGTAGATGCCCCACATTACAACTATAGCTATGGAGTTGCCTTCGCTTAAGGAGTAAGGAGTAATCCGAAGTATTGCACAGTGTGACATACGAGAATACACTGTACCATTCAACTTACTGTTGATAGATAAAGTAAAGAAAATGTTTCTCTCATATCCAGATGCATTTTCTTGGTGCTACTAAACTTTTACTAAAAACACAGCAATAATTATGGGCAACAGCTTTCAAGACACTATTTCAGATAGTTAATATTCTAGAGGTGTTACATCGTGAGAATGAAACAGTTTGTCCTTACTTAACAAATATATAAAAATAATTTGACATATCGAATTATGGGGAATTGTTAAGGGAAGCTTAAAGAAGTTAGAAATGCAGTAGAAGCCCGAAATAGTGTGGTCCGCAATATCACGGATTATGATTTAACGCGGGTAAAAGTACGTCCCGTTTAAAAATACTGTAGTTAATTATTTTACGTTTTTATTTGAAACGTTGCGATGAAAATATTCCTCAAACACAGGTTCTGCAGTATAATTTTCACCACCACTCGTGTTTGTTGACACTGACCACTGCACCACAACACTGACCACAGGAAAGTAAGTCTTATAGGTGAACCCATACTTGTTCTCTTTCATAAGATCATATGTATAATACTGGTGAATGAAATCGCGCTCTGCAGGGGGGAGGGAAAGAGGAAAGTAGTGATGTCGTCTGCATCTGAGGCACAGTCTTTTCAAATTCAGTTCCTTTTTCACACATTGATCATTAAATAAATTAATTACGCGGTCAGTATACTTTGTAAATTAGGACCCAAAATATTACACAGCCAGAGTCGAGAAATTGTTTCAAATTTGTGAGCATACATAGAGAAACAAGCTAAAAGCAAAGAACTTGTTACATCCGAAGGTTCTTTTTTCAAAAAAGATTTAAAAAGCTAAAGTGCATATTAAATAACACGGGCGTATCAAAAGGGACAGTGAAAAAAGCAAACAGAATATAAATCAGAGGACATCTTAGGACTCCAGGTAAAAAACAGCATTCCGAAACGAGTAAAAGATCTAGAGGACTTGGAAAAATGTGTGATATTAGAAGGATTCAAAATTTCTTGCTCAGGAAAACGGTATTCCTACTATAGCTAAATTAGGTAATTATTATTTTAAGCGAAAGCATTAACATTTAGGGCAGCTAGTCATCATTAAAACAGAATAGTGAGATAACTGGGTTTTAAATGAAAAAAAAAAAAAACACTAAATGCATATAGAACGGCACATTTGTTCTAAACGTGCCCGGTGAAGACAATCTATCTGGTATTGAACAACCGGAATAAATTTATTTACAATATCTGCAATTATGCTTGCATTAATACGAACGGATTTGCACAATTAACTGAGCCGGTAAATTGTGTAGATATGTTTCTGCAAGGACGATACCACTTTTTTAATAAGCACGTTATCTAAGTAACATATGAAGCTGACGCAACAATTTGCTTAATGCTGCCCACACAAAACTGACAATGAAGAGCAAGATGACGGTGAAGATGATGATGGTGAAAATGACATGGAGGCGGAAGAAAACATTCTGTATGTTAATGAAGTGATAGCTCATTTAAAGAATATGATTATGTGGATGGCGAGTCAAAATGAATCAAACAGCATTCATCTCCCAACGTAGACTATCACTGCGTCAAGTAAAATAACTGACCTTTTTAAAACAAGGAAAAATTAGTTGGTGTGAAATATGTAAAGTGGAACATAAATAAATATTGGTTACAGGCTGGAATAGATCTCCCAGAGTAACCGGCATGTAATTTTAAAATTATTGTAATATTACAGTACATTATATAAGAAAGTTTAACACAGTACTCTTATTCATTATTACATGTATATTTTCCTTCTCCAACTGCACGAGATTGATTTTTTGTCCCTTCTAGTGTTACATCCCAATATACCGAGGTAAGGTTATATTAGGGAGGTTAAAGGATGTCTCCCAACAACCACGTTATTTCGGGCTTCTACTATACTAATTCCGTCAGTAATGTATGGCCATTTGCGTAAACATTAGGATGTTTGTCAAATTATTAGGAATATCATATGAAATTTTACACTATACAAATGTCTTAAATGATGTAAAATTTTCGTAAAGAACACAGAGTTAAATTATCTGCCATCTATTAAAGCACATGTGTTGCAGTATTATGCTATCTCGTAATTTCAACTATCTACGTTTATTTCCAAATAATCTATTGATGTGAGATGAAACGTTTACATCAGTGGCAGTATAAAAATGGCACACTGTAACCAGACGACTTTCAACTACAGAAATATACTGTTATAGTGGTAAATAAGACTGTACGTACATAATTACAGTCAGTGAATACGTGTATATATAGACACTAATATCCATCCTATAGAGTCGAACATTTCCATATGCAATTTTTGGTTTTGGGCAATATTGGGCATTTACAGAACTGTTTTCAAGATTAACACTTCAGCACAGTTTGGAATTGTGTAGAAAAATAAAACAGTTTGATGTGTTGCATCTAGAAAGACCTCTGTACTCAATTTTGAACAAACATTATTGCAAAACTTATTCTTCTATTTTATGTTGAGATAAAATTTCGCAGAAATTATTTTACTGTACATCAGCTGGCTTACACGATGTTACATGTTAGCGCTTTTGAACGCTAATTATGAATGCTGAGTGAATGAATAAATGAATGGATTAATGTCATTTATTTCTCACATTTTTTGTGAAATTGTGTAATATACGGAGTTTTTGTAACGCATCCTTTCGTTTGCACCTTATAAATGGCATTTCTTATACTAACACTTGTTCTAAATAAAGGATGAAAAAGTCTACCGATATTTATACAAAAGAATGTGAACATCGTCGGGAAGTCTGACTTCCTTAATCTCACCAAGACAGTCTTCCAAGTTAAAATGCTGCATAGTGGACCGAAGGTTCCAATTTTATTTAAAAAATAAATTTTAAAACGTTGTAGCTCTGTTTTGTTCCATACTTATTTAATAACTTAAACGCTACACTATTTTTACATTATACAGAAACCATTAACATATACAACGAACAAATATTGCACAGCCTCAAGCCATAAATTAACTGTTTTGGAAAATACACATTTTCAGCGACAATAGAGGAAAATTACCTTCTAAGTTCATATAATATATAGGTTCTCTGTCTTATGTTAGCACTTTTCTCTCCTTATGCAATTATTTAGACTGCTCTGGCAACGACTCTGTTTTATGTAACCTTGCCCCGCTGACATGTATCACTCCGCGTGCAACTACCTTCCCCCTCATCCTAATTGGCTAATGCTTTCGCGCCATAGGCCATAGGCAGTGCCTTCCCGTCACATTTAAAACTGCAGTAAACGTCATAATAATTACCAGGAAGATAGATAAAATCATACAAATAAGAATATGAAGGCATGCAAAAATAATGAACTTTATAATGAAACTGAGGAAGTTGAAACTGAATAAGCAATGAAACTGAAACAAGTTTATAATGAAAGGCCTTCGGTCTTTTCCACTGGGATTTTTTTAAACCAGCACACATACCTTGCAAAAATGCCTGTCTTTCAATCTTAAAAATCGTGTCACGCCATACTTGTCGTGTGTCCTTCATTCACCCAAGTGTCGTCAAGGTAGTATATTTTGTGCGATTTGTATCCCGGTACAGAAATAACATCAGAAGCCATGGTACATTATCAGCTCCATACACTGTCCAGGCATGATCAAGTTCTGATGTCCCTTAAATAACGTCTTCGCCACACAGCAATATCACCACTGGAGTGGTAAGTTTTCCTGTTGTCTCAATTTCATATCGCGGTGTTCCTACGTATTTAATACACCTGCAAGTTTAGAGCACAGCTGCTCGACTTCTCTCACTGACAAAAACGGATTCTGCTCTTTAATTGCATTAAACACATGCACCAAAATTATTTTTCCGCCGCTTTGTAAAGGTTTTCCCTTGCGATGCTTCAGCGAAAAACTGGTGGTAGGCTCTGCCATTATACATATAATAAGTACACATGCAATTAACGATCAATAAAATAATTTAGCTCTCGCACTCGGCACAACACACCTTCGAATGGTGATATATGACTAATCCAGTTCAAAACAAGGTCATTGATAAGTCATATAAACAAATAAGTCATCACTACCGCTGAATAACGTGCTATCGTGCCATGTACTTGAGAGCAAAGGAACCTCCTCTTTACTTCGTTTAAGAATTAACATGCATTTCAGATAAATGAACTCTGTTGAGTAATATATTTAACTAAGACAGTTACGAAAATATAAATTTGACAATTATTTTCCAACATAAAAAAGATATATCAGCATGTTAAATAACGAACTAATTTTTACCGCACAAGTCTATATTGCAATAGCAGCCAATGAGAGGTGATAAGGTCACGAGACCATTAAGAGATACGGGGCAAGCTTATGTGAAACAAGGAAATGCAAAATAAATAAAATAAACTTTACACGAGAGAGTTTGACATGTATAGCATTAAT
The DNA here is from genome assembly GCA_030765055.1 of Mantis religiosa. NCBI lineage: Eukaryota > Metazoa > Arthropoda > Insecta > Mantodea > Mantidae > Mantis > Mantis religiosa. The sequence continues at coordinate 67,165,736 of CM060947.1, read as the reverse complement.
TGCATATATCAATAGAACTGCAGTAAAAGTTATTCAGAAGTTATTTCTGAATATTTTGTTATTTACTCGTGTGCAATATTCGATAAGTAGCAGTTAAAGAAACAAATATAACACAAGATTGATTCCTGCTTTTTAACTCCGTCCTCTGTTCAAGCGTTACATCGCAGCCAATCTATGTTTATTTGTTTATTTAAGAGAATACCAAGCTGGCAGGGGAAGAGGAATTGTGTTTGTAGTGAGTTACTACAGTTTAGTGGAAGAGAGACGTAAGCAGACATGTGCGTGGACATTGGAGTAAGAATGTATAGTGAATAAAATTCAAACAAACAGGTAGCACATTTGTTTGAAAGAAAATCATTCTGATTGCTATGTAGCATAGGCCGAAGCGTGTCTGCCTCACGCTCAAGAGTTCCCGAGTTCGAATCTCAGTCAGGGTGAGAGTTATATGGATAAAGTTTCTTCCGGGCTTTTCTCTAACCCCGAAAGATGAATGTCAGGTAACTCTAAGCTCCATGGACACATTTCATTCATTGTTTGACATGACTTAACTTTGGAAGACGGTATTGAAAACAAAGGGCGTACTATTAATGCTTCCAAAAATAGGCGGAAGTGGCTTTATTGAGATCCAAGTGATTATAAAAAATCTAATAGGGTAATTAAGTCGTGTGGAAGGCATGGAATAACCGTTAAGAGACAAGCTATTTACGATAGCCGGCAGATTGAAGACAGACTTAATGTGTAAGGACTAAGGCAAGAAACAGAGGAGATTAAAGGAAGGAGGAAATAAAGGAGGAGATTAAAAGGAGTCGAAGATTAACCTTACTTTTATTAGTGTTCGACAGAGGAGGAATGTTAGGTCAATGGAATAGATTACAAAAATAATCAAGGGAAGAGTGGAGGGGGTGCCACAAGGATAGGAGGTTGTTGAAGTGTAGGCATTGTTTTGGAAGACATGGAAGACATATTAACTAAAGAATTAAAACAAAATAAAGCTTTACGGCAATATTGTAAATTAAGTTCAGTTTTATTTATGTATTAATGATATATTGGTAATGATTGGTGAGGACCATAACCTAAGCCAGTCATTAATTGTATACAGATTTCTGGGCTACTATTTGCTAATAAAATAGTGGCAGGAGCAGTTACAGCCAATGGTCTTAAACAAAACCTCGAAGAAGCAAATATTGTGAAAAATCAAAAGCAAATCAAGCCAATCTATTTATTATTATATTATATTTCGTTGTAGTTTATTAAATTTATGTATTATAATATTTAAAAAAGGAAGCAACTGAAGCAGATACCGGAGATGAAAAATAGTGTAGAAAATAAGGTACTTGCACTATGTATTTATTTAAGAGTTAAAACTGATGAAGCTGGTGCTTAGGAGAATCATAGGAAAGGAGTACAATTAAATTATATATTCCTTACAAAAAGACAACCGGATTTTTAGGGTAGTCTGGGATGGAGGGGTTTTCTTGAAAACCTTCGTATCCCATTCTTGGAAATGTTGGTAGGTAACCGAATTTTCGTTTTTGAGCTATGCTGTTCACAGTTACTTAGACACATAAACTTTTTCTAAAATTTATATTTTTAAATTAAGGGAATCTTAATACAAGTATTATCGATAAAATATCTGTATTAATTCTTTGGGTGGAATACAATACTTTATATATACTATATTATGTAGACAAAGTTAAAAAAATAACAATTTATCATTTGGAAAAAGCATAAGTATTTTAAAATCAGATCAGCAAACAAGGAATAAAACAAAACGGAACAAAAAGTGTATTTGACGAACTGCATGTTTGTAAGTTCTGTGTTCTTGTAATTTGATTCCATCTCTTACTGTTTACCAATTAAAATGATTCAGAATGATGAGTATGCACTTCAGAGATCACTCCTATAATATACAAGACAGACATTCCATTGGTAAGGAAAACTAGTTTAACACAAAATATATAAATCAAAATTACTATATTTATTTTGAGAAAAACAAAATTTTGGAAAATTATGCCTTGTAAAGAGTAGATTTTAGTAAGTGTATTTTCTTGAAAATCTTTGTGTTTCATTCTTGAAAGATGCTGAGCTTATATATATATAAATTCTGATTTTCAATGGACTTCTGTTGTTGAATTATGCTGTTTTTTTTCTTCTTTTCTTTTAAATCAAGGTTGGTGCCCAGAACCTACCAAATTCGAATATTTTTCCATCTTTATTTTATTTGTACTATACAGCTGCTTTTTTCTGGCGGATACACTCATACACACACTCATACCTGAGGTGGGACTCGAACCCGAGATTTTTTGCACCACAAAGTAACAAAGGTGGGCTTTTCAGCGAGTGCGGCTCTGGGGAACAGCCCAAACACACGTACACATATGTTTCTCTAAAACTCTGTGTTACACTCACATGACATTTTCTACCTATTTTTCAATACACTAATCTTTAAAAAGGTAATTCTTTAACCTAATTTATTAATGGATATAGACATTTTTAAATTGGTTTGATTACGTACCTCCTTTTAGATACCATGGAAATAAGTAATACAGAGGCTTAAAAATAGATCTTTTAAGAAGTGGTCACTATATAATGACTTTGAAAATCTACTGCCCATGAAACTTCGAGAGAGGGAGAGAGAGAGAGAGAGAGAGAGAGAGAGAGAGAGAGAGAGAGAGAGAGAGAGAGAGAGAGAGAGAGAGAGAGAGAGAGAGAGAGAGAGAGAGAGAGAGAGAGAGAGAGAGGAATGAAGTGATTCCTCTTTGAAAAAACTATTACAAAATAGGAACAAATATTAAAAATATTTGTCAATTGTGCACTTTAACAAGATCCACGTTTTTTCATTTAGAAGATTTTATCTAACTTTTATGGTTTATCAGTTATACAAACGCCATTCAGGATGAAAACGACCTCAGAAAATTCAAGATATACGTTTCATTGGTTATGAAAACTTTCTTAAAAATAAAATAATTTAACAAAAATAGTTAAGGTCATTTCGAAAAAAAGTCCATACTTTTAATAATTTTAATATGGAGGAAGGGAGACTGTTTTTCAAAATCTCGTCGTTGCTTCCTGAACATAAATATCTAGTTTCATGTTTGTGTAATTTTTGGTTTACTAATGCTACTCACAGACTGACAGATACATATACAAATATTTTTATAAAAATGCTCTTTTTTATTTTTCTTATTCAGAATCTTATATAGTAACCTTTCGGTGAATCTCGGTAACGAATTTTTGACTGGGGTCCGATACTTCTACCTCTTCCTCTAAGTACGTAGTAGAGAAAATGAAAATTATGGTTTTGAAATTGCATACCTTACCATCACATCATCAAAAACAAATGAATGGTAACGGAACTTCAAAGGTGTAATTGTAACAACAAAGAACTTCGCAATGGCTGATGTCACAGAAACAGTTATTTAAAATTAATTGGTTTTTCAAAGGAGAGTCTAGTCGTCTCTTATGGTTTAACTTTATTCTGAAGGAAGAAGAATTCACAAGCTAAGAAATCTACAATACGTTATTAAATTTGGAAGTGTAGTAATAAAATTGTACTTGAATTAAAATCGTTTGAGAGGTCAGAAGAAAGTGGAAATTTTTAACGTAAAAGCTACTCTAACTGTTGTAAGGCTTCCAGCTTTCAGGTGGGTTTATGAAAAATCACTGTTTCGGGACTGTACATTTCTACCATCTTCAGGATGCCCGGAAAAGCTTCAGATCATGTGTAACAGCTAATTTGAGGTGGGCGATTGTCTTGTTGTACTGGACCACGAAATTGATATTTATTCCACTTTTGGATTTGGATTTGTGATAAACACACACACTTATTAAATGACGTATTTTTAAACATGTTTTTGTTTGGTTTCAGAGGCCACAAAACTTGTATTTACTATGAAACCTCGGCATATAATATGTTATTGGAATGCAATATTTATTTTTATACTCAGTGTGAGTAGTAAGCAGAGAAAGCATCTTACGTGTAAGAATGTAAAGTTTTATGTTTTTAACATACCGAAATTAATATTCAGATGGGGATTGAAATTACTCGTATTATATCTAAACGCCTAAGTAAGCGTGACATTTTTTATCAGGAGTTCAACATTTAATAAAAAGATATCAAAGCAATTTCTTATATTTTCCGATATGTAGGCTTATAACCTGTGAGATGCATACTTTAAAAGAAATGACGAAGTAATGTTTGACTTACAGCAGTTACTCTCCGTCACACTCCAAATGCACACCAAGGAATCACGTGGCGTACTGGAGAGAGGAAACACGAAAACCTCCACCACGGAACTATATCCGAATACGCAAGCGCTCCTGGCACCGCCTCCCTCGGGGTTTTCTTTATCAGTGGCGGCTGCTGCACGAAGGTGCGTGAACACCCTAACTGGGATATGCAGCGTATTTTTTTCTTTAAAGGTTATTAATCGTAATGTATATGCGGCAATTTAAAATCTGCGGGATTTAAATCTCACACGTTATTACAATAAACTCAGTGACACATGGCAACGAGTCGTTAGCACATTTTGACTTGTGTACGCTTTGAGAAAACTTTTCTGGCAAGCACAATTAGTAAGTTCTGTACTGGCAGACAAAGCTTCTCCCTTAATTTGATTCTATACTAATATCTGTTTCATATAATCTTGCCCCGCTGACATGTATCACTCCGCGTGCAACTACCTTCCCCCTCACCCTAATTGGCTAATGCCTTCGCGCCATAGGCCATAGGCGGTGCCTTCCCGTCACATTTAAAACTGCAGTAAACGTCATAATAATTGCCAGGAAGATAGATAAAATCATACAAATAAGAATATGAAGGCATACAAAAGTAATGAAGTTTATAATGAAACTGAGCAAGTTGAAACTGAATGAATGAGCAATTTAAAATGAAACAAGTTTATAATGAAAGGCCTTGGGCCTTTTCCACTGGCAGTTTTTAAAAGCAGCACACATACCTTGCAAAAATGCTTGTCTTTCAGTCTTAAAAGTCGTGCCACGCCATACTTGTCGTGTGTCCTTCATTCATCCAAGTCTCGTCAAGGTAGTATATTTTGCGATTTGTATCCCGGTACAATCTGATTGTCCTTAAATAACGTCTTCGCCACACAGCAATATCGCCCCTGGAGTGGTAAGTTTTCCTGTTGTCTCAATTTCATGCATCTAACACACCTGTAAGTTCAGAGCACAGCTGTTCGACTTCTCTCACTGACAAAGACGGATTCTTCTCTATGAGTGCATTAAACACATGCACCACAATTCTTTTTTCACCGCTTTGTAAAGGTTTTCTCTTGCGATGCTTCAGCGAAAAACTGGAGGTAGACTGTGCCATTATACATATAATAAGTACACGCACAATAAACGATCAATAAAATAATTTAGCTCTCGCACTCTGCACAACACACCTTCGAATGGCGATATATGACTAATGCAGTTCAAAACAAGGTCAGTGATAAAAGTCATATAAACAAATATGTCATCACTACCGCTAAATCACGTGTTATCGTGCCATGTGCTTCAGAGCAAAGGAGCCTCCTCTTTACTTCGTTTAAGAATTAACATGCATTTCAGATAAATCAACTCTGTTGCGTAATATATTTAATTAAAACAGTTACGAAAATATAAATTTAACAATTCTTTTCCAACATATAAAGATATATCACTATGTTAAATAACGAACTAATTTTTACCGCACAACAGTCTATACTACAATAGCAGCCAATGAGAGGTAATAAGGTCACGTGACCGTTAAGAGATACGGGGCAAGCTTATATGAAACAAGGATTAGCAGTATAGATTTACGTCAGTGCGCTGCCGGATGATAGCTCACTAGAGCGGAACTTAGAGACTGTATGACTAGCAGAGGTTGCAGTGGCTGTGACTCCAGTATTAATCGACAGAGCGTTGAGGCATATTGTCCTTCAGGTGACCAGCGCTGTGATCGTCCCTTATCAGGTCTTATCTGGACGATTAGAAGAGTGAAATATTAGTAAGTTACGAAACACAAACAGAGCGAATATGATATGATTTCTCGTGCCTACCGATGTATGACATATTGCTGTCCAGAAGACAGGAATATATCTGAACAGAATATACATACACTTGACTCGCCGTGTATGTGCGATAAGCTGAGGTAAACATCTCTGTGTTACGAATTTTTTCCGATACGCCTTCTCACTTTGCCATGTAGTACAGTAACTGCAGCTAAAGTGCGGTTACGTGCACACTTCCAAAACTTCCCCTAATCCACATATTACTTCATTCTTGCTATAAAATGTTACACTTAAATATATACACAAAACAAACTTCACATACGAACTACTCCTTTAATCAGAAAAGTTTCACACCATTATTGTTGCTGTTGTTTAGGGGCGGCTGCAGTTCTATCAATTTATTCAGTCATAACTAATGCTGTATATATTTTAACGACTACCAGAAACAGCCGAAATGTTTGGCGCACGAGCCGCTACTGTCTTTTAACCATACTGCTGCTAATGCTCGGTAAAAGTCTTTGATGTAGCTGTCATGAGAGTGAATTCTAGAACAGCAGTCTGCCACAGCGGCTAAATATTGTTATGTAGATCTTCAAAGGTATTTATAGAGTGCTTGCGGCAAGTTCATTTTCTGCTCCATATACTCCGACCTGCATTATTATCTCACTTACTTAGCTAATCTACTGTGTTTATGTACAAACGAACCGTTGAATCAGGACAAGAGTGATGCTTTAATAGACCTCTGCTACATCTTACTTGTTCTGGCACTCTGCAGACGTAGTGAGTGAAGATTGATTCTGTTCAGGTTTCATTCAAGTTAGTGGATCAGTACACTGTCATTTTATGTAATCGTTCCGCGGTTAAATGTACAGAATTCGATTTCCTGGACTCTCACTCTAGCTAGTGTTTTTCGCTGTTTTCCCGGAAAGGTAGGCGAATGCTACGGTGACTTCTCAACTAGCACCTTTTTTTTCCATCATTTCGAATTCATTCGGTTTCCTTCTCAACTTTAAGCTGTACTTTGAGTTTTCAAGGTGTATGGCGGTGCCGAACAGATGATACAAATGCTTGCTCAAAGAAAGAGCACTTTCCATGGGGACTAGATGGCTGCTTGGTTGATCAGTTTCTCATCGCCTTCCCTAGGCAATCTCAGCAGTGTAACAAGTCTTCAAGCCTAAAACGTAGGGACTTCTGCTGCGTCTGAAGCGCTTCTGGCTACTGCCTATGGGCTCGTGTGGTACTTTCAAGTCACCCCTTTCTCCTGGGAGGGATAGCTGTAATAGATTTATAACTGGCGGTTTGCGAGTTGTCCTCCTTTATACTATGTACACCTATAATATAAAGAAGGGGCACTACCTAGAGAAGCATATCAGGGGAAAATTTTTTTCTCTATCTCTCTTGTACCGACGACGAAACGTGCAATGAAATAATTTTTGCAAATGCTTATCTCGGTTAATATAAATCGCATAGAAACTTTTTGTAACAATGGTTTGTACGAGGGTGGGTCAAAAAGTAATGTCTCCTATTTTTACCCCCTTAAATAAGTAAGTTATGTGAAAACGTTTTAGCAATTGCTCAAACCTTATTCTCCAATCCCCTCCAGTAGTAACTTCCTAAGTCAACAGGTGGCAGCACCGCATACTCTTGCAAAATGGCTGACATAGACATTCGTATTAGACAGCGTTCTGTGATTGAATTTTTTACTGCGGAAGGTGAAACGCCAATTCGCATTCACGAAAGGCTAAAAAGTGTGTATGGTGATGCAACGGTGGATGTCAGCACTGTTAGACGATGGGTTCGTCGCTGGAACGAAACTGAAGGGCAAACACCATTGGCAGATGAAAAGCGAAGCGGCAGGCCGGTGACTGCAGTGACTCCATGCAACATTCAGCGAGTCGGTAACATCATTCGTGGTGATCGCCGGGTAACAACAGGTGATTTGTGTCGCTTTACCTCCCTCAGTAAAGGCAGTGTGATGATGATTATTCAACAACTGGGTTATTCAAAAGTTTGTTCACGTTGGGTACCAAGAATGTTAACCGCCCAAAACAAAGAAACAAGGAAAACAATAGCCTCCGAACACTTGCAACGCTTCAATTTGGAGGGAGAGGAGTTTCTGGTAAAAATTGTTATTGGAGACGAAACATGGATTCATTTTTCTGAACCTGAATCAATGAGGCAGTCAATGGAATGACATCATAAAACCTCACCGAAGAAAAAAGAAATCAAAACTCAGCGGTCGGCAGGGAAAGTTATGGCGACGGTGTTTTGGGATGCAGAGGGTGTGTTTATGATTGATTTATCGGAGCAGGGGTGCACAATAAATTCTGTCCAATACGTCAGAACTCTCAGAAAGCAGAAAGCACGTCTTCGCCGAGTTGGCCCTACAAAAACTATGGCGGATGTTCTTCTTTTGCAGGGCAATGCAAGATCACACACCAGCCGTTATAGCACTGCAAAAATTGAAAAATTGGGATGGCAAGTCTTACGTCACCCCCCATACAGCCCTGGCCTGCCACCACCAGACTTCCATCTATTCGGGCCACTAAAGGAAGCTCATCGTGGTTATTCATTTTGAAGTTGAGGAGGCTGTGAAAACGTCCGTGCGTCAATAGCTTAGGAAGCAAGACCGTGTGTTGTACCACACTGGAATATATGCCCTAGTTAAAAGGTGGACCAAAACTGTGGAAAAGGACGGAGATTATATTGAATAGTGACAAATTAATGGTCAATGTTGTAGTTTTCAAGCTGTGTGAATTGGATTCAAATTTCTTCGCAATTAAAAGAGAGAACAAAATAGGAGGCATTACTTTTTCAGCCACCGTCGTAGAACAGTGTGTGTGTAGACAGAAAGAGAGAGATAGAAAGAGAGAGTGAGAGAGAGTTATTTAAATGGATACTCAAATTTCTTTTTTACATCTAGTGGTTATTGCGGGTAAGTTATTTTCCTACCTGCTGAGCCTGGAAATGTGCTATATTAAAATTGTCTTTCTCTCTCTGGCCGTATAATATAATAGAATCCCATAATCCAATGCACGAAATGGCAAATATACTTTTCTATTATGAACTTCCATTTGCTTACCCAAGTATAAAATCGTGAACTTCCAATTTATTCTAGTATTCAAGAAATGCAAAATAGAAATTAATTGTTCTTTCACACTGGCCGTGTGTAGGAAAGGTAGAGCCAAACTGAAAAATTCAATGCCATAGCCGGGTTTGAACCACGGATCTTCTGGTTTCCGTCCAGCCGCACTAACCATTAAGCTACTATGACCAATTGGAGAATTCAATCTTATATCGGCACGTTGGCCATAGTAGCTCAAATGGTTAGAGCGGCTGGACGGAAACCAGAAGATCCGTGGTTCAAATCCCGGCTATGGTATTGAATTTTTCAGTCTGGCTCTACGTTTCCACAATTTAGCCTACACACGGCCAGTGTGAAAGAACAATTAATTTCCATTAATTGACCTAATAGTGGTTAACTATAAAGCCCGGGCCTTAAAGTACTTACATGTTGTAAGTCGCCATTAAGGTAGTTGTCTCATGTGTTTATGAGAACTCCTAAGTGGTTTACCGGGAAAACACGAGTCATTTGGAGAATTTCATGTCATATCGGCACGTTGGCCATAGTAGCTCAATAGTTAGAGCGGCTGGACGGAAACCAGAAGATCCATGGTTCAAATTCCGGCTATGGCATTACAATTTTCAGTCTGGCTCTACCTTTCCAAATTAAAAATTGCTTACTCGGTTGTTGCATTAATTACTTGGTGTTAACTTAGAGGCTTCATAAAGTTACGCTGCCGCTAAGGCTTGCTAAGGAAACTTATTCCATATGTTCCCCTACCAAGCGCACAATAGATGGTACCGGTTAGTTTGTTCATATAGTGATCGTAAACGTTTTCCGAAAGTATTTTTAGGACCAATGCTTATACGACTCGCTATTTCCTATTTTGACAATCACTTTCTGAGGCGTGCTCATACTCATGTGCTCGTGCTCATAACCTCTATCGAATGATATTATGTATGTTATTTTACAAACTTTTTTTTTCATTGTAAAATGTAACTACCAATTAAAGAGATTCCATAGTCTGCGGATCTGGTAGCTCTCTAACCAAAGCCACTGTTGGAATGTTCTAAATATGGGCTTCTTGCAGATAAATGTCAGTCACACATGCGTACGTTTTGCAGCTCTTTTCTATAAATCCCACACTAATAGCACAGATGTAGTCTGATAATCCAAAGAGCCGCTGATTAAATAACATCTGTTTTTAAATCCAGTCTTATATATTCCTGACTCGTGAGATAAAAATTTTCACCCTCAACTGGTAATCGAACCTAGAACCTCTCACACAAGAGTCGAATGCTCCGGGCACAGCTTCACTCGAGGTATTGCAATCGAGGAGGGACGCACTGCCAACTTACGTCTTGACGTCCAGAGGCGCTGTTTCTGCTGCAATACAGGATCGTTTCAAGTGAATACAGCAAAGGAGGCACTGGTTGTGATAGAATTGCATTTAAATGACACATCTTTCATGCAAGCTTAAATTATATAGGTAAAGCATTTGAAGATGATTTTGTGCGGTTCAGTCTTTGCAATTCCATTTTCAAATATTTGTGTCGTATTCTAAAGCAATATAGCGAGAGTTGCGCCATCTATTTTAAATGTGGTAGTTATCGTGAGGGAGATTTCAAAACAACAAAGCGTAGCATAGAAGGTAGCATGTCTGCCTCACGTTCAAGAGGTCCCAAGTTCGAATCTCGGTCAGGGTGAGTTACCTGGGTAAGGTTTTTCCAGGTAAAAGATGAATGTCGGGTAACTCGAAGCTCCATGGACCCTGGGCCCATTTGAGCATCATTTCACCCATCCCATTCATTGTCCGATATGACTTACAAAGTTAAAGGACGTAAATTAAAAAAAATCAAAACAGTTGAATACATAGTTACGTTCTGCCAACATGTATCTCAAGGCCGCCTTCCATGCTTATAGGCAGCCATGAGTATGTCCCAATGTAAGAACATTTTCTTTGCTCTGAAAATGTGCACATCTAGCTACAGATTATACAAGTGATCGTCATTTAAAAGCATTGCTTCAGCTGTATTAAAGGCAGGGGTGGCTTCTGAGGTAGTACCGCTGTGCCATGACATCATCTGTATGAAAACGAAAGAAAGAGAAGTGTATAGGAATTGCGCAAAAAGATTGCTTCTGAGTATCTGCTCCCTCGTGTGAATAGGCGAGTTAAACGCAAGCGCTCTGTCCTGGTTGTTTTCCGTGGCTTGGTGCCGATTCCAGAACGGCACCATTTACGCTCATAAGCGCCTGTGTTAAGGGCTAGGATGTCTGCTTATACACGGCTTCTTATGGAAGCAGGTAGTGCCAAGATTTCTCTGGCGCATAACTTATGCTTTATCCGTTAGAGTGCAGTAAAGCACGGGACTTGAGATACCTGTCTCTCTGACGCGAAATCGTACACGAACGCTTCGTATCACATTCTCCATGAATTGTATTATCAAATTTTTACTCTACTCGTTACACTTGTGCGTAACAAGAGTACGGATGTGATAAATATCTATTTCAGTTTCCCTGTACGTTTTGTTTGGTACAGTATATTATAAAAGAGGATGGATTATTGATAAGATTACCTAAATCGTTCGAAATTGGTACACACATTTATATTTTAACAACCCTTATTTATTTATTATTTATTTATTCATTCATTAATTCATTATTTATTTATTTGTTTACTTATTTACGCATTTAATTAATTAATTAATCAATTAATTATTTTTTGTTTATTTTATTATTTATTATTTATTTATTTACTTATTTACTTATTTATTTATTTATTTATTTGTTTATTTATTTATTTATTTATTTATTGCACCACCAATACAATGCCTCACTGGCAGCCCCTGATTAAAGGATCCATTACTCCAGATGTTTAACGCCTTATACTATACACAAACGTTTAATACAGTCCTCTGAGTTTATTTAACAAAGTATTTCACCTAAACGTTATGTTTATACCAATAAAATATTACTTTTATCTGCTATTTTTGTTTTCGTAAATATATAGTTATTTCGCCCACCTTCTTCTAGTTATTTGTTGTATATATTGTGTTTTATATATAAATCACCTTTACTCAGATATTAGACGTCATTCCATAAACCCCCCCCCAGGGGCCTACTTCGGTAGGTACGGGTTTGGCGCACCCGGGGTCCCGAGCCAACAGTCTCCCTCGCGTGGGCTCCTCTTCGTGGTTGAGGGAGACGGTCAACAGGCCGTTCTGAGAGTTCTGACGTATTAGACATAATTTATTGTGCATCCGTGCTTCAAAAAGTTAATCATAAGCACACCCTCTGCATCCCAAAACACTGTCGCCATAACTTTCCCTGCCAACCGCTGAGTTTTGAACTCTTTTTTCTTCGGTGACGTTGTGTGACGCCATTCCATTGACTGCCTCTTTGATTCAGGTTCAAAAAAATGAACCCACGTTTCGTCTCCAGTAAACCTTTTTTCCAGAAACTCCTCTCCCACCAAATTGAAGCGCTGCAAGTGTTCGGAGCCTATTGTTTTCCTTGTTTCTTTGTTTTGGGCGGTTAACATTCTTGGTACCCAACGTGAATAAACTTTTGAGTAACCCAGTTGTTGAATAATCTTCATCACACTGCCCTTACTGAGGGAGGTAATGCGACACAATGCATCTGTTGTTACCCGGCGATCGCCACGAATGATGTGATCGACTCTCTGAATGTTGCATGGAATCACTGCAGTCACCGGCCTGCCGCTTCGCTTTTCATCTGCCAATGGTGTTTGCCCTTCAGCTTCGTTACAGCGACGAACCCATCGTCTAACAATGCTGACATCCACCGTTGCAACACCATACACATTTTTTTACCTTTCGTGAATGTGCATTGGCGTTTCACCTTCCGCAGTCAAAAATTCAATCACAGAACGCTGTCTAATACGAATGTCGATGTCAGCCATTTTGCAAGAGGATGCAGTGCTGCCACCTGTTGACTTAGGAAGTTACTACTGCAGGGGATTGGAGAAGAACGTTTAAGGAATTTCGCCAAATTCAACGTTTTCACATAACTTACTTATTTAAGGAAAAAAAATAGGAGGTATTACTTTTTGACCCACCGTCGTAAAATGATAAGCAAACAGGTCGCATAGAGGTTACTGTACGTTCACCACGTTTTAACCAGGCAAATTGACGCTGCTGAACGAGAGTTACTCAAGCATAAGGATAAGTGTCAATCCATATAAACCACGAATGGCAAACCTATTTTAAATTTGGCCCAGTAAACTGACAGAGATTTGAAAAGCCATGCAACTAAATTTATATTACTAACTACTTTGATTCTAAAATAAACTATTACATCCGTAAAGTATTCAGGTAACAACAGTAATATGCTGATATTTAAAACATTTATAAAAGTCATTATTACTGCTCTTTACACTGGGGTGGCAACCCTTTTAGTTACCCGTGATCGAAGTTTCCGAACATGCAGGATAGTTAGGCGCGTCGAGGTCAGAGGTTCGAAACTGCTGAACTCAGTGATGATTCCCTCGCCTCAGCGCAGTATCTGCTTCCCTTCTCCTTCGAAACAAGCATCTTTATTTAAAGGTAGGATAAGGGGTAAAGGAGATTTCATTGCAAAGGACAAGAAATGAACTTACGCTCTGAATTTTGCGATTGTTGATCACACGTATTATTCTGACTTACTTCGCAGTCGTCATATGCAATGTGCGTAAATATTCTCGGCACCTTCGTGTTATAAACTAAGCCGGAATGATATGTCGGCATATCTTTCAGCGGAATAGATACCTCTGAAACAATTGTACACAAACTTCGTCTCGATATATTTATGGCACCGCAGGCGGTGACACTCATGATACATGAAATGAAGATGGAGCACCGGTGGAATGAGATGGCGGGGGAAAACGAGATCCCGGATAAAACCCGCCCCAGCGCCGTGTTGTTCACAACAAATCTCACTTTGCGGTCGCCTGGGATCGAACCCGGGCCGCCTTGGTGAGAGCCAAGCGGTCTAACCACTGAGCCACGGCGCGGCCAGTAAGCCATAGGATCATAGGATAATTCTGTCAAGGCGTAAATGGGTGAGCGTGAGAATAGATAATACCAGTTACTTTAAAATGTAGAAATTATTTATTGCAGTTATTTATCTATCTCCCCGTCATATTTTTGTAAAATTATTAATTCCACAGGCCAATAATTCTGGTATCTTATCTACACTGGTAACCGTTAACGCACTGTAACTGCCGTTATTCGAAAATAATCTTGGTCCCAACCTTAGTCTAACGCTCTAAGCTAACGCCCGAGCGATTATTAGCTAGTTTCTGGTGACTTAGTCCCTCACTGGCTGCAGACATAGTGTCGAAAGAACTTATCAGCATAGGAGTTATATCCCTCGTTGCAATTTTAAGAGAACATGAACCAAAGTTATCATGCTAAGAGTAACAAAAGAATAGACAATGAAATGGATTAAAAGAAGAGGTTTTAAGCTTGTTTGCTTAATGGCTGCTACAAGTAAGCGCGAGTTTAATAACGGTAGCAAATTTAAAAGCGATTACCTTATTAATGAGCATCCAGAAGAGGTATGCCCAACCACAAGAGGGAAGGGTGGTTGAGCTCTTTTCAACTGTTCCGGCAATTTATAGTGAGCAGGTAAGTCTACTTTACGCTGCAAACCATGGGCTACGATTTCCGAGTTTCACCCACTGCGATATACTGTAAATATATTTAATACAAATCGCCGGTGTATCGAACCTTTATACGTCACATTTCCGTTAGCTAATTTTCTGGTACATCAAATTTTAACAACGTTGTCCATGTTTTAAATTTAAGCATCAGATTTTCACAATCTTTAATTTTTGTAATATAGCTACAAATTAAACATTTTGTCGTGGAGAAAAGCACAGAAATTTCGGTGCCGAGAGATAAGCGCAGCTTGAATACACAAAGAGCCTGCAGATAAAGATAACAGGCGGACAGTGCTTGCATAAACAGATAAACATAGCTCTTGAGATAAGTGACTTGCCGGCCCAGATAGAGTTTCACGTAAAGAAGGTTCTAGTGATATCTCGATTGACAGAGAATAGTTTTTCTTGTTTGCTCCAGAAGTCTCTTGAATTTATCAATGATGTATTTAAGAGAGCGGCGACTCGCCAAGAGTCAGTCGTGAGTAGTAAACATTTGTAAAGATATATAACAAGAGTGCTGTAAACAGTGGAAGTTGAGTAAGCTGTTTGTTATTGTCATTGACCTTGGTGTTGTAGATTGTCAGTGATATGTGATGTAATTCTGCTGCTACGCAGTGTGTTTCTACGCAAATAAAGAAAATTTAGAATTTCGGCAACTTGGACTTTTAATTCTACAAACCCACAAAGTCACAATGTATAAAATTATACAAACGTAAACATAGGTTAATAAAGTCAATGTTTTCAGTGCTATATAAAAATGTCAAACGTCAAATCATGTAATTGCACGTCAAACGTATATTACATTGAAAAAATGATAATAGATTTCGAAATATCACTGGATATTTTATTAAAACACCAACAAACTAACTATCTGACTTGATTGTTTTCTTCGAAACAAAATTACTTTACTTTCCATGATTGGTTAAATTAATATCTGGACATCTTGGATTACGTTAACGCAAAACTTGAGCTTACAAGGCGTATGTCACTGTGAGTGAACCTTGCGAATAATATTGTCACCGATGGCATTATTTCGTTAAGCCGCGCAAAGCCGGACCTACGTGTGAGCAGAGACAGATAGTGGCACGCAGTGCTAAACGCTTGCCGAGAGGGAGAAATAAGCAAAGGAAGAGACAGAGATAGTTCGATTGTTCTCTCGCTGCGTCGTGAAAGGCTGTGAAACTTCGGCAACTTTCGAGAACAATGATTGGGAAGTATAAATAGCACCAAGGATGGATGAGTAAACAAAATTACAATCACCCAAAATTTTTGTCTGGATACCTAAATTTATGCTTTTCCTAGTTTATGAACTAATCCACCAGCGTTGCACGAGGGCCGTTGCACCCGAGTGTGCAGCCGTTGAGGAGCAACATGCCACCTCCTTCCTTCCCCCTACCTAATTTTCACCCGACACCCTGCAACATCCACATCCCGCCACTACGTGGTTAAGCTCTATCCAGACAAGGTATACGTCTTAACCCACCTGCCAACTGCTACGAACGGAGCGAGTCAGTTGCAGTTGTGCAGTATGTGAGTTGTGTGGGCATTTGAACTGTACCGCAGTTGTTGAGAGTGCAGCTGTGTGAGGGTTTTAGAAGTGAATTCACAACAAGTGAATTCTTTTGTATGTTTACGTGTGGTGAAGCAACGAGAAACCTTGCAGATGGCGCGTTTGTATGACACATCATTTTAGAGCCTGTAAGGGGTGTACAAAGTGTCTTTCTACTGATATGCAGAGTATTTTAAATTGCTGCAAACAAGACTTTTAATTCTATGAACCTACAAAGTCACAATATAAATAGGACGACATCGAACAGCTAACACTCTCACATGTCCGTTGAACTTATCCCCTGAGATGAAGGAGGTGACGGTGTTCAGAGACCACTGCTCACTAACTGGTGGAGGTTAGCGTTGGAGCTACATAGAAAGTAAGGTAAGGTGGACGGATGGGGACTCCGCCCTTTGTACCTCTGCTCACTCATTTTAAAATTAAAAAAAAATTAAAGGTAATCAATGTAATATCAGTAATAAATATTCAAAGGGGGTAGATAGAGGTGAGGTTAGAAGAAACAGAGGATGGTAGATCCAGGAATCCCCAAATACCTACTGGCAAGGTCGCTACCATTTTCAGATTGAAACACGCTACTGACGTGTAGTAAAGTCTGTTTAGTTAACTCGTGTCCACATCGGCCGCCTCCTTTGACGAGCCCTTATATTCGTTTTACAACCCCGGCCCTCCTTCCAGTCCGTTTTGCATTGTTTTTCACCTTTCTCGATACGTCATGGGTATCGCACGAGCTTTCGTCTAAATAAATTATATTATGTCCATTACTGCGAAACTTCCTTAGTTTTGACATTATATATATATATATATATATATATATATATATATATATATCTATCGCCAAGCCACAATTCTACTGGATTCCATAATAACCCTTATCTTATTCAAAGTGCGGTATCTGAAACCCAGCTCCTTTAACAGGTCGTGCGAAGTGCAGTGCCCATAAGGAAAATCACAAATTTCTTGCAAATGTGCAACCAATTCATCTAAGGTGGGCGCTCTGCCCTTTGCATAGAATCTATAAATTTCTGGGCGAATTAAACCTCATGTGAAGTTATGTACTTTAGAGAAACCTTTCCTTTTGTTTTCACACTTGATCGGCGTCTTTGGTATTCGTTTCATCACAATATTTCTTACTGTATTTCTGTGAATACACAGAATTTATCATCAGGTTCATTGCACGACCCCTTACCAAGATTATTTGTCAGCACATATTTATATGCGTCCAAAACAAGCGCTTGACTTTGCTTAGAAAGAGTTCCCGTTGTAACTTTGTTTTTTTTAGGCTTTTCCAGTAAAATAACTCGGCCCAGCAACTTTCCAATTCATTCACACTATTACCTTTACTTTGATTATTTTCACTAGACTGAAAGCTAACTACTAATTCATTTGCATTTACCATTGCATTTCCCTCCCACGGTCTCCACACTGTGACACACAACGAATTTCTGCACGTAATGAAACAGACCAACTATAAGTTGGAACTTTGGCAACTGAGACTCCACGTGGAGTTAACATGCGACTGTCATTTCCAGAAAATCAGGGTTGCTACTGGTCCTCAACGACAGTGTTCCATTTCTGAAGTGTGGAAATAGATTTATGACGGTCATTAGTGGGGGTTGGGTCAACTGCACTTGCGTTGACTAAACAGCGTCTACAGCAGGCATTTGTCCTGCTGGAGCCGAACACAACCTCCACCGGACTCAAAGGCGGATACCTCACCCCAGGGACGAAGGTTCACAGATGGCATATTAGCCGCATTGCACCCTCGAGACAGCTGTCGACACGGAGTAAACTTGAAAGGAACAAACTGATGAACGGTTAAGTAAAATGAAATTGGAGGTGAAATGGAGGGAAAAACACCTCTGAGGATGTAGTGGACATTTTAAGAATTGGATACGGTGGCCCATGGAAACCTCCGGAAGAATACCAATGGGCAAGGAAGGTCGAATGCAGGAATCAAGCCCAAAACTCTCGGAATGTGGACCTCATGTCTGCATCATCCCACTTGGTTAGCATCTAGAAAGATATATCACAGCCGTGTGATACGCAACTCTTTAAAACAGGAAACAAGATGCGTGATGCATTAACATGCAATGGACGAGGTTGCCCATCTGTCTCATAATGCTCCTCGCGGGATTCAGCAATTGGTACGTGAACATTTACCTCGCGTGTTCCAGTTCATTATTGCGTGGCACCTGGGGTCATTATGGCTAATGTAAAACAGCAACTAATTGGTAATGCGTGACCAGCCGCAGAATGCAATAATATAAGTAGCAAACCTAAATACTGATTTTAGCGAAATGAAGGAAAGAACAACTGACAAAAGTATTCAATATAAACTACTAATATCCTTAATGATACATTACGTTTTCTTCTGTAGAGCATAAGACGAGTCACTGTCAGTGATTTTGAAGTTATTTTCACTAAGAGTTTATTTGTTGAGTTGTAGAACCCGAATCTTCGCTCGTACTACTACTACTACTACTACTACTACTACTACTACTACTACTACTACTACTACTACTACTACTACTACTACTACTACTACTACTACTACTACTACTACTACTACTACTACTAGGGGGATTCTGGGTTTATCTCACCCACGGCTGTTTTAGGGCTTATTTCGCCCTCTTCAGCCAGCATATTTATTGGTTTGGGAGGCGGGAGAGATGGCTCTTTTTTTTACTTATTTATTTATTATTTTTTTAATTATTTTTTTAAATTTATATATATATATATATCTATATTTTTTTCATTTACTTAGTTTCCATGAGGTCATCATCTAGATGTCCTTTGTCATTGCAGGAGTTGCCGTAGGTGTTGCTGTATTTGCCGTTCTTCTTCTTCTTTTGCTACTTCGTGCTGTCTGATGATGGTTAACAGGGGAGGGTCACTTGGATTTTTTTCCTGATGTATTTGTGATCTCTTGTATTGCTTTGTAGCGTTGATGATCTTCTGTCTGTGTGGTCGGTCTTTTGCATTGTCTATGTACTTAGTGGTGTTCTTCTTAATTGTGTCTTCTATTGTAGCTGTTTTTGCTATGTCGTGGATTTCATTACTTCTGGACCATGGTGGTAACTTCATGGCTATTCTCAAACATTTCCGTTCGAACCCGGAGATACGGTCCTTTGCGATTGCTGCGTATGTGAATGTTGGTCTGATGATAGTTTTATATAGCTGGGTTAGGGTGCCTGGGGATAGGCCTTCCTTTCCAATTTTGGAGAGGAACCTGAGGCATGACGTTGCTACCTTTGCTTCTTGCAGTTTGATTTGGTAGTGAGCCTTGGTGGACAGTTTCTCGTTTAGTGTTACTCCTAGGTATTTGATTTTGCTTTGTGTCGGTATGGTGTGGTTGTTGTAGGTGATGGTAGATGTTCTGTATGTTTCTTTGGTTTTTATCCGGAAAATGATGTATTGCGTTTTTGCTGGGTTTATCGTTATTCTCCATCGTTTTGCCCATTTGCTGAAAGTTGCTAGCTGTTTTTCTAGTCTTGGCTTGCAGTCTCGTAGTCTTCCAGTCGAGCACCAATATGCGGTATCATCCGCATATTGTGCCAGTCTGATTGTCGGGTGGATCGGCTGGGGAGTGTCGGCGGTGTATATTATGTATAGCAGGCCAGATATGGCGCTACCTTGTGGTGTTCCGGCTTCTAGCTTGATAGGAGCTGATAGTTGTCCGTTGATCTTTATTTGTGCGGTTCTATTGGAGAGGAAGTTGGAGGTCCATTGTGTCAGTTTTTCTGGGATTTCCATGTTGGTCATTTTGTGTAGTAGTCCATGTATCCAACACCGGTCAAATGCACCTTGAATATCCAGGAATGTGGCTGCGGTTGTGAATCCTCGGTTGGTTTTCTCTTTTATTTCGGAAATGACTTTTATCAGTTGATCCTGTACGGTAATACTGGACCAGAAACCGGCTTGCGTGTCTGGTATGAGATTGCGGTGTTCCAGGAATCGGTTTAGGCGTTTTACTAGTATTTTTTCTAGTACTTTTGACAATGTAGCCGTTAGGGATATGGGCCGGTAGTTCTGGTGGTTTTTGTTGCTTTTGCCGGGTTTCTCCAGTAGTATTAGGTGTGCCTGTTTCCAGGCTGTTGGGTGGTGCCCGTGTTGAAGTATAATATTGTATAGTGCGACAATTTTTTTAATCATTTGGTATGGGATGTTTTTTAGCATGGTGTATGTTATGGAGTCCGGTCCAGGTGCTAATTTTCCAAGGCGTCTTATTGTGTTGGTGAAGTCGTCGATGGTTATTGGTGCTTCTGTGTCGTCGTTTGGGTTTAAGGCTGGCGCCGGTATCAACGGCAGGAAAAGTTGACTATTGTTGATGTATGCAGTTGTGGTTTTCAGTTGTTTTGTATCGAAGTCTGGGTTTTCAGGAGTGCGGAAGACAGTCCGGTAGTAGTTTTCAAAGATTTTTAGCTTCTCATCTGTGGAGTGGATGCTTTTCCCGTTTAACTGTAGTGGATAGGTAAATTGTTTGGTGCTGCGGATACTTTTGATAAATTGCCAAAACTTCTTTGGTTCAGCTGTTCTTGCCTTTGAGATTTCTGCAACTGTTTTTCCCATTTATCCTTATTAAATTTTTGAATTGCTCCCTTGGCTTCTTGTCGTAGGTAGTTCAGTATTGTTTCATCGTTTGCGTCATGTGTCCTCATGTATTCTCGGTGGGCCCTTCGTTTTTCCTTGATTTTCTGTATTATTTCTTTTGGTAGCGGTCGACTGTATCCGTGTGTGTTAATTATCTTTGTTGGTATGGTGTTGTCTCGTGCGGTTTGGATATCGGCAGTTATTTGTTCAGCGATGTCGTCTATTTGGTGTGCATGTTCTATGTTGTGTTGTTGCATGGTGCGCTCGTATTTCCCATTTTTTAAATATTGGTTCGTGAGTTATGAAGCTGATGCACAGCGTATATAGCTCACCTTGATTATGAATTTTGCTCAGTACAATACATAAACAATGAAATGAACGAATGAGAATATATGTTGAACATGAGCATAGGGTACGAAGAGCACATTAATTTAATGAAAATGTAGATGGTGAATGTTAAAATAGCGATACAAAATATAATTCTGTAATAAAAACAATAGAATTACCACGATTTAAGAATAGCACACCGAAGTACAAATAGGAAAAACTATGTCATTGGACCTCATATCTACTGTATAAATGATAAATAGACCATAGGAGTCGATTATATGTATAAACACGAATGGAGCTTCATATCATGTTATATTTAATACTACATAAAATGATTTTTCTGAAATTCTTATCGCATTAATATATATAGACCGATTACGACATATCTAATTGTAGCTTACTGTTCAATAGTATTCAAAATTCATTATAGCTCTTTTGAGCAAGAGTCTCTATCAATTAAAAGTGAGATAACTGGATGACTGTGTTAGTTCGGAGAGGACTCGGCGGCACGGAAACCAATCTTGGCTCATTGAACCTATGCTCCCAAGTGGGGCATCCTCGGGGAGGAAGAATAAGGGGGCTGTCCCAAGGAGTGGGCAGGGTCTGAAGTATTAAATATTAGGAGTCCATTTGACATCCACTCAATACTTGCAAAATTATATGACAGTTAAGGCTTAGGATAATTATATTTTAATTAGCTATTAATAATTAAATGGGACTGGAAACATTACTAATCAAATAATTTATCCTTTTACAGTTACATTTATCCTTTTACAAGTACGCGGGGCAGAGCCTGTCGTGTTGGTCCGACGTCAGTGTTGCATCAAGCGTAGCCAGCGAAGGGCTGTCAAAGAAAGTGTAAACCTTATAGTAAAAGCCAGTATGTCTCATTGACGACATATCGGCATGTGAGTGAGTTTAAATGGGGCAGATTGCTTGCTATGCAGGAAACGGATAGGTCATGCCTTGACAATTCAGCTCAAGTTAATAAGGTCAACACCGATGAAGCTCAATCAACCATTATGAAAACATATACTATAGATCAAGTTAAATTTAACTCAGATTTTAACCACTCTAGGGCACCCATGAAGCAGATGGAAGAGAAAGCACATCTACTTCAACAGACAACTGGTAACCAGGGTATCGTTCCAGAAACGGAGATAGAAGAGGAAGTACATTTGCCTCAACAAACATCCAACAGTTTAACTTCCTCACACCCAGAGACGATGCAACCGTAGTTGGAGCAGACTTCACTGAAGATGATCCGAATTTAGGGTAGAAAAGCGCTTTTGGAGGAAAGGTGAACATCAACCAGTTGAGTGGGTACTCTTATAAATTAAGCATGCCAGCTACTCATATATTCATCTATGGTATTGGTTGAACACGAGAACAGCAACAGGTGTGATTTTGTCTGCTTCGACGATTCGTTGCTATGTGATGCGAGCTGCACTGGTTGCATACATAGCAGTACTTCGGCTTCAAATGTCCGGAAATCTCAAGTGCCTCCTACTACAGTGAAGACATGAACACCGTTGCTGGCGATCTGAGTGATAAAATGTTAGTTCTTCTCAGATACATCTTGCTTTAAGCTGACCTACAGTGCTGCCATATACGTTGAGCGCATTCTGGAGGCCTGCATCTTCGAGGAACATAGTGGACGTACACCAGGTGTAATGATTTGGGGTGTCATCAGTTATAACTGATCCCGCTTCCTACGAACTGAGGGTAATTTGAACAGCAACCGGTACATGAGTGCGGTTTCAGAGCACGAATTCATACATCTTCACGTGC
Organism: Mantis religiosa; assembly: GCA_030765055.1. NCBI lineage: Eukaryota > Metazoa > Arthropoda > Insecta > Mantodea > Mantidae > Mantis > Mantis religiosa. Next base: position 67,142,736 of record CM060947.1, on the reverse strand, counting down.
CACATTTCAGCAGAATAACGCTCGGATACACTTAGCGGGGAATGTACACGCCTTTTTCTAAGAAAGACAGCTAATATTATTTCCTGGCCTGCACGTACGCTTGACATGTTGCCCATTGAATCTCTGTTATTTGTTTGGCGGGTAATTTATTCGTCACTGTCCCCCAGTAATGAGGTAAGAATTTGTGGGCTCACATACGAATTGCGTGCAGGAAGATCCTCCAAATACATATTCAGAACTGTTTTGATTCCACGTCATGGCTTTTAGGCGCTCTAATTGCACCACGTGAAGACTACGTCAAATACTGAACATTCAGACGCAAACGTCATGTTAAAGATTGTAATATTAATTACTTAATCACTGTTATGGACCTAATATATGGAAGAAAATTTATTTCTTCTTGGTGTTTCAATTTTCATAAACATAGTGTACAATAAAAGAAGCTATCATCTAAACAATTATGCAGGATGAGCTGCTCACCCGCAATAGAAATAAAAGCTACGTTCGATGAAATGCAACCGCTAAGGAAGCATATTTTGGAATCTGTCAAGAACTTGTCTGGAAATTAATTGTTCTTTCGCGTCACGAATCAGTTGGAGAATTTAATGTCATGTTGGCACGTTGGCCATAGTAGCTCTAATGGTTAGAGCGGCTGGACGGAAACCAGAAGATCCGTGGATCAAATCCCGTTTATGTTATTGAATTTTTCAGTCTGGTTCTACCCTTTCATAGTGCGTCCTACACACGGCAAGTGTGAAAGAACAATTAATTTCCATTAATTGTACCTAATAGTGGTCCGAACTATAAAGCCCGGGCCTTAAAGTGCTTAGAGCATAGTAGCTCGACATTAAGAGTTGTGTCATATGTTTATGAGAACTCCTATTGGTTTGCCGGGGGAAATACGAGTCAGTTGGAGAATTTAATGTCATATCGGCATGTTGGCCATAGTAGCTCCAATGGTTGGAGCGGCTGGACGGAAACCAGAAGATCCGTGGTTCAAATCCCGGCTATGGTATTGAACTTTTAAGTCTGGCTCTACCCTTTCAAGAACTTGTCTGTTGTTGATTCCACCAATTGGAGAAACCCCATCATTAGCGATGCCGAAAAAATCTATTTTGCACTCACTTGACTTTTTCTACTCTTGTAAAGTTTATTCTTAGGAGCGTTAGTCACTCCTTTGCTTCAGTTAATCGAAATACACGTTTCCAGAAATATTTTATTACCAATTTTCTTGTAGGGAATATGAAAATACAGAGACTTTAAGCAATAGCTGGTCACCATGTGATGGTGGTTCTGAAATTCCGTTCTTTTTGCACAGCAAGAGACAACTTCAGACAAATAATAGGAATACCTCGGGAATGATTCACTTCATATATTTAAACAAAAGTATGTAAATTTGTGTTCTAACGAGCTCTACAGGTTCTGCATAGTAAGATGATGATTACCTTTTAAGCTTTATTGGCTATGTAGAAGTCATGCAGAATGAAGGGGAGTTCAGAAGACATGCACAAAAATTAAGGTACATATTTTATCATGAAAACATCTTAAATATAAATAAATACATAAATAAATAAATAAATAAATAAATAAATAAATAAATAAATAAATAAATAAATAAATAAATAAATAAATAAATAAATAAATAAATAAATAAATAAATAAATAAATAAATAAATAAATAAATAAATAAATAAATAAATAAATAAATAAATAAATAAATAAATAAATAAATAAATAAATAAATAAATAAATAAATAAATAAATAAATAAATAAATAAATAAATAAATAAATAAATAAATAAATAAATAAATAAATAAATAAATAAATAAATAAATAAATAAATAAATAAATAAATAAATAAATAAATAAATAAATAAATAAATAAATAAATAAATAAATAAATAAATAAATAAATAAATAAATAAATAAATAAATAAATAAATAAATAAATAAATAAATAAATAAATAAATAAATAAATAAATAAATAAATAAATAAATAAATAAATAAATAAATAAATAAATAAATAAATAAATAAATAAATAAATAAATAAATAAATAAATAAATAAATAAATAAATAAATAAATAAATAAATAAATAAATAAATAAATAAATAAATAAATAAATAAATAAATACTGCTTTATTTTTGTCCCGGCATCTAGAAGCTACACCGAGACCCATTTTTACAATATTAATTATTTTCTTATTTGCAATACAATTTTACATTAAGAAATTTAATGGTTTTTGCAGATACATGTTATAATTACATCACAAAAACTAACCTAACTAGCTACCATCAGTAGCTTTACATTAGCAAGGTAAACTAAACGGAAAAGGTATGTAGAAAGAATTTTTACAACTTTTATTTATTAAATCTCACGTTACTATCTTATTACATTGTCTAAGTCTCTTAGATTTTCTAATTTGTGGTGACTGATTTCGAACGCCGACGTGTAGTACTTGGTTATCATGTTCCCTTATACCTTGTTGTTTATATTGTTCCATAAGTATAGTGGAAACGTTCACTGCTGCCATTTCAAGTATTTTGAAGTCTTTTGTGTTTCTAACTACGTTCCAAACATATTTACTTTGTAGCTGTTTCCTTTCCTCATGTAAAATTTCATCATATTTATGACATTCAAATAGGGCGTGTTCTGGAGTGTCTTCTAAATTACATCGATCACAATTACTGGTGTCTGACCTTCCTAATTTCTTAAAGTACACATTATATGGTCCATGTCCCGTTAAGTATTGGATACCTAATCTTGTTGGTACTATATCTTTTAATTTTAATCTTTCATTTATATTGGGATATAAACTATAAGTTCTTCCTTGAAGTGGTGTATCCCATTCATGTCGCCAATCTCTTAAAAGCCAAACACACTAAAAGACCTAAACTTGGTGGTTGTTGTTACGACTCCTAAGCATCTTAAATATCTTAAATCTTAAATATGCAGCGTTTTAATAAAGATCATTATAGCTTTTTTTTGGAAAAGTAAAAATCTTCGAAAAATGTTGCATAATAAAGTTTAGCCCAAGGCAGCAGAGTTTCCTTGAAAATGTCGTATCGTATTCGCATTCTTGGAGGATTTTGAACTCAAATACCAAGTTTGATATTTAACTGACTCTTGGTTTCTGAGTTATGCTATTCATACACACATACATACAACGCGAGCACGCAGATGTTTTCTGAAAGTGCTTCTGTTACTGTGAAATCTCGATTTCCATGTTTGGGTGGAATGTTGTACTATCTCATAGAACATATGTCTAATATCTATAGTAAGCAAAATTAAGGAGAAACACTCTAAGATAGGTGGAGTAATATGGCTATTAGTGAAGAAATGGTATATATGACTAGGTATAATAAATAACCCTCCTAAAATAATCGGATTTGTACAATACTCTTCTCCCCCATTAAATGGAAGAAGAAAAACGGGAGACTAAAAAGAAATCAGCACTGGCTGAATTCCTTATAGTGGGAGACCTGAATGCATGAACTGGAGAATTACAAGTCAGGAATAGCATTTCATGCGAAGAAGAATTATAAGGGTTAGGTAAAGTGTTATGTGTCAGAAACAGTAAAGATAAAACAGTAAATGAAGGAGCTGATAGAATTCTGTAAAAAATACCAACTCTGTCATACTAAATGGGTTATGGAGAGGACAAATTTGGTGAATTCACTTGTGATGATGATATGTGTATAAGGGCGCTCAACTGCAGCGGTCATCAGTGCCCCTACAAAAACTAATTCATGGCAATAGACAGATATAAATAATTCAAAATTTAAAAAAAAAAAAAAAAAACAGATCAAAATAAAATGACAATAAAATAAATAAGCCAAAATGGGTAAAAACCAATTAGAAACTATAAGTACCAATGAAGTACCAAAAAGCATAACAATTACTACTTTCAATATCAATTTGTCATGACAAAAGCTACCTGTCCAGTGGTGGTCGAACCAATTTGTTCCTTTTCTTTGGGGCTGGGCTAGCACTTTCAGCAGGGTTTTCCTGCCTTTTCCTCACTGTCGCTTGGGTAGTGAGGACAGCATCCAGGCGCTCCACATCGTCAATGGAGGAGGACGGCTTCCTCACTGGTAACTTCGAATCCGGTCTCTCGACAGGATCGGAAACTGCGACCGACGTAGATGGGAGCCGCCGATCGGCGTCCTCTGCAGATGATTCCTCAGATGTTGACAGAGATGTTCGCGGACTTTTGTGCTGGCTATCTTTTCTTTCACTGGTCTTACTATTTTCCTTGAGGAAGTCCGTTCTGTCATAAGAGGTCTTAAATTTCCTTGGCGATACATTATATATATTACCGGTTCACATGTTCTTGAAGTAGGTCTTTCGGCGGTGAATTGGCTGAAACCTTCTTCCTAGGACTGGACTTGGTCGGCGCACTCACTGTTGTTCGTGCTGGTGTTTGTTGCTTTGGCAGTGACCTTGGTGTAACTGATCTTTCAGATATTACTTCCCCGTTTATTTCGCTGGTTTGTGTTGCGATTTCACGTCTAGGTACCGGCTTAGCTGCAACTGCACTATAAGTAACGGTCCTAGGCACAGAAGGCTGGCGAATACGCAAGAGTTTCCGGGCTTCCACAAAGGAGACCCTCTCCCTTACCCGGATATCTTGGATAGCCTTCTCCTCCATAAAACGGGCACATTCTCTGGAGTTTGATGAATGATCACCACTGCAGTTAACACATGTTGCGGGTGAAGTGCACGCATTGTCATGCTTGACTTCCCAGCAGCCAACGCAAGTGGCAACTCCATTACATGAATCACTCGTGTGGCCAAAGCGCTGGCATTTATAACACCTCAGTGGATTGGGTATATACTGCCTCACTTCAGTAGCTTCATACCCTGCCTTAATCCTTTTCGGGAGATCTACCCGATTAAAGGTAAGAAACAGGGTACGAGTGGGCACTAGTTCACCTCGTTCTTTGCGATGAACTCGATATACACTTGTAACACTTTGTTCCGCCAAGTTTTCTTCAATCTACCCATTGGACAGACCGTCAAATGCGCTGATATTTACAATACCACGCGAGGAGTTCAGGGTCCTATGCAGTTCACCGCGCAGCGGATAGCTCGCAAGCATATCGGCTTTCAAAATTTTTGCAGCCTGCGTCGGAGAAACTGCTTCGACCAGGAGCGTGCCATTGCGAGACCGAGCACATGACTTTACAGGACCGGCAATAATATCTAAACCCTTCTGAATAATGAACGGGTTCACAGTAGTTAACTTTCGACCTTCCTCAGTTCTACAGATAACAAATATCGAGGACCAACTGGCTCAGCTATTTCTTTTCCACGTTAATTTTGGGGTTTGCCATAAAAAATTGAATGTGTTTCATCCCCCAGTGCTCCCCACCCACCACGTAGCCCAACAAGGGGTCATCCCACTGGGATGACAGGGCTACACAGGGGATATAGCGGGCTCACCGTCCCACTCACCCTGGAGTTCGGTACAGTACCTAGTCCTAGCCGATTGATTAGGGGTGGGTTAGTCCCGAAGCAGAAACCAAAGTAGTGTATTAGAAGTGCGCGCCCTCCCCGAATTCAGGAGATGACTGGAACGAGCTCAGATGCGCATCCCTCAACCACCAGGACAAACCTTTCTACCGACTCGGGTCTCCACGCACGGCCAACACGTGGATAAGTATTTTGTCTGACCCCTCAGCACTAAGAGGAACCTACAGCAAAGGTGTCAGGGTGGCTTGGGACCCCGGGATCGCCAATTCCCGTACCTACCGCAGTAGGCCCCTGGGGGAGGATTCACTTGTGTCAGTGTGGTAGAATATGCTTTGTGTAGTGAGGGATTATTATCAATGATTGCTAATTTTAAGATACCAAACATGTCTGATAATAATGTTCATTTTCCAGTAAGTATTACACTGTTAAGATGGCGCTGTTCAGAACAAAATAGCTCGGCGGTGAAATTGGAGCACTTTAAGTGGAATAATGAAAAGCAGGACGAGTTCTATGAAACAATTGGTTCTGAAATGGTAAAGTTACGTGTGTATAGGATGGACTCTATGGTGGTCAGGTATAAGGGAAGTGTAGCTCTGGAAATATTCACACTTGCATTAAAATTGGCTGGGAGAAATAGGGAAAGGGGATGCAGATGAGGTGATGTGCAAGTAAGAAATACTGAAAAGTGAGGTTAAGTGAATTCAGAAACAATAGTAATATGAAGCTCAACCAAGTGGTATTAATTTACAGAGATAAATAAAAATTTGCCAAATACGAAAAACTGCCGCAGGATAGAAAAGTAAATGAAAAGCAATCATTATTAAGGATATGTATGACTACAATTTCACGAACATTGTCAAAAAATCACCTTTTCCTCTTTTTGGTTTGTAAAATAGTGTAAGACTTCAGGAATCCAAAGAATACTTAGTATCCGCAAGTCATTTTTAAATGCTCTAATCCAGTTTGAAGGCTACTTGAATGTTAATGTTAGACATGAATTCCAATTCTGTATCCTTGTTTTCTCGCAATTGAAAATTTCAGCATTTTTCATAATTTAAGATGCTCCTTGCGTCGAAGTTTTGGTGTTAGACTAATGAAACTTGTTACTCACTGGGTTTTATTGTGAAATGCATTTAAGCACACTTTCTTTACTTCAAGACACAAAAATTTCAAATATTGGGCCCAGAAACCCTATTCATAGCTTTAAAAATGTCTGGAACCTAAAGTTATTGGGACAAAGAGAAACGTACAGCAAATTCAAAATATGTATGTATTGGAAACCTGTTGTTAAAATATTAGACCAAAATTTATTTTGTTGTAAGGAACTTTTCAGGTGACGTAACCGAAAATAAACATGTTTGAACATATTTTCCAAACTATCGAAGTGAAATTGATAAAATTTGGGCTGTATCATATTTACACTAAGTTACATCTGTGGTATAAATCTTAAAAAGCTAGCGTTATTAGTTCAGGATTTCAAATTTTCAGTCACAGGTATCCTTAAAATGTGAAAACACGTGTAAATCATGTAACTTTATTTAGGGGCTGTCTTGTTAGCAAAGTAGCCAGGGTCCAGCCCAAAGTAGCCCAAGATGTATTTGGTTTTAATACTCGATACATCAAATCACATCAATGAATGGATGAATGACTGAATCAATAATGTCTGACATCAAATATGTATTTTGCTGTCATATTAGTACAGGATGATTACATTTCATATACAAAGTGATAACTTGCTTTAAACATGATTTTTAAAGTTTAATATTAATATTCTCTAACCATTTTGTAAATACAACTTATTTAGTAGTGTCGAAACTGTTTTTACTCCTGAAAAATGTACCTTTCATGACTTTTACCTTACTTTTGTCAACGCCTCTATTAACAAACGACGATGAAACATCAATATATACGGACAGTATCGTATCTGCATGGCAGGAGTGCCATTCTGTTTGCGGGCACTTCAAGAGCTCTCAACCAGTTACTCCGATGTCAGTTTCCGTCCATTGAGGTAAAGGTAAATTAAGACTTCACCGAGCACTATGTTTGCCGCCGAGTGATAAGATATGAACGTACTCACAAGAAGCACTACGTGCTATTTTTCCTTTGATATATCTCTAAAAGACTGCTAAAGAAAGAACGTATTGGCGCTGATATTGTTTATACTGGCTTAACGCCGCAACGAAGGAAGTCGTTCAGGGATTGATATACCTTCGCTTTCTTTCAACAAATTTGCAGGGTATTTCAGCCACCAATCATTCGCTCCTCTTAGCAGATTGTACATTTAGGGAGTTTGGTTGAAAAAATCTGCATTTTCACGTTTTCAACAAAATAAGAATTTGTTCAAGACAGAATTTGTGGGTTATCAATACCATTAGTACAAAGAGAGGAAATATATTGTGCGTAACTGGGATAATCTTATAAACTGCTTTAACCGTTCTGACATTTCTTCCACTAGATATTGAAAACCTCGCTGATGGACATGGCACTTATAATTTCAATTCATAATTCTTAATATTATGTGTTTGTCATTGAACGCTACTAGGTGAGCAACCAGTCGGAGTCCTTCGGTGTTGTCGTACTGCATCCCCCCTATGTGGTGTGTGATGAGTGCCAAACTGCTCAATCTCTAATAAATTCTATAAGCGCTAAGACAAAAGTTCAGATTTTGCCACAACTGATCCATGTGGAAGGTAGAGAGTAATGTATCTAACATAACCGTAAAACCCCATATTTTTAGCTCAAATAGTTTTCCTAATGCAAATAAATAAACCACTATTACTTGTATTATAACAATACATTACGACGTAAGCACTGTATGAATATCATTATTGGTTGGCATGTATGCGTGTACATATATTTGTAATTACTCAGAAATGAAACGTAAATGTTTGACATGACGTAATGGAAGAATTACTTTGAATAAGCCAATTCGAGCGAGAGGAAACAATAAATTTCCTGCTGCCCGGGCAGAACGTGTATGGTCACATTATATCTTTGTTTATGAATGGTTCGTAGTCTCTATTTACTCTAGAGAGTTCAAAGTGGTTGGTGTGTATGTATGTACATATACTTTTAATTACTCAGAACTAAAATTTAAACTACTGACATGAGTGATAAAAGAATTACTGCGAATAACTTAAGGTCTTAAATTCGAGAAAGAGCAAACACTTCATTTCCTGTTAGCCTGTGGAATGCTGTATGCTTACTTTTATGAATGAATGCTGGATAAGAAGTGTTTATTTACACTGCTGAGTTCAGATCAATATCATGCAGTTGTTCTTTACACAATAGTAGAGTAAGAGTTAAACAGTGCAATGGCTTCTTACGGTGAATTTAGAGGCGAGTCAAAAAGGCAGGTATTGTGAAGTCAGGTTCGAAGTATTATTTTTAAGGTGTACACGTTCTTCAAAAAATTTTCGGAAACAGAAACTGAAAATGAGTTATTGCAGAGAGTACTTCAGTTTAAAAACATGGAAAAGCTGTATCAACTGGATCAACTTGCAATTGAAATGGGACACGAGGTAATACGCCTCCCACCTTACCACTGCCAATATAATCCAATTGAGTTGGTGTGGGCTCAAATAAAAAGGGAGATTGCAAACAGAAATAATATTTTTAAAGTGACGGACGTTGAACGACTTGTTCGCGAAGAAATTGACAAGGTAATACAACAGGACTGGGAAAACTGCGTAAGGCATGCAGTAAACCTCCAAGAAGACGATTTTAAGAAAGCAATAGCACGTGACGAGGTTTTAGAACCTGTAATCATAAACTTGCAAGACTCAGACAATTAAGACAGTGGCAAAAGACGAACTGTCTCTTAAGGGAAGTGACATTGACAGCGATATGGATGAGCCACTGGCGGTTCCATTACAATAGAAGGCTATAATTATAGTTATAGTATTTAAAAATATAAAAAATATAAATATAAAATATAAAAAATATAGTATTTAAAAATATAGTATTTAAAAATAAAAAAAATGTTTTTTTTCCAATTTTGATTTTGGCAACTGCATCATTGTAAAAGTTTGTAAAATATAATTTGCTTATCCTTACGTCTGCGCCAAGCAGATCTGCATGTTGTATGAGTGTGTGAGAGAGAGGGAAGTATATAAGGAGTGGGGTAACAAGCTGGCAACGCTGAGGGTGATACGGTATCAGATTAGCTAGACTCCAGAACTCCTCCCATTTAAAACACATAATAGCACAATAATAAAAGAGGCTTCTGAAACCTGCCTCATCACACACGACAGGAGCTCCAACAGCCGGTAGATTGCAAACAAAATTATTGTCGTCTGTGGTCCGCATTCGGGAGGCCCGTGTTCGATTCCCGTGGCCTAGTTACCTGGCCTATGAAATGTTTCGGGGTTCTTCAAGGGTCGCTAGGCGAATGCTGCCTAGGTCAATTACATTCCCCGAATTTCCTGTCCCTCCATTATTATTTCACATCTACTCTCATCTGGCGGTCTCTTTCAGCATAGAGGTGTCGGCAGGCTCTCGGCGTTTCATGGCGGGATGATACGCTCTGAGGAAAACTACTTCCTCCTCCAGTAGGTCGGTTGCCGATCTCCGCGCCTCTGCTGGGACCGCCGCCAGAAACCTTTGGGGCTCGGCTACTGGGTTCGTTGCCGTCCCACAGTAGGGGAGCGTGTCCGTTGTCGGGGGAAGTCTCTAAGTAAACTGTAGGGACCCTGCCCTTTGCACTGTCGTGGCTCCTTGAGTAGGCTGCCTCTGCCTTCTTCTCGGGGGTGCTCCATTTGGGGACATTAGGAAATCCTAATCCCAATTATTATGAAAACAACATGGAACCCATGGTATCTAAAATGAAGTTACACTCTGTTCCTAGCTAATTCCCTGTTTCATAAGGAACCGTGATAAAAGTGTACTTTCACATATCCAGCTTTCCATAATCTAAGTTCTTCGCGAAATGAAGGGCTGAGTAAAACGCTACATTAATAATAATAATAATAATAATAATAATAATAATAATAATAATAATAATAATAATAATAATAATAATAATAATAATAATAATAATAATAATAATAATAATAATAATAATAATAATAATAATAATAATAATAATAATAATAATAATAATAATAATAATAATAATAATAATAATAATAATAATAATAATAAAAATTTTCATACATTCATATCTACAAAGTATGATGCAATCTAAATAAGTTTTGCTATATCATCTTGAAAGCTATGCTTGCTTGTCGAGTGGGGGTATAGCTCAGTGGTAGAGCATTCGACTGCAGATCGAGAGGTCCCCGGTTCAAACCCGGGTGCCCCCTTACAAATTTTATGACCACGCAAGTTCACTAGCAGTTGAAAAACAAGTTGAGATTTATGAATAGAAGTATTTTCCAAGGAATTCCTTCGTAAGATTACATTTTGAAGCAAGAGAACAAAAAGGGCAGCATAAAAGAACAAGCGTTGTCATAAACTGCACTTATTTTATTACGACTGCAATAGTTGTTATAACTACTGTATGGGGAAAGTAAAAAACTGGGGCTAGAACTCAGTGATAGAGCATACTACTGTAGATCGAAAGCTTCTCGGTTGCCCTATTTCGAATTTCATAATCTCGTAAATCCAGTGGCAATTGCAAAATTGGCTCAAGGTTATGAAGAGTTCATTCTTCCACGGAAATACTTAATATTACGTTTTGAATATAAAAGAGCTAGAACATAATGTAAAGTGGGTTTGGTAATGCAATTGAAGCAGCATTGCTATGTCTAATTGTTCAATCTTCGTGCACACGTGGGGGTATAGCTCAGTGGTAGAGCATTCGACTGCAGATCGAGAGGTCCCCGGTTCAAACCCGGGTGCCCCCTTCCAAATTTTATAACCACATTAATCAACTGCCTAAGGCAAAGCAAGGTGAGCTTTATGAAGAGAACATTCTTTTGCGCAAATTCTGATTTTATTTTTATTTTTATTTTGACCCTACGGAGAAATATAAATCATATAAAGACCGAACGTAAGTCTAAAGTTGTTTAGTTCAACTGGACTGTACAAAACACTTGTTTTCCTGTATATTATGCATTGCATAATCGCAGGAAAAATAGTGGTTAATAAATTGCCAACTTTATTTAAAAGCAGAAACAGCTTTACCTGATCTGTTTCGGCGTCATCAATGCTCATCCACGGTGCTGTCCTGCAGAAGTGCCAAGTCAGTATATCCAAGGCTATAAGTAACCGAGCGGCATGTTCACGCATCAGGTTTTGCGGCTCTCATAGGTTTTTCAAGGTTTCTCCGGGTTACTAGGTGAATGCTGGAAAGGATAATTGCATCCTCAGCATCGTCAGAAAATCCTCTCTCTTCATTTATCCTTCCTTCCATTTCTTTACAGGTTTCTTCCTGACTACTTCAGGGTTTTAAATTTCATTGGAGATTTCAGCGTGTATTGCAGGGAATTTTCTGTCAGTAAATCCTTGTCCTGCGGATTGGGGGAAACCTCCAGCCCCGGCTGCACCCCAGGGGATTTGTAACACCGCAGGGAGATGTATGGTATTCTCCACTTTGAATGGGGTCCTACATATCAACTACGATGGTAGTTGGTAATGTTTATTCTGCACAGCCCTAGTCATCACTAGTGTCTGGGACATTCCTTGTTGTATCATTTGTAGCACTTCTCAGGATGGTGCGTCGTGTTCCTTGGACGCACAGGTGGTTTATGAATGCGAGTTACGGCTGGGTCAAAGGAAGGCGGGTATTCAGGCTCATGAAAATAATATTCTGGGTTCAGTCCTTAGTAATACCGTTAACCACTATATCCCCTACAAGATCATGTTGCAGCGAATTTGTTCTCCCGGAACCACATGAGCACTATTGAACGTCGGATATTTCTGGGGGAACTAATTTTTATCCCTGTCCTTCACTAAGTGGTGTTCCTTCACTTTTCCGGCCGGTATATACGAGGGCTGTTCAATAAAGAATGATCTTAATTAATCCCGCCTGTGAGAACCAGGTAAGTTCAGACATGTTCAGTATCGCCTACTGCTGCAATGGAGGTAACATGCAGTTAAAGTTGATGTTAGAGAAAGATCCGGAGTTTCTATCAAACGTAATCACTGCTGAGGAAACTTGGCTACATCATTTTGATCCTGAGAGCAAACAGCAAAGCCCAGTGTGGAAATCTACTTAATCACCAACCCCGCAAAAAGCGAAAGTGGTTGCTTCTGTTGGGAAAGTTATGGTCATCTCATTCTTTGATATTCGTGGAATGGTTTATCAGCATGTTGTACCTGCACACACATCAGTAACTGGACAATACTACAGGGATGTCCTGAAAACATTGCAAGTCCATATCAGGCGTAAAAGACCATATTTCCACGAAGCAGGCTGGATGCTGCACCACGATAATGCGCGGCCACATATTACCAGTGTTGCTGCTGAATATCTTGCAAAAATTAGCGTTAAGTGCATCCCTCACCTTCCCTATAGTCCGGATTTAGCCCCATGTGACTTTTTTCTATTCCCCAACTTGAAGAAACGCCATCGTGGGAGGCATTATCCATCATCAGAAGCAGTGGTGAAGACTGCGGAGGCCATTTTGAAGGATCTCTCCAGCATGTCTTTGAAGACTGGCAGAAATGCTGGGACAAGTTCATCGCATTCAGGGCCCATTAAAATTATGAGGATGAGTAAAGGTACGTTGTCAAAAAAAGATTATGATCAGTGTTTATTGAACAGCCGTCGTATTTATTTGTCCTGTAAGTTGAGCGATACCGTTTCTTTGTTCAACTTCCCGTTGCTTCACGTGTCTTTGAAATTCGTTCAGTGAACGTTACGAATTATTTCACTATTCACCCATTAACACTGGTCAAAGCGCGATCTTATGTGATTTCCGTACGGTACACCGTCCTGGCGACTGTGAAGCCAGCGAACTGAAGTCTTAAGTCTACACAAATATGCCCTTATATAAACAGTAATGATGACCTTCTTAACTTTAAACACCAAATCATATCGTACCATTTTTCTATTGCCTAGATTTCTTTATGCTGGACACGCTCGCTATCAATGATATCCTTCCGAATTCTAAACATTATTTTTGGTTTGCTCTGGAGGATGAGAGTCCTTACTGCCCTATTTTTAGGTAAAGTCACATGCGATTTCAAAAGGAATGCATGATTTTGTTAAACTCGAATCAACACTTAACGAAGGATTTATTGTTACTAATTTATTCTCTTACTGATATCTTGCAAGAAACACTGTGCAATGAAATTGTGTTTCAGGAGGGAAGTATTAGTTGAAATTTGTGGCGCCTTCGGTTCTTCGACCAAAAGCCCAGCGATTTCGATCTCTCGGGTAACTTAAAGCATTAAGTGTACAAGACACACCCTCACACCCTGGAAGAATTAAAATATCGGCCAGAAATTGAAGCATCTCTCAACGTGAACTACAGCGAGTCATGGATAGTTTGCAAAGAGTTACCAAACATGTATGGATAAGCCTCAGCGAGAGAGGGAAAAGGAAGAGAGATACCTAATGTAATAAATGGTGTTTTAATTGGCATGGAATGCATTGCTACTGTAAAAGGAAGATAGAATTTAATACTGAGAAATAGAAACATTTTCTAATAGAGCTAAAAGATGGATTATGAACTAAAGATGAGATGAACATATGGTGAAGTCAATAAAATATTTAAGAAAAATAAGGTTAACATAAAGAAGAGAAAAAGGTGGAGGAAAATACGGAAGAAGGATAAAGAGGTGAAAAAGAAAAAAAATAGAAAAGAAATAGAAGTAACAATAAACTTTTCTACTATATCTAAATAGGATTGTTGTCATAAAAACTTTATTGATGAACCTTTTTACAAAATTACTTCAGTCACCTTCAAAATACTTTCCATTACATGCGATACACTTGTCAAGTCTCTTTTCCCACTGTTGGAAGCATGTTTGGAACTCTTCAAGTTTGATATTGTCCAGTGCCCTTTGCGAAGCTGTTTTTACCGCCTCCACATCGTCATAACGCTCCCCTTTTAGATTTCTTTTTTTCATTCTTGGAAATAGCAAAAAGTCGCACGGGGCTAGGTCCGGCGAATACGGGGCGTGAGGAACGACAAACCACTTCTGAGATGCCAAATAGTGGGTCACTCGTAAGGCCGTGTGTGCTGGAGCGTTGTCGTGATGCAGAAACCAGTCACCTGATCGCCAAAGTTCCGGGCGTTTCCTCCTCACATCCCCTCGCAGACGCCTTAAAACATCCAAGTAAAAGTGCTGGTTAACAGTCTGGCCAGGGGGTACGAATTCCCGATGCACAATTCCACGAACATCAACAAATACAATGATCATCGTCTTCACATTTGACCTCACTTGCCTTGCTTTTTTTGGTCTAGGAGAGTTGGGAGTCCTCCACTGGGCTGACGCTTGCTTGGTTTCTGGGTCATACCCGTAACACCAACTTTCAGCCCCTGTAATGACTTTGTTCAAGAAGTTTGGATCACGTGCAGTCTCTGTTTTCAACTCCTGACAGACATTCATGCGGATGGTTTTCTGCTCCTGTGTGAGAAGGCCCGGAACAAATTTAACAGCAACATGTCTCATGGGCAAATCCTCCCTCAAAATCCGCTGGCATGAGCTCCAACTGCTTCCTGTCGCTGCTGAAATTTGGTCGATCGTTTAGCGACGATCCTCGCTGAACTTTTGTCAGGCCTTTTAAATGTTCTCCTCATTTCGCGATGTTGAAGGGCGTACAGAACGAGCTTGGTCTTCAACACACATCTCACCACGTTTAAAGCGCCCAAACCACTCGAAAACCTGTGTGCGGCTGATAGCATCCTCCTGGAAAGCCTACTGAAGCATTTGGTGTGTCTCCTTTGCAGTTTTTTTTAAGCATGAAACAAAATTTCACTCACACTCTTTGTTCTTTTAAAGTTGCCATAACGACTTCGCAGAGGTAACCCGCCAAAACTCAGAGAAACACAATACCACACTTGCACGTTCAGCTCTACACTGACGCCGTCTGCACAGCTGTTTCATGAAGGTCTCTACTAACACCAACTAGCATGAGAACCCTGCACTGCGTCTACGAGTGGCAGCGCCCTCGGAGTCCGGTTTCGTTTGGGTCCCCCCTCAAATGCACAGATGTTTCATGTCATTTAGCAGGCGTTCCGGAGTGGAATCCCCATAAAGTCATGGTTGATTATGAAACAGATGCATTACTTGTTCTGTAAAGTATTCATTTACGCAGAAAAAAACATTGTAAGCCTGCTCGCTATAAAGCAGTGCTTCTGGAGAAAGATGAAGTAGACTGCAGCGTTAGGCTTTCTAAAGCCAGAGAAGCTCTTAGGTGAATTGCTGCAGATTCATTCTTAGGCCTCTTTCAATCCAAATCTTTCACAATTCTTCGATTATTTTGTGGAAATTTCTTGAACAATGAAAGTTTGTCAGTTAAGGAATTTCTACCAGAGCCAACAGCACTTACAATATTTGGAACTGGGACAATAAAGCCAGTAGCACACTTTGAAGAGTAAATCCTGGATGTTGTGTCTGAAGAAAGAAGCTCAACACACCAACTTCATGAAGATGAATACGGATGTAAATAAGCACGAAAATGTATACCCAAGAGTGGACACATGTTTGGAAAGTACTGCTGAAAATACGTAGAAAATGGTCTTATAAAGTCCTGCTTAAAAGCAATTGCTTACCTTTTGAAAATGAATTAATTACTTCAGATGTCGCTACTAGGATATGTCAATATTTATTGGTTAAAATGCTCAGAGAAAGAAAAATAATAAAGAGGAATAAATATATGAAAAGGAGAAAAAGATGAAAGAAACGCCACAACATTTTAACATGACAAGGCTTGTTAAGCTCATTTTAAACACGCCAAAAGGATCGGTTAATATACAATTTTGCCAGTTCAAAACCTGAAGGAAATCTGTTGAAAATGTGTATTTTTAATGGAGGTCGTATTAAATGGAACTTAGTCTTCTCTTTGCTGTAGGAATTGTAGTCAATACTAATCGGCAGCCTGAGACTGATACTTTTTTGACATACTGATATTTCTAAAGCATCTCTTCTGGACTTTTGGGTATCTATGAAAGATTAACTGCTTTCGTTGTAGACGTAATCTTTATAGACCGAGTTATTCGTCACCCGTCATCCCACAGTATACCTGAAACATAAACATGACCGGTTCCGCGACGACGGAAGGACCACTTAAAGGGCGGGTCGGTGGACCACAAGCTTTCGAAGTGAAGTAACGACACATATAGTGCATTTTATTTCGCTCATTGCACGCCTTTCTAAAGCATTGCCAAATAGAACAGTATTAATGACATCGAGACATTCTTGGGTTAAGCAACGCAAACAGGTTTTGCTGTATGTACAAAGAGTATATGAGTTAAAAGCAAGCTGATAGACAGATGGGGGCATAGCTCAGTGGTAGAGCATTCGACTGCAGATCGAGAGGTCCCCGGTTCAAACCCGGGTGCCCCCTCTAAAATTTTATGTCCACTCGAATGGAGGTACAGATCGCTTACTCCCTCATGTACCTCCTGTTAAGCATTTACAGAAATGTTTTAAACAATAAATATTTGCAGACATTTTCTTATTGCATATTTCTTGCGAGTAGGTGATCCCATTAGGCTTAAGCAATGCGAAAGTTTTGGTCGCTATATGATGGTTTTGAAATGATGCTAGGAGATAAGCATTTGTCGTGTTAAATTTACACGACCTTCTGCATCCTTTTTTTAGTTATTCTTAGAAACAATTGTTTTTAGATTAATATATTTCTCCAAATTGTCTTATTGCTTATTTTTGGAGATACAAAGGCAATAAGAGAATAACATATTTCAAGGTTGATCGCTTATGGATGGCATTTTGAAATTCCATTCTCTTTGCTTGGTGAAGAGATATACAAATCTAATAAGTTGCACTCACATGACTTTCTATACTCCTGTATTACTATTACAAACTCTTATTCTTCTTATTATTCATGTTAATAGATACAAACTTTGCAGAAATCATCTTACTGCTACTGTTTTTGTAGGAGGAAGATAAATATGGGATTACAAAAGGCTTTAAGCAATATTCGAGTCATTTAGGAGTACAGCTGTTACCTTGATATTGCAACGTCTTTGCATATCCACGACATACAAAACGTTTAATGGCTTCCTAATTGAGAAAAGTATAAGTAGTATAAAGCTCAAACAAATAAGAAATAGAAATTATTTTTTTTTTCACACTAGCCGCGTGTAGGTCGAAATACGAAATATATTTCATATGACATATGAAATCCCATTGCCGGGATTTGAACCACGGATCTTCCGGTCTCCGTTTTTAACCACTGAGCTATCATGTCCAACATGCCAGCAGGACATGAAATTCTCCAACTAACTCGTGTTTTTCCCGGTAAACCACTAGGAGTTCTCATAAACACATTAGACAACTAACTTAATGGCGACTAACTATGCTGTAATTACTTTAAGGCCCGGGCTTTATAGTTCGGACCACTATTAGGTACAATTATAGTGGTCAGAACTATAGTACCCGTTCCTTAAAGTACTTACAGCATAGTAAGTCGTCATTAAGTTAGTTGTCTCGTTAGTTGTCTTAGTGGTTTACTGGAAAAAGCAGTAGTCAGTTGGAGAATTTAGTGTCATGCTGGCATGTTGGGCATATAGTCCAGTGGTTAAGAGCAACCGAACGGAGAACGGACGATCCGTGATTCAAATATCGGCTATGGCATTGCATTTTTCAATGCCATTCTACATTCCCAAGTAAGAAATACCTCGAAAATGGTTTACACACCCACAAAAAAGTATTTGACATAAATGGCATGCTTTAAAGATGTTCATAGCTTTGTGCACTAGTGCAAGTCATTCATAAAGAGGAGGCTTTCTTAGGATACCCCCAGAATATTCAAAACATATATTTCAATTTTCATAAACATATGTACCTGAATAAAAATCTTTGAGCTCTCTTTGACTAAAGAAAGATTATAGTTTGAGCTTAAGATAATGTCCTCAAATTCTTCGTGTTGTATCCTTGCAAGATTCTGAACTTAAATAACAAGGTTGAACTGCGTAACTTAAAAAAGAAAGATAACTTACATAGGTATCAAATTTCTTCAAAACTGTGTCAAGAATGCTTGGCTAAGGCTTTTAAGAGAACGTTCTCTCTATGAATATACTTGTCATTGTAAAAATTACTATAACTTCCTACTTGCTCGTAAATGATGGCAGTCATTTTATTGAAGCTTAATATGTTTGAGGTGAACGCATGGATAAATACTCCATATCTTTAATCTCCCATAAATAAATTCCTAATTATCCTTCATTCTTACAGAGGTGTGCAAATTAACAGACTCATTCGCTTTTTTTTTTTTTTTTACTTTGCTTCAGTTTAACATTCAAAATAATAGTTATTTACCGCCTTAACCTATTTCAATTTGTCGTAATTGTTTTCCTTGCTATAATATGAAGCATATTCAATGAAATTTCTCTCTTAATAATAGCCGGCGGATGTTTCTTTTACTTATAGTAATATGGTGGTAGCTCTGAATTAAGAGCAGCCATTTTCTTCATTTCTGTTTATCCAACTGTTTGGTGATACTGCTTTCATTTGGTGAATGTAGTAACTGAAGATTGTTAATATTTGCCTTTATTGTGTTTTATGGCTAATATATCATCAGTATTTATTATTAATTGATCTCAAGCCAGGTAACATTGTGTATCTTATCCTTAACATTCACATTGATTCAAAAGTGAGGTTATGGATAAAACTTCTGACTTATCCCCAAGGAAAGTAGCTGTAACTGAGAGTCTTTTGAAGGAAACTCTTTATTCATAACGTGAAATAGCTAAGAAATTGTGTATTTCACAAAAACCTGTTAGTTGCATTAATCAAGCTTTAACATTCGGTGAGACGTTGACCTCACAAAGCGATGGAAAATGCGGGGGGAAAGAAAGCTATCACCAAGGATGCAAAGAAAACTTGTGCAGGTGGCAAAACAAAATAGAAGAGCAATCAGCATTGACCTGAGTAATCAACTAAAGCAGTACGGTACAGAAATATCAGCCTCAGTAGTTCGCAGAAGATTATGTGAAGCAGGTTTACCAGCACGCAGGCCTCGTAAAAGGGCTAAAGTGACACCTGCAATGGCAAAAAAGAAAAAAAACCGTTTAGAATGGGCCAAAGAGATGCAGAAACATCCAGTGGAATTTTGGAGAAAGGTAAATAGTATGAAAATTGTATATATCATAAAATTAAAATATGTACATGTAAATTTTATGAAAATGAAATAAACAGACTTAACTTTGTTTCTCTCATTGCTGGTTTTGTTATACTATCTTTGAGCAATTTTAAAACTGTTTAATATTAATAGAGGTTTTTATTGTTTCAGGTAATTTTCTCAGATGAATCCATGTTTGAAGTATGTGAAGAGAGCAGCCAATATGTGAGAAGGACAGACAAAAGAAGCATTTTCCCCTCAGTGTGTCGATCAAAGAGTAAAGCACCCTACATCAAAAATGATCTGGAGCTGCATGTCTGTCCATGGACCTGGAAGATTATACATAGTTGTGGGATCTATGGAGCAGAAACAGTATAAAAGTGTATTAGAAACAAGACTATTTCCGCAAAGTAAAGAATGGTTTCCAAATGGTGATTTTATGTTCATGCATGACAGTGCTCCCTGCCATAGAGCAAAATCTGTAACCCAGTTCCTCAAAGAAAACAATGTGAAAGTACTACCATGGCCGGGGAATAGCCCTGATTTAAATCCAATAGAGAATCTGTGGGGTATTGTTAAACAGAGACTGAAAAAATTGAAAATAACAACAAAAGTTCACAGAGATGAAGAAATAAAGGAAAAGTGCTCCACCCTTGTAGAGAGCATGCCTAAACGCATCAAAATAGTAATAAAGGCTAAAGGAATGCATACAAAATACTAAGAGTTGAAAAAATATTTTGTAATATTATTTCTGTTAAATAAATAGAAAATAAACGGTATATGTTAAAAATTTCCCCATTGAGTCTAATACTTTGCACACGTCTGTACTTACCTACACTTGCAATATTAGAAGCCATCAGAGCTAGACAAACCTTACTGCAGATGGAATGAAAATGTTATTGAAGTATACAGTTTGTGCCTAACTTTCATTTCCCCTCATAAGAGTAGCGGTTTCCGAAAGAATCCTGTTATATCGTTTCTTTCAAATATGAACCACGACGTGGTATCTATGAAATATCTTTATAGTATGCACAGTATTTATGTTCCTCTGCATTGGCTGATTACTAATACAGTTAAGTACTGTTTGAAGATGTTGCATCACACATGTCCATAGTTATCTAATATAGTGTGATCCATATAAACCTGAACCATTTCAATAGGCCATTACTTTTGAACCAATAATAGGACACACGTGCAACTTTGGGAGAATATAATAGACAACTGGAAGATTACATTGCACTATTTACATCTCAGAGAAAATGTTGGAACTGTCCTCCACCACCATCTATACATGTTTGCACTCGTCTCACCATATTTTCTGAAGTTTTACGCAGAAGATATAGAATTGAGAGGAGGTTATTTCCAGCAAGATGGAGCAACGTGCCATACATTTAAATGACACCATGGAACTTGTAATCAGTTTCCTTGATACTCGAATAATCTCAAAAGTTCTGTGGCCTCCCAGATCCCCTGACCTAACCTCACTGGATTTCTTCTTGTGGGGGTATCTGAAAATAGAGTGTACAAGAATAGGCCACGGACAATTGATGTTCTCAAGGAATCCATTCAAACCTCATTGGCGAGGATACTCTCTGTAAAACTTTAGAGAATATGATGAGAGGAGTGCAAATATACATAGATGCTGGTGGAGGACACTGCCAACCAGGCACGTAGTCAGTTTCCGGGGAGGGGAGGGGGTCCGAAATCTAGTTGAATTATTTGCTTTTAATAAATAATTAATCAGGGATGTGTTTTTATCATATTAGTAAAAAATAAAAACACATGTAATATATTATATTCACATGAATTTCTCCACCCAAGATTCTACAAATTGTTCTTAGAAAAGTTTGTTTTTGTCTTGTTTCTTTGGATAAAGACTGTAGAAAGGCCTTGCACATTGCACATTTTTTGTTCTTATACCTGGGATAAAGTGATATAAGCAGTAATTAGATATTTAACAAGCGAAACACTGATTGATGCATTTGAAGTAGTAGTTCTCCTTGAATGAAAAAGGGAATAGGAACTTGGAAGTTAAAAATTACACACCTTTAAGTATCTGGAAATTCTAATCAAGAAATAATAATATATCGAAATTGGTTAACTTTACAATAAATTATTGTAATTTACATTATTTGTGTATTTTAACAAGTTCTGCAGATTCTGTGCAGTAACTTTTTGTTTATCTCTTAAATAACTTAATGTTTGCCTGACAGTGAATAGAGATGGTAAGATGAGAAGCTTGAATAAACTTTTTTTGATTTATTTTAAACTAAGTCTTATTTCAACCATTTATTAAACATTTGAAATGATGATTCATATGGGACCCTCTGGACTCCTCCTTTAATACGTCCTGCTGCCAACATTTTCTCTGAGATATAAATAGTGTACTGTAATCTCCCAATTGTATATCATATTATCCTAAAATTGCACTTGTGTCCTATTATTGGATCAAATCGTTCAGGTTTATATGGATCGAACTGTAATTTGAACACTCTTTCACACAATCACTTATCGTAAGTACTACAAAGAGAAAAGAGAATACTTACTTATATAATATGCTAAAAAGATAGTTTAATAACAAGATTGGCTTCTTATGAGTAGCAGGAAGTGTGTAGCTTAATCAAGTAAGCCCTGTGTAAAGTAATCCTGTGTTTTTTCAACAATTCCTGAGTGATTTCCTTTGGAAAACGTTAAGAAAATTTATCTGGCTATGGAAAATATTTATGGAAAATTTCATAATCCTGGTTCTTATACTTTCTATTTAAAAAACTTGTTTAGTACGTAAAAATATTTAAAAAAACGATATACTGCTGCCCCAGAATTAGAACAACTATAAATAACGCAGAACTAAATTTTGTTTTTACACTTGAGCCTCATATGTCTGTTATGATAATGAGCCAGAATTATATAAGTATATTTAATGAGTTTGATGCAATAACTTTCCAATATGAAGAAAAATGAAAATGTACAATTTACACTTCTTTTCCAGAAGACATGGTAGCCATATTCAAATGGTGAGTTATTTCAGCACAATTCTTGGTCAATATGTGTAATTCGATATCAAAGATGTGTATAAAGCTTTAAACCTCTAACCCTTATAGCTGCTAAAAAGGGTCATAGAAAAGAAAAGGCTCTTGTAGAATGTCATGTTTCCATTTAAACGAATGCACCAATCTTAGAGCGTATTTAAATACATAAGCAATGTATATGAAACCATAAAGTTATATACATTCTTTTACAGGAAATATCAGAGAATTTAACTAAAATGAAAATTACATTGTAACCATTTCACACCTGCCGTTTCCCTTAACACAACATGTTTCTGCCTCAACCAAAATTATGGCTCTCACTTAACTGCAAGTAATGCATAGATAATATTTCTAAATTTATTCAGATTCATTCCCACTTGGTCTTGTGGGAAGGAATGTTTGACTTATGGAGTCAGTTGTGACCCTTCTCGGAGGAAGGGATGAGACGAAGTAACAATGACCGAACCTGAGGAGAGACGACACCAATGGACAGTATGCCTAATAGCTAAATATTTAAACAAGCAGGTGATGGCTCATAGAACCGACTACCTTCCCAATGTGGGCTTACACACCTAAGGGTTATGTAACCAGACTAACCCGATAAGGAGGACACGGATTTACAGGGACCAAAGTTCCTGTCATGCACACTGAAACTCCCATAGACAAGTAGAACCGTGAAATAACCAAAGTGAACTGAAATGGGGGGACATTAAATTCGGGGCACGAAATTATTCTTCCACAGCGAGAAAACCCACAAGAAACCCACGACTAAAATAGAATCCGCTAGACAGCGGTACTAGCAAAAATGGTGACTAGTAAACAGAAAGCGTTTTGTGTTTTGCAGTATGCAAAGACCGAATCTGTAGTTACAGTGCAACTTGCGTTCCGCATTCAGTTCGGTTGTGATACTTCTAGTGATAATAACATTCGTAGACGGTATCATCAGTTTGAAGATACCGCTTGCCTTTGTAAAGGGAAGAGCACGGGACGACCAAGAGTAAGTGAAGAGACTGTTGAGCGAGTAAGAGAGTCGTTGACTCGTAGCCCAAAGAAATCAGTCCGGAAGGCTAGTCGTGCATTACAAGTTCCTGTGTCGACTGCTTAGAAAGTTGTAAGAAAACGCTTATGGCTACGTCCTTACCGTTTCAGTTACTACAATCTCTAAAGCCGACAGACCACGGATTACGTGCCAACTTCGCAAACGACATGTTGTTTCATGATGATGACGATTTTATGGATCGTGTTGTCTTCAGTGATGAATCGACCTTTCACCTTAGCGGACATGTTAACACTCATAATGTGCGCATCTGGGGCTCAGAAAATCCTCACGAGATGGTACAAATGCAACGAGATTTCCCTAAAGTGAATGTTTTTCGTGCCGAATCCCGGCGAAAAGTTTATGGGCCTTTTTTTTTGGTAAAACTACTGTAACTGGCACTTCTTACCTTAGTACATTAGAGCAATGACTCTTCCCTCAATTGGAAGAAAATGAGCCAGAGAACTTCATTTTCCAGCAAGATGGTGCGCCACCTCACTGGCATAACGAAGTACGTGATTGGTTGAACGTCATTGTACCCGAGCGGTGGATAGGCCGCAAGGGCCCCAATGAGAGGGCTTGCTATGCATGGGCTCCACGTTCTCCTGACTTAACACCATGCGACTTTTACCTTTGGGCTTCATCAAGGATCGTGTGTACGTGCCTCCGCTACTAGCTGACTTCCCTGAATTAAGAAACAGGATTGAAGCACTTGTTGCTACAATTACTGAATACACATTTATCAACGTTTGGGAACAACTGGGCTATAGACTTGATGTGTGTCGTGTGACAAAGGGTAGTCACATTGAACATTTATAAGGTTCTTGGTAAAACTGTTTAAGTTGCTTTTTCATTTAACATATCATTTATAACTGTAAGTTGAATGTAACAAATATTATAAAGGGTTAAAACCCCGATGTTCATATATATACACCCTGTATATGAGGAATATGACTGGAGGTGTGGTTGTAATGTTAGAAACATCGCTTTTGCTTTTCTTGGATATTCATTTGATAGCGAAGATGTGCGAACACCCATAGATAAAACTAGTATGGATTATTTGTAACATTTTCAGGAAGCCTAAATCATATGCTAATAATAATATTAATAATAATAATAATAATAATAATAATAATAATAATAATAATAATAATAATAATAATAATAATAATAATAATAATAATAATAATAATAATAATAATAATAATAATAATAATAATAATAATAATAATAATAATAATAATAATAATAATAATAATAATAATAATAATAATAATAATAATAATAATAATAATAATAATAATAACAACAATAATAATAATAATAATAATAATAATAATAATAATAATAATAATAATAATAATAATAATAATAATAATAATAATAATAATAATAATAATAATAATAATAATAATAATAATAAGAATAATAATAATAATAATAATAGTAATAATAATAACAACAACAATAACAATAATAATAATAAAAACAATAATAATGAATAATAATGATGATGATGATAATAATAATAATAATAATAATAATAATAATAATAATAATAATAATAATAATAATAATAATAATAATAATAATAATAATAATAATAATAATAATAATAATAATAATAATAATAATAATAATAATAATAATAATAATAATAATAATAATAATAATAATAATAATAATAATAATAATAATAATAATAATAATAATAATAATAATAATAATAATAATAATAATAATAATAATAATAATAATAATAATAATAATAATAATAATAATAATAATAATAATAATAATAATAATAATAATAATAATAATAATAATAATAATAATAATAATAATAATAATAATAATAATAATAATAATAATAATAATAATAATAATAATAATAATAATAATAATAATAATAATAATAATAATAATAATAATAATAATAATAATAATAATAATAATAATAATAATAATAATAATAATAATAATAATAATAATAATAATAATAATAATAATAATAATAATAATAATACCACAGTGACATATGAGAAATGTATAATGAGCATGCCGATGAAATTTGGAAGTGTCTAAATGGTAACAATTAACATTTATAAGCCAAAATTGAAGACACTTTTTCATTTCTTTAAACAATTAATTGGAGCGATAAGTTTGTGAATCACAAGATTCAGTTATCAACCATCCTGTATACTGGAAATGATCTGGGTGGCTCATCTGGTTAGGCGCTGGTCCTAAGGTACCGGGTTGAAATTCGGTCCAAAAGAACGATAACTCCCTGTTAGTAAACGTACGGTACATAAAAGAGCTCCTGTGAGAGGAATCCGGCACACCGGTAGCGCTTTATGATTCTGCCAATTGATAAGTTTGTTAATAAAAAGCATTGTTTTATCATCCTGTTTAATGGCAATAAATAACATAAATTGCATAAATAAATCACATGCAAGTATTTTATATGCAAGAACATCCTACTGCATGTGTATTGAATTAGCTTTAATGTCAAGGTCAGCATTCCTTGAAGCTGCAGTACAAATCCAATAATTAAAAACGAAGCAAAACTGGAATAAGGACAAGCAAATAATGGGAACGTTATAATGTAATTTTTGGCTAGATTTCAACTTCAAGGGTTAGTTTGCGTCATAAATAATTTCCTGCTTCTACGCCTGACATTTTGCAGTGATATATACTGCCTTATAAGGCAGTAATAGAAAACCGTACCCTGTGTCCTCATATAAGGCATCGGAAACGGAAAGAATGCAATTCGAGTGTTTATTTGTCACTAACATAAGTGCACGAATGGTTTATGAAGCTTACTTTGAAGACAGGGAAAGATTTTCAGTTGTAAATTGAGTAGCAAAACTTAATCTGGAAACGCCGACCATGATTAATATGAAGTAGACAGAAAATTAACTTTTGTCACGTATAAATTGGAGCAGCTGTATAAAAATAAAGATATTGCGCAGTGAAATGCCTGTGAATGTTATGGAAAGAGCATTTTAAAGCAACCATATCATAAATGTTTGTTCATTGCTTCGGTTTCCTTTATGCCCTTTGCACTCTACAATGAGATGTGCATTGAAACCATTTCTGCGAATGAATACCTAAATATGAAGTAAAGACAAAAATTTAAGCTCTTCTAAGGATAATTGCTAAAGCAGATATAAAAATAAATAATAAATGCTAGAGAAAGTATTGTGAATGTGATATAAGGCATTTGTATTTATTGTGCATTTCAATTAATTTAATCCTTTATTTTTATATAACTACTCCTTATGTCTACTTATTTTATGCGCCAAAATACAATTGCTATATAATTTTATGTAATTTTACTATTATGTGTTTCAAATGGGAAGGTGTTTGTCCTTGAGCACTACTAGGCGAGCAACCAATGGGAGTCCTGCGGTGTTGTCGTATTGTATTCCTGCTAAGTGGTGTGTGAGGAGCGCCAAACCAATCAATCTGTCTGAAATACTATTCGCGCTAAGACAAAAATTCATATTTTGCCAAAACTGATCCATGTGGAAGGTAGAGAGTAATGTATCTAACATAACCATGAAAACCCAATATTTTTTAGCTCAAATAGTTTTTCTGATACAAAGAAATAAAACACTATTACCTGTACTATAACAATAAATCGCGACGTAAGCACTGTATGAAAATCATTATTGGTTGGCATGTATGCGTGTACGTATATTTGTAATTACTCAGAACTGAAACGTAAATGTTTGACATGACGTGATAAAAGAATTACTTTGACTAAGCCAATTCGAGCGAGGGGGAACAATAAATTTCCTGCTGCCCTGGCAGAACGTGTCTGGTCACATATTTTTGTTTATGAATAGTTCGTAATCTCTATTTACTCTAGAGAATTCAAAGTGGTTGGTGTGTATGTATGTACATATACTTTTCATTACTCAGAACTGAAATTTAAACTACTGCATGACGTGATAAAAGAATTACTGTGAATAAATCAAGGTGTTAAATTCGAGAAAGAGCAAACACTTCATTTCCTGTTAGCCTGTGGAATGCTGTATGCACATGTTTATGAATGAATGCTGGATAAGAAGTGTTAATTTACTCCGGAGAGTTCAGATCAATATCATTCAGTTGTTCTTTACACAACAGTAGAGTAAGAGTTAATAGTGCAATGGCTTCTTGCGGTGAATTTAGTGGCGAGTCAAAAAGGCAATTATTGTCGGCTCGAAGTATTGTTTTTAAGGTGTATACGTTCTTCAAAATTTTGGTAATGAGAAATATAGAAATCAGCTTAATTTCAAAAATGCTCAACGGCTTACTGCCGAAGCGTGTGGTGTAGGTAAAACAAGTGTGTCCCGCATTTGGATTAGAAAAGCAGGTAATTCATAAACTATAATTATATTTATAGTATTTAAAAATATACATAATTTGCGAAAATGCTTTTTCCATTTTTGATTTTGGCAACTGCATCATTGTAAAAGTTTGTAAAATATAATTCGCTTACCCTTACATCTAGAGCCAAGCAGACCTGCATGTTGGATGAGTGTGCGAGAGAGAGGGAAATATAAAAGGAGTGGGGTAACAAGCTGGCAACGCTGAGTGTGATAGACTCCAGAACCCTTCCCGTTTGAAACACATAATAACAGTTTATGTCCCGGATTAAGAAATCGGATTAAGGATAATCCAGCCATTATGTGGCGTTGGTGTCGCGTTAATCTCTCTTAATCCGGAGATTAAGTGGAGGATTATGTTAAATCCAGTTGCCTAATCCGGATCATATTTATTTATTCAAACAACATACAGAAGATATATTTTTTATTACAACTGAATAGGGACCTATGAAATGCTACACACCATGATATAAATATTTCGACATTATTTGTTGAGATAGTATACTTAAAAGATGACATAAGAATTGGCATATTTGACAGATAAAGAATTATATAGCTTTTATGAAGAATCTTCAAGCACGAGGGTAATGTTAAACAATGTGGTGCAGTGGATTTGTTAACGTTTCACACTGGTATCTTTGTGGCTGTGCTGCCGCAACGTCCGATGCAAAATACAGGCGTGCAAGGAAGAGGTGCGGAACCGAAGGCGAGTTTGAGGTGTGAAAAATGGTCGCAGAGGTGTTGTTTGGAAGCGCGGATGTATATGGAGATGACGAACAGATTGTG
The DNA here is from genome assembly GCA_030765055.1 of Mantis religiosa. NCBI lineage: Eukaryota > Metazoa > Arthropoda > Insecta > Mantodea > Mantidae > Mantis > Mantis religiosa. Next base: position 67,113,833 of record CM060947.1, on the reverse strand, counting down.
TAAGTTGGCGACTTTGTGGCACACTGAGGGTGTTTTGCTGTTGCCTAGGTAGACGGCGAAGAGGGCATCTTGTTGGTGGAGATGTACTTTGGTGAAAATGCAGGATACATGGAGAACATCGGCGCCGTTCGTGTATAGTTTGATAGTGACATTTTAATAAAATTTTCTCATTGTTTTCAAAATTTCAAAAAGAATTGGAATTAATAAATATCCAAAAGAAAAAAGCTTTGAAGGAGGTTGAAGTATATAAAGGTTTATTAGCAAAGAAGGAAAGTAAAATACCAGCCTTTTCATATGCGCAAGTCTCAGCTTTGGCTCAGGCCTAGTCAGAAAGAAATTGAGTTTCAGAGGTCAACAAACAAATAGACTTGTACTATCATCTACAAAGAACCAGGAGGCAAAAGAAGTGAGGAAGATTATTTCCACTAAGCTAAAATACAGAGTATGCGAAAGGCAGGAGAAAAAGTAATTGTAATTGAAACAGGAACTGAAGGGGATGAGGAGCGCATCATTAAGAGCAGAAATTTGGCAAATCAAGATTTAAAATTTGATGGAGAAAAAAGAAAGAATCCTTTGATTATTTTGTATGATGTTATGAAATGGAGAATGGAAGAAGAGATGAAGGAAGATATCTATAAACGAAATTATGAGAATATATCAGAAAAGAATGATTTTAATGAAGGCTTTAATTTTCGTTTTAACACTTGAAAAAGGAAAGAAGAACCTGTTCATCATGTGGTAGAGGTGTCTCCACAGACAAGGAAGTTAATTATCGCGGACAGAAGACTTTTGTGACTTTGTGAGTTCGTGAAATAAAAAGTCCAATTACACAAACTCAACAATGTTCTTTATTTTCACCGACTTACAGTTGAACACTTGCCAATTACACAAAATTACGTAATGCGCACAATTACGATTCACCAGTTCGTCCGTTACCGTTCCGATGCACGTACACAATTACGTAAAGTCTTCCGTTGCACAGTCTTCTCGTTCATTAACACAGCGCTCCTTCGCCAGCACGTCAAGCACTGACTGACTCCACTCGCTGCAGCCCTTTTTATAGGCATCTCGCCGTCTTCTCGACTTCTCTAGTTTCCACGCGAAGGTTCCAGATGGTAGGAGAAGGGGAGAGAAACGTCCAGGGACGAGTGACCTTTCCCTAATCACCCCTCAGTTAGTGACAGAGACTAATGGGAGGCGTGGCTCGGCTGCCTCTGGTTTCCTCACAGCTGTTGCCGTCATGCCTTCCGCTAATTGGGTGACACTTTATACAGATTTTCAAGCAATAAATGTTAAAGATTTTATATCTGTTGCAAAATGTGCGGTCATTGCGGTGAAAAAGATCATGATAAAAAGGATTGCTCAAAGAAGGAACAGGATCCTGTGTGCGTTCCCTATTTCTTTAGAAAGAAGAAGTTTGTAGATTTTGATAATTGTCGAACCTATTAGTTAGTGAGGAGTGTAGTTTTTGCAAGAAGTGTAGTGGTTAATTTTTAAGTGATCATTTCACCTGCATTTTTCATAGTGTTTCTAGAACTGTTCAACAGCTATGCTATAAAGTGCTTTTTCTTGCACACAAGTAAAGATCATTGTGGAGAAGTATAAATTTGTTTTTCTGAGCACAAGCACAGAAACATGAAAGTTAACATTGTAATTTTTCAAGGGAGTGAGAATATTTCCCCTTCATTTACATTTTAAATTCTGTGTAAAACTATCAGTTTAATTTAAAAAAATGAATTGCTCTGCAACAGACAGTAAATTGTAATTTGTGCTTATTTTTAGATACGACTAGAAAGTATTGCAACATGTATTGTCGCGTATGCTTTGGTGAAGTGAAGGAACTTGATTTATTTTAGGAATTTATTTGAAATTTTAATTACATGAGGTTTCTTTATACAGTTGAAAGTATTAATTTGTGGAAGTAAAGATGTAGAAACCTCATAGCGGAGTATTAGACTACAAACCCGTAATTTGCATATTTTCGCAGCATTAACCAAGTAACAATGCCAAATGCATCAACTCTAGACGTTGAACCCGGTAGTTGGTAATGGACGATCAGCAGGCCGTTGGATTTAGACCAACATGGCTGATGGAATGTTCCAGAAGCTTTTCTACTGATCAAAGGGGAAAAGTCCCTAGGTTCAACGTGTGTTGGCCCCCTCTTTTTAGACTTCGCCGTGAATACTTATAGCGATGATTATAGAGGCGCGCGGGAGTCTAAAGTGTATTGTTGCGGCTGGAGGCTACACCAAATCTTCACTTCACCACGCACCATCTCCTGGAAGGTAAGCCCGACCGAGTCTTAATGTACTAATTTAGCTATCAACATCAATTCACCCCAAGTCTCTTCAAGACTCCGGGGCTGACTTCTATTGTAGAAAATCATGAGGTTATAGTAAACTGAAATTTCGTAGAAAGTTGTGCTATTTCTATCTATCTGTAACCTGACTATAAATGCCCTTTACCATTTATTACCTCTACCATTTGACCCCCTGTCCTTTCAGCTACGCTCCCAGTTGCAAAGTAGATTGTAAACCCTTGCGGTAAACCACCTTTAAGTATACACAATCCTATCGACAACTTGTAGTCTAAAATCATCCCGGTTCACAATCTATAATGCGACATCATATAAGACATGTATAATCCATGTATAAAGTATTTATTGTGTGAAATTCTCATTTAAGGCGCAATGAGTATGCGCCTACTTGTTTAGAGCGTCAACTTAGCCGCACTTGATTTATAAATAAAATACCAATTATCTAAATACATTTACACACAAATACATGTTCACAGTATGATGGTTATATCTCGTAACACTTTTTGGTTTGTGTCATCTATTTTCTCATTTGTAAATATAAGACATATAATTGTTTCCTTGTGATTTTATTGTTTTATTGTTATATTCATATTGCCTGATATTTATAATATACATTTAGACAAAATGTTTATTTTCCTGTATTTCATTTATTCATTTTAGCTAAGTAGGATTCCTTTCCTTTCCCTTTTCCTTATGTTTTCATAGTTATCACAACAAGAAATAATATATTAGTAAGAAATTTGCTGTGAGATAACATAAATTATGTTCCTCAGGGTGTAAGGAAAGAATGTAAAATCTTATGACTTTGGGGTTCAGCAACTGAAGAACATATAGGAAAAGTGTTTACCACTGACCAACGCAAAATATTGCTGTCAGTGGAAGAAATGCAAGCTAAGAATTTGCTACTTTGTTGGCGATGCATTGGCAAGAGAAAGCCACAGTTTTACTATGGCGTTAGGTTGAGTAAGGATGTGGTCAAAAAGCTTACATAACTTAACATTTGTATATAGCTAATCACTGTACTATTATGTGTAGTATTTTGAGAAGAACAAGGCAGCGCTGTAAATTGACGTACCTGTTTGGATGAACAGGTTGTGAAAGTTGTTGTCGTGAAAGTGAAAGCTTTGTTAATTGTGGATTTCTAGAAGGAGTAGCCTATACCTTATATTACAACAGAGCCTAAAGAACTTAAGGCTTTATTGGAAGCTGTTTTTGAAAGAAGGAATGAACATTTAGATCTGGATGAAGTTTATTTGCACTATGTAAAAAGCTACGGCAGGATAGTGATCGATATGACTCTACATTGGCCAAACAGTTATGCTCATGTACGACATGATCGGGCAAATTATCCCAAAGTATACCGTCCAAAGAGCTCCAGTATCTGGCCTATAATACCTAGGATTCATTCCACCCTCTCAAGTGCTCCATTAAAGAATAAATATTATTCCTTAGAAACCAATACCTATAAATATCCTTCAAAGAAAAATCATAAAAATATATTTAATATCATCCAAAGCTCCACGTCAAAACAAAAACAAAATATTAAATCTTCAGGAATAGCCAGTATAAAGAAATCGAAATCAAAGTGCTCATGTACCACTTCTAGTACAGTTCCTGAATGTATGCCACAATCATCGTCATCAAGTAAGCTTCTAGGGCAAAATATGTTTAACAGTATAAAAGAGTATTATGAATCAGTTGAAGGGCGTTTTTCATCTGGAGGTAAAAATTCCTGCAAGTAAAATTTATAATTAAGTAATGGTTAATTTAGATTCAGTAAAGTTATTAAAATTGTTCAAATTAATGCCCAAAGAAGTAAATTAGTTATGACAGAATTAAGGAAACTCATTGATGAGCTGAGTATCGATATTCTCTGCATTCAGGAGCCGAATTCTATAAATAGTAAATTGGTTCATATGCCGGTCATGGCAAGGATACTTGTGGATCAAAATCCAATGTCTGCAATAGTTATTACTAATAACAGTCTACAAGTAGTAAATGTATTACAGTTTTCGGATTCACACACTAACTGCGTGGAAATCTTACATGAAAATGGTTCATTTATTCTGTTAAATTTATATTTCCAATACAGTGAATATATATATATATATATATATATATATATAAGGAAAATTAGGAACATCTATAATTTCTTCAGATTCAGAGATATTTTATTGGTAATGGATTCCAATGCCAAATCTCCCTGGTGGCATTCTGCCACTAGAGATGCACGAGGCGATAAATTAGAAGAATTAATTTCGGAATTAAATATATGTATTCTAAATAACCTCACAATCCACATACCTTTGAGAATGGAGCTGGAGCAGTATCAAACATTGATCTTAATTTATGTAATTACAAAATGCTCAATAAAATCAATGGATGGAAAGTCGGTCAAGATATGAACTCGAGTGATCATAGATTGATTTATTTTTATTATAAAATTGATAAAACTTCCAGTTCTAGCTCAAATTATCCTAAATTAAGGAAAAAATTTTCACAAGCAAATTGGGATGGATTGAAACAGCTCGTTAGTGATGCGTTTATTAATGATAACCATTTACTTAATAATGAGGGAATTATCCCCCACATAATCACGGATGCCATTAATAAATCTGTTCCAGATCTGAGGACAAAGAAATTCAGTGATAATATGTGGAATGATGCATTGGAAACAGCAAGGAGAAGAATGCCTAAATTAAGGAAAATTTATCAAAGATCTATGATTGATTCACAACGGCAGTATCATTTAACACGTTATAGGAATGCCAAGCAGAAGTTTAAAACCCTTTTATTTGATACCAGAAGCAAGTCATGGATCAACTTTGTAAATGAGCAGCTAGATAATAATACTTGGGGTATACCTTACAAAATAGTAATGGAAAAGATCAAAAGACCAGAGGTAATAAATACCTTAGTAAAGGAAGATGGCAGTAAAACTTCTAATTGGGAAGAGACAATCAAATATTTGCTTGAGGTGTTCTTACCAGATGATAATGCTAATACGGATAATTTATCCAATGTTGTTAAAAGAATAGAAGTGAACTTAAGTTATTACAATGATAATGTTGTTCTACCATTTGATGTATCAGAAATCAGACAGATCTTCAACAAATTGAAGAAAAAGAAATTATGTGGGCCAGATAATATACCCAATGAAGTTTTAATACAATTACAAGATATTATAATTCCATATTTGGCCAAATTGTCCAATAATTGTCTTAGGAAAGGCTATTTTCCAACTTGTTGGAAAATAGCTAGAGTAATAATTTTGCAGAAAGGGCAAGATAAAGATCGATCTAAGGCCAAATTGTATCGTCCAATCTGTCTCCTCAGTGCACTGGGAAAAATGTTTGAACATCTTATAAATAAACGTATACAGGAATTTCATCAGATCATTGGTTTAAATGAAAGACAATTTGGATTTAGAAAAGGTCGCTCAACCGAGGATGCCATTAATAACATTTTGGACACAGTCAGAAATTGTAATTCTAAGCATATTATTGGAATATTTATCGACATCTCGGGGGCATTTGATAACCTCTGGTGGCCCTTCTTGTTTCATAGGCTTTGGCAAAAGAATTATCCTTTAGCATTGTATAATATTCTCAAAAGCTATTGCCAAGATAGAATGGTTTTTATTGAAGGCGTAAATAAATCCAACTTCAAACATATCACCAAAGGATGTCCTCAAGGATCAGTGTTAGGTCCCACCTTTTGGGACATTGTGATGGAAACACTTCTGGAGAAAACCGAATATGTAACCACTAATGTTATAGCCTATGCTGATGATGTGGCATTCCTAATTGAGGCAAATTCAGGATCGCAATTAGAAGGGAAAGCAAGAGATTTAATGGAAATCTTATACTCGTGGTGTTTGGAAACTAAATTAGAAATTGCACCTCATGAATCAACTTATATATTATTGAAAGGTGTACTGAAAAGGAATCTAATTATCAAGTATGATAATAAAGCTATTAAAAGGAGTAAGGAAATTAAATATTTAGGTGTAACATTAGATGAGAAATTAAATTTTGTGGACCATATAGATTATATAAGAAGAAAATCAGAAAATGTGATGCAGAAGTTAACAAGGATTGTAAATACCAAATCTAAAAGCTCCTTAAATAATATAATGACCTATCATAATACAATTGTTGGCTCTATAATAACATATGCCGCTGGCGTCTGGGCAGATAAGATTAAGATTATTAACAATAAAAAGCGATTAAGAAGTGCTCAACGTAAGATATTGTTAAGACATACAGGAGCACTCTGCACCACCCCTACAATGGATCTTTGATTGCAACTGGCATATGGCCTATCGATTTACTTATACGGTTGAGAGGTGCTATATTCTGGCTTACATATAAAAATTGGGATAAAATTAAGGATATTATTGGCAGAAGATGTTTTAATAAAATTGATATTAAGAAGGCGTTATTAATGCAGTGGCAAGATGAATGGGAAAGTTTAAATGTATGCGGAAGAACTTATGAAATATTTCCATCGGTATTTGAGAGAATAAAATTAAAACATATGAAACCAACGAAAGGATTATTACACTTTTTAACTGGACATGGTCCTTATGGAACATACTGGTTAAAAATTGAAAAGAACGTCGATAATGCAAATTGCAGAGCTTGTGGTATAGTTGGCAATCCCGAGCATACTATATTTGAATGTAAGAAGTATGCCATATTGGAGGAGCAGAGACAACAACTGATAGGAAAATTTGTAGCAGATATTATAAGGGATAAGGACATGGTCACCGTGCTGGCAAATATAGCAAATGCCGTCAGTGAGATATCTTGGGAGAAGGAAATTATCAGACCTGAACCTGCTGCACCAATAGTTCTACAACACGAACCCAGTAGACATACAGAGCGGCTGAGGAATCAGGATGCTAATTTACTCCAACCGCCCCAGATGGCTAGCAATGCAGATACGGAGGTCGACATATCACAGTATAGGTAGAGGTTTTTACGTCTCCATGGGCCGGGCGGATGGGGCGGAGAGAAGGAATATTCGTCCTAATATGCATGCAGATGAAGTTTATAAGGATTACAAGTGACGTCTAGACGAGTGGAGGACCCAACGTGAAACAGCGTCCAGTATTCCTGAAGAAGAAATTTCATCTTCATTTTCAGTGGATATTAAATTGGATTAAATTTGGTCATAGTGTTGTGTTATTGATAGTGCAGTGTAAAGTGTTTTGTGTCGAAAACTGAGGTATAAGTTGAAATGGGGGAGGATTCCTCCCCTAATAATTATTTCTTTTATTTATTTTTAATGGTGTTTTTTGGGTTAAGGGAGGGACCTTGCCCCCTCCCGTATGATTGTTAATTGAGTTTTGTTGAACTGAGGAGTAGGGAAGTATTTGGTGAATGATGTGGAGATTATGGATTTGGGGGAGAGTAAGGAATTTGATGAATTATATGGTATGGAGTTTAAGGTGAGAGTTGGATATGCAAGAATATTTTGTTCTTGTGTTTAGGATGTTGATTATAGATATTGAGGTGGATGTTGGTGTATGATGATTTAGGTGGAAAGATTTTTATGGTTGATGTGTTGTAGGTGAGAAGTGTTGTAGTTTGAGGTGGATGTTGATGTTTGAATTATTATAGATTAAAGTGGATTCTAATGCGTTAAGGAGAGTTTAAGAGAGATTGAGGTGAATGTGTATGGATTTTTAAAAGGGAATTGATAGAGATTATGGTGGATATTGATGTGTTTATAAGAGTTTTGTAAGAGTTTGAGGTCGATGCTGATGTGTTTTTAGAAGTGACTGAATAGAGAGTGAGGTGGTTATTGATGAGTTTGTGAGAGGAGATTGAAGGAGATTGAGGGGTGATTGAAGTATTTTAGGAGTGAATTAATAGAGGTTGATGTGGATTTTTTATTAGTTGAATTTGAGGAGAATTTTATAATAGATTATTATGTAAATAGAAATGTTTGGTTAAGAGTGTATTGTTTTATATATTGTGTTGTTGGTTTTGAAATTTTAGTATTGTTTATTTAAAGAATATAGAAAAGATTATTTGTTGTTATAGGGTAATATTGTTGAATTTTTTAATTTAATATATATTTTGGTTGATATGATTGTTTTAATTTTATATGAGTGAATTTTAGGGTGGAATTAATAATTTGTAATGCATTTAAAATATTGATTTTCATTTAAAAATTGGATTTTAATGGGATTTAATATGACGGATAATATTTTGTTTTATAGATGAGATGTACTTGGGGTGGATTATTGTATGTGATTTAATTGGAATTGTGGTTGATTATGATAAAAGTGAGGTAATTAATTTTTTTATATATCTGATGAATAGATGGTATGTGATGTATGAGAATAAGGAGTATAAAGTATTTGTTAAATTATTTTGGATGATTAATAAAATGAAATGAATATTTTTTGTATGTTTGATTTTTGGATTGTTATAAAAAAATTTAAATTTTATATATTTGGTATAGTTATTATAAAGATGTTTTTATGTATTTAATATGTATGAGGGCCTTATCTTTGTATGATATGATTAAATGAGTTGTATGGATGTTGTAAATGATTTTGTTGTGCTAACAAGAAGTTTTTAATTTTTAAATTTTGTATGATAAGATGAGATGAAATGAGTGTATTGTATGATTGGTTTCGTATTGTAAATTTTTATAATTTTTATCTTATTAGTTAAGATGAATTGAATATGTTGATTAAATTAATTTTGGTTGAAGTATTTATGTAAAGTATATTGGATAATTTTGATGAGTAGACGATATGAGATGAATAATTGTCAAGAAGAGGTAAATGTTATTTTAGTTTAAATTCATAATATAGAATATTTTTTATTTTGTTTAAGTATGTTCTGAATATGATAATAAGTTGATATGTATATATAGAATGCGTAGAGAAATTACATGATATGAATTTTGTTAGATAAAGTTTTAAAATAGTGTGAATGAGATGATTGAAATAAGTTATTTAATTTGAGGTTATAAAGTTTTGATTTAAATGCGTTTTGAAGTTATTTTGTAGTTTTAGTTGTAAATTATTTTGTGACATTTAATACTGGGTGCCAGTATTTAATACCGGATGCCGGTTTATTTTATTTTTATGTAGTTGTAGATATTGAGCTTTCTGCCAGTTAAATTATTAACAGGATTCCAGTAATTTTGTAGCAAATTTAAAATAGTAGTCTTTCTATGATTTTTTATTTAAATCGTTTTATTTTTTGTGTATATTATCTCAAAAATGATTATGTAATTTGTTGTTTTTTGTTTAATAAATGTAAAATATGGAAATTACGTCGCGGTGTTAGTAATTAGTTACCGGGGCGGAGAATTGTATTATTTTATTTATTTATTTGTCCACCATTCTTGTGCATTATTTTGCTCCTTTTACCAAGCGGGACGGACGTCTTCGGCAGCAGAAGCCAGAAACCAGGTTAGTGAATAGTGGTGATAGTAGTTTGGGACCGCTTAGTGGTATTGTTTTATTGGGAATACTTAAAAAAGGGCTCAGAAAGCTTTTGAGCAGAAATGTTTGAAAATTTGGCCAAAATAGGCAATTTAATTTGGACTGGTATCAAAGCATTCGTATATGCGAGGAGTTGGCACGATTTTCCAAATAGTAGTAAGGAACCCTCTGGAGATTTAGTAGTATAAAACTGCGGATTCTGGAAGCAGGATTAATTTGTGGGTTTCGGCCCAAAATTATTATTTCTGGTTTTGTTGATTGAATTTGTAGTTAAGAGGAGATTGTACTAATAATCATACGGCTGAGAAAGCCAGCACGTCTCGGAGAGATAATGCTGGAAAGGAAAGTGGAAGCGAAATTTTCACACCTGTAAGAAGCTTAAGAAAATCTCCTGTATTTGAAAGTAATAAGGTCGCAAGACACCACGGAGTGTAATAAAGAAAAAGTAGGATCATGCTTTCATGCTTCCCTTATGGAAATCAATACCATAATTACATCGGAGAAGATTGCAGTCGATAAAAAGAAGTCTATATTTGCAGTATTCGGAAATTTCCAAAAAGAATTAGTAAATATGAAGTTGCAGAAGGAAACGCCTGTAACAGAAGCAAAATTATATGATGATTTATATGAAAAGTCTTTAAATGAAAAGTCAGCACCCCTGTCACTTGCACAAGTAGCTGGTCAACCGATTCCCTCAGCCAAGACCATGGAGTTCCAGAGGACAGTTAATATGAAGAAACATACCGTCTGTGTTTCATGTACTTCAAACGGAGATGCTAGGGATTCCCAGAAGATCATAGCAACTAAATTAAATCTACCCAAGAAAAATTAAAATCTGAATGTTAAGGCCTGCGGGTAAAAGTACTGTAAGCACAGACAGAAGCGGTAGGTAGCGGGTAGAGACAGAGGAAATGCACAAAACAGTATTGATAGCCAAATTATCAAAGTACAAGGTATTAAGTTTGTTAAGCCCAGAAAAATAAATCCGTTGATGATAATGTATTAGGTTTTGAGTGGTACCAAAAAAGATTTAAAATTTGAGATTTCGAAACACAATTGCGAAGAATTGTTGGATAAAAGGATTTTGAGAAAGGAGTTAGCTTCAAATTTAAGACTGGGAAGAGAGATAGAGGAACAGTGCATCATGTTGTTCAAGTGTCACCTAAAATTAGGAAAATCCTAATTCAAAGGATTTTATTTCTGTTGCATAATGTGCAAAATGTCAGGATTTTGGACATGTCGCTATATTCTGGACGAGACAACAGATTTGTGGACATTGTGGAGAATCCAATCAGGACAGAAAAGATTGCTCCAAGAGCAAAAAAGCGGCAACGTGTATACCATGTAGTTTACGGAAAAAGCAATGTGGAGGGAGGTAGAGATGAATGTCATATGTATAAGTTGTTCTGGGAAAGGACCAATTACGACAAATGGATAGAGCACCCGATAAGAATTCTAAAAAGAAACCTAAGAGAAATACTCGCAGTCAAGTTAGGAGAAATTTAAAAGAGTTGTTTAACATAAACTAAAGTTAGCGCAATTGAATAAATGTATCACAAATGATAAGGGAGTTCAAACGGACATTCCATTTATAAAAAGTTCTGATTTGATAAATTTTAATATATTTACGATCTTCCAGGGAAATCCTCTGTAAAACCACCGTTACCACCTAAGCAAAGAATAAATATATTTTCTGTAATTCTCAGATTGGAACAGCGGATTATAACAGTATACCTTCTGTAGATTAAGTCATTCCTAAATCTAGATTAATCTTCAATAAATATGAAATACCCACATCTTAAATAAATAATCGAATAAAAGTATCAGTAGGCTATAATGCCATTATGGAAATGGAAGAATTCGAGCAGGTGGTAGCGAATCACTAGATACGGCATCAAAAATACCAGTTAATTTTTATGATGGCATCTAAGACGCAATGCAGTTGTGCAGATTGGAAGAATCCAAAAGTTCATTAGCAGCCTTAAGACATGTTATACGAAGAATCACATGATAAAGGAGAATCTATAGTGTTTCCATTGCCCTACGCAATAGATGGAATGGGGTTAAAGGTTCACAATATTACAACAGATCCGGAAGAACTTAGATTATTAAACACTCTATTTAAAGCAAGAAATGAAGAGCTTGAGCTGGAAGAAGTCTACAAAAATTTTGTTAAATCCTATGGCAGAATATCAGTAGACACAAGTCAGCCATGGCCACATTGTTACACACATACTAGGTATGATGGAGCTGTTTATCCTAAAATAAATATTCCTAAAGGGTCCAAACGAATCATTTCTACAATACCTAAAGCTATAAATTCCCATACCAATATTCCTTTTAGGAATAAACATTATGCCATCAAAACCAATTCCATTCATCCCCACCCACAAAGCAAGGTAGCTATGTTTTCAAATCACTAGTAAATGTCTCTACTTTTGAATCTAAGAAGAAAACCAACACTACATCTAGAATTACCAGCAAGGAGAAGTATGCACAGTGATCCAGAACTAATTCTCAACTAAGGGGTTTAACTACAACGAGTCATAGTACATCTTCTAGCCAAATAGTTGGAGAAAATATTTCCAATATGATAAAATAATATTATCAAGCAAATGAAGGGCAGCATATAGTAAACATGATTAATTTTATATTTATAAATGTGTCCAGAATATCACAATTTTAATAAATATTTAAGATTGCTCTGCTAAACGCCATGAGAATTAGATTGGTAATGGCAGAAATAAGAAATTTAAAAAAACCGATCCTATTTTGATATTATTGGTATACAGGAACCATATATAATAAATGATATTCTTTTATATACACCTGCTATGGCTAGAACAATAATTGGAGATGCAAATCCTATGGCTGCTATAGTGATTGAAAACTGGAATCTTCAAGTGGTTAACATAACAGTTGTTTAAAAATCACACATGAACATGGAAAATTTATCTTAGTAAATTATTACTTTTAATATAGTGAGGAAATCGATCCCTATCTAAACAAGGTTAGACATGAAAAATTTATACACACGATGGATTAAAATGTCAAATAATAATAATAGAGGTGAAAAAATAGAAGATCTAATTTCGGAACTAAATCTAAATATAATTAATCAACCCAATAATCCACCGACGTTTTAAAATAAACAAGGAGGCTCCTCCAATATAGATTTTACCCCTGGCAATACTAAAAGTTCAGATAATACCTATGGATGGAAAGTTGGGCAAGCAATGACATCTAGTGATCATACGGTCACTTGTTTTCATTATAAAATAATCATAAAACATGAAATTATTAAATAGAAAGACGGAAGGAGAAATTTTTTGCAAGCAAACTGGAGTCAGTTAAGTCATTACTTAAAAGAGTAATGTTTTAACTTTGAAGCATTTTTAAACATTTTAATGGAATAGTATGAACAAAAAGCGCCCCTACTTTGAGAACTCAAAGTAAAAAGAAGAGTAAAACTGTTATTCATATTAGATCAAGTGACAAAGCTACACCATAACGTTTTTAGCTGTGATATATCCTATATTCCACATCCGCAAACAAAAAAGAAGACGATTAATAAAAAAGCTTTTAACGTTTACACTCGGATAACTTTCTGTGCCATCTACAGTTTAGTATACAAACGCATAGCGAGAAAGGAATAAGACTCTTTCATTTGCACGAAATTGTGTTACGTTTGACAGTCAAAGTGAATTTTGTCTCTCTCTTATGCATGATGTAATGCTTACGTAGGCAGACGAATCTTTGTGGGGTTTTATCTGTCAGCGATACTATTGATGACGTCAAATTTTGCGCGGTAAAATTACAGATAAAAATGAACCGTGTATGCCTGACAAAATAAGCAACTTGGTTGATATAATGGCTCGGAAGAGAAAATATGTCAATAATACGTTTATCTACTCCAAGGTGCAAAACGAGATTTAATGTGACTGCACTGCACATAAAAATTTCCGGAGTAAAAATATAATTTTGTACAAAATGATTGTTGAGCTTATTAAATAGCGGACAGCAAGACATATTTAGAAAATAAAAGCCTGCAATTTGTGCCAAAAGAAGAATAAGAACGTTAAAGGCTATAATGGAACCACTGCTGAGAATATACAGCACAGAATAGTAACATAAGGAGAGAGTTAAAGTAATAAATACTTATCTATTTACAAGTATAAGATAGGGAAAAACATCCAAATTCTTAGTTGTGTCAGATTGCAAACTCTCAAGCACTATCATGTGATTCACTTAGTTCTTCAGCATGGTATATTTGGAAGACTGCTATCAAAGTTAGCATAAATTATTTATTTTAAAGTGTTCTATATTTTTCAATACGATTCTTCAGAGAATGTCAAATGAAATACATCAGCTAATATTACTGGAAGTAAGTATCGGATACATTCCTGGGGTATTTCCGCTTTGTCATTTAATGGCCAAGCATCCGGTTTAGGTATCAATTAAAGCTCTCCATTGCAGAACACGGGTGTGTGTATAGTTGCATGTGGAGTGCTGAGGTTGCATTTACCATGGTTGGGAAGCGGTAGTTGTGCGTATGTGTGTGCATCCAGCTTCGTTTGCAATTTACATGCTGGCGGAAGAATAGCACCTTTTATAGAACTTCAATTTCAGTGAGCATATCGATTACTTGGCCTGTTAAAGTCACAACTTCCTATGACTTTGCTGTTTTTCTGTGTGCGTTACATTCTCACACTAGATTTGGCGAAATTTAAACCACGGTAGCCGATTACCAGTCCTTTTAAATACGTTATGCCGGGGTTCCCGACTTCACACATATTTCTGCTTTGGCATTGTAATCTGCAACAAGTTGCAATCAGCTGTTACGTCGGTAAATATCGCGACCGAACGTTCTTTTTTTTCGCCAACTTCTGGGAGAATATATAGAGCTCTTAACCGAGCATCACCAGCTCGCTTCGTATACCGACAATAACTAGTTCTACGGTGCTCACGCTGTACTAGATTTACATCCACAGGCACAAGGACTACCATGGGATCAAGGACAGCAGCAGCCACAGTTTGCAAATGTTGACTGGGCAAACCATCTGCAAGCAGAATATCCACAGCTTTCTCTGGTGGTCGAGGAACAGCAGCAGCACCCATCACCCGACTCCGCTGACCACGTTTCTCCGCCATCCGTGGAAGTTATATCGCCATCTCTTCCAATTAGGCTCCATCACCGACAACGGCGTATTATCCAACGGGTATTTCACCATTGCTGCAAGAGCTACACCACCTCAATCCACACTAAGCTCCTCTCCGTCATATTCATGCAATTTGCACACTTCCTCCTCCTACTTCTAAGAGGTTATCCTCCATTCTCCACACAGCAGTTTCTCCTCGCATGCCGAAGACCCATAACTTTCTTCGTTTTCTTCATTTTTTCACCTCCGCCATACCCTTTGAGAACATTTCTGACCAACATTTCTCTCCTCATTCCCCTTGCTACACTTCACCTCCCTTAAATCCTTCGTCCTCCTCTCCACTTCACCTCCCGTAGGGGAGTGGATTCGTCCCTTTCAGCTGTCATGGTGCGGACACTGCGGACTCTTAGCACTCGTGGTATCCCTGACGTTAGTAGAGGAACCTCGGGCCGAACATTCGAGCCACTCCCTCTGGGAGTTGTTCGGATTCGGTTGGTCTCGAGGGGGCAGTGTGTTCCCGATACCCGCGGGAAATTGGTTACCTCCGGCCAGGCTACGGCCGCATGGAGGGAGTAGAGGGTTGCCTCATAAGTCCCGGGTACTAGCCTGCAGAGCTGGTAGCTGGTGTGCTAGATCACCAGCGGCCCTACCAAAGTTATTTGGTAGCCCGTCCATTAAGGACCGGCCTGTAAGCGGCGTATCCACTTCCGTCCTGTCTTCCGTGTGCATCGGGGGGCAGTATATAAAATAGGTACTGTCCTATGGTAAAAACCCGACAGGCCCGGGTTCTGGTCCTACGGGTCCAGGACTGATGGGAGTAGATCCTCACAGTTATCTCCTCCTCACCTTCTCCTCTCCTAAACCCCGCCTACAACATTTCCTCGCCAGATCCGTCACTGCTAAGGGTGCTCACCTGTACGCCGCCCAAATTATCATGAGTCTCGGCATGGTGGAACTTGTTTTCAGTGTGGTCGCTGGGGTCTCTTCTGCTTCAGCACAGCAGATTGTGGATGGTGCACCAATAGATACTGCAAGGACGACGGGTGTGACCATCTCCTCGCCTTTCTGAACTCAATACTATTATTGCAGGGGAAAAAATTTCCTTAAATAAGAAGAAAACTATATTTGCTCTTTTAGGTGTCTTTCAATAAGAGTTTGAAAATATGAAGCTTGAAAAAGAAAAAGCCATTACAGAAGTAAAATTATTTAAAGAGCTTTATGAGAAAAGTTTGACCAATAAGAAGTCTCCAGCAGTATCATATGCAAAAGTAGCAGCAGCACTTGCATCCTCTCAGAAGTCACTCGAATTTCAAAGGACAGTCAGCAGCAAGAAGCACGCTCTTTTTGTAACATTCACCAATACGGAGGACGCACGTCAAGTACATAAGATTCTAACCACAAAGTTAAAACCATCAGAGGAAAAAATTAAAATCCGTAATCTTCGATCTGCAGGTAAGAATACCGTAATTGTAGAGACTGAGAAAGAAGAAGATGTAAATAAAATAATATCTAGTGAAAATCTGAAAAGACAGAATTTGAAAACTGAAAAACCTAAGAAGCGAAATCCCCTTCTGATCATGTACGGCGTTCATCATGATGTCGCAATATTTTGCACCAAACAGCAGTTCTGCGGCCATTGTGGTGAAGCAGTACATGACAGAAAAGATTGCACCAAGAGTAAACAAACACCAATATGTATCCCTTGTAGTCTTAGGAAAAAAAGAATGCGGCGGAAGAAATGAATGCCCTACTTATAAAATTTTCTGGCTGAGGACAATAAATCGAACCAATTATGATTAATGGATAAAGAAACGTATAAAAATTCTAAAAAAGACCAGGAGGAAATAATCCCAGCAGAATTGGGAGAAATTTAAGGCGAGTTATAGGGCATAAACTAAAGTTATCTCAACTTAACAAGAGTTCGATAGTGGATAAGGGAGTACAAACGGACATTCCATTCGTAAAAAGTGAAGATTTCTTGCATCGAAAGGCATCTCCAGAAAATTTGTTGAATATACATCAATACAACGCATGTGATCTTTCATTGGAAACCTCGGGTAAACCACCATTACCACCTAAACAACGAATAAATAAGATAGATACAACGAAGTCCAAAATGGTATCTTTTGTTGATGAAATCCTTCCTAAACCTAGATTGATCTTTAATAAATGTAAAATACCAACATTTGAACAAAGTAGTCCAATAGAAATACCTGTGGATTATGATGTCATCATGGAAATGGAAGAGATTGAGCATGCAGCTTTATCCGTAAAGGTTAGTGCAATATCAGAAAGATCATCACAATTTCCTGTAAATTTTTATGATGGCATTGAAAATGCAATGCAGCTTAGTAGATTGGAGGAAACACAAATTCTAACAGCAAGTTTACGTCATGTAGTAAGTAATCTTCATAAAAAATGAGAAACAATTGTTTTGCCTTTACCTGATGCCATTGACAGGATGGAATTAAAAGTCCATAATTATACAACAGATCCGCAAGAACTTTTAAATTTATTGCAAACTGTCTTCAATAGAAGAAATGAATAGCTGGATTTGGAAGAAATTTACAGGCATTTTCTTAAACGTTATGGAAAAATAACAATAGATCATAGTCAACCATGGCCACATTGCTACGTTCATGTCAGATATGATGGCTGCACTAATCATAAAATCTCCCAACTCAAGAATCCTGCATCCATTACCCCTATTATACAGAAAATATCAAACCCCAAAAACGAGTATTCTATTAAAAATAAACAATGTTCTCTTGAAACAAATTACTCCGATTCCCAAACTCCTAAACCTGGTATTAATATTTTTAAAACCCTGGTACAAGGCGCTACCTTTGAATCTCATAAGAAAAGTAATTCTATATTGTTGCATGTATAGGCTGAGCAAAGTATCCACCCTTATTTGCCCGACTGGAGGATGACATTAACTACGTTGCCAACACTCTTGACAGAGCAATTAGTAAGTTATGGAATGCAAGGTTTATCTTTACTCATAAGGAGAACCCCCGTGTTAAGAAAGGTATTGCATTCCTAGGAGATATACTTAATTTCTGTTGTGAAGGAGCGACTAATTCGCAGTTACATGAACTAGCCACCACTGACAAACAGTTATTGGAACATTACTCTAGTCTAGAACGAATAATATATAAAGATCATGCTTGGTTTTCGGACACTACAGACAGGTTAACAGCTTATAGTACCCAAATTGCTTCCCACTTTGGAAAAATAAATGACCATCTTAGCACATTCATTCGCGGTGCCAACGTCACCTATAATGCGATACGTCATGAACTAGATATGGTAACTGACCATCAATTTTTTACCCTGTGGGAGATTTTACAAAATACCCAACGTTCCGTTCATACAGTTTTACTCCTGAAACAGATAGATTCCATGATTCTCTGCCGCAATCATCTATTCCCACTTTCACTAGTTCCCTTTCATATTTTTCGACAAGAGCTGCTTCAATTACATCACAAATTATCGCGAACTACGTTCGAACTTGCGGTTGGTATTGATGATATTCACCAATATTTTTATTTAGAAATTACCTCATGTTCATTCAGTACCACATATATCTTAGTAACCATCAAAATCACCACTAAACAAACAAGATCCAATTGGGATATTTACGAATTTATCAGCACCCCATTTGCATGGAAGAATGACACCTGTAATATTCTGCAGAACCACGCATTTGCCGCAGGCAGCGGAACTCATTTACGTCCCATAACAGGGTCGGATCTCAAACTTTGCGATCCATTTAATACTAAACTGTGTCATATACCCCGATTTAGCAACGACCTCTTATTTACACCCTTACGTGATACTAAATTGTTACAAGGAATGACGTCTTCTGAGATGAACAATTACTGCCCCTTTAGATGTCATACGGGTAATCACATGATAATCACTGAAATTGCTAAGGATGAATATGTTACTACTCACCCCCAGGATCCGATTGAACTTATTTGCAACCACACCACTCAGAATATTCCTAACCTACCCCCAAATTCTCCGGGAGCCCTTCACATCGCACTACCCTGTTCATACGAACTTAAATTAGGTCCCGTAGTGTATATCCCAGAACGCTTCCCTTGTTTTGATTCTGATTTCCCCAAACCCAAACACTGCATCTAATTCCTGCAGGATGGACCTCTTTACCCTCCCTAAAGGTTACCCCATGGACTAGGACAGAACATCTCACCTTTGCGAATCTCGCTCAGTGCTTAAACGCAAATTGGTCCGTGGAAGTACCCCATTTTAATCTATCACATTTAACCCCCCCTTATCCCAATTATGGCTGCTGTCACATATGACCCTTCGCCGAAGCCACACTTCCTTCTTATCTGGGTTTCTCTTCTGACACTTCTTCTCTTAGTTGTGTTGTTTCGGCGTACAGAGCTTCTTATTGCTAAACGTATATCGGGTACCGTCGCCGTCGGACCGGTATCTGCAGTGTTCCACGATACTCTTACTATTATTACCGGTATGGTGACTTTAATATTTCTTGCCATAGTGGGCTACCGATCTATGAAGATCCCCCCTCCATGCTTTTAAACCACACCAGAGGCACACCATGTTTTTTATTATAAATAATTTCAATGTGACCTTATATTCTCTTGTGCTGAAAAGTTATCAGTTAGGATCGTTGTGACCAAACTCTTAGGATTTGTTTAGATAATGTTTGTTTGTAGTATCCTTCGACCTTAAGAACAGCCGGGAAGCGTTCTTAGAGGCTCTTGCTAAGTATTTATAGATTCTAGTAGTAATGTGTTCTGTTCCGAATCCATCACAAGATTTTCGGAGACAGTTTTAGGGAATATGTACGCATATAGCATGGTATCCTCAAGTTTCAAGCTTCCAAGCTATAAGAGTTTTTTTGTATGAGCGTCAGAGGTTACATCCCTCGGTGGTCGCGAGACCCTTAGGTTGTGTATGCCTCTCAAGGTGATTTGATATAATCAGATATGTTGTGATATAAAAGGGGTATTCCGCGCGAGCGTTTTCCCTATAAGCGACTATAAATTAAAGTTGAATAATTGCTACGTAGCGTAAATGAATAGTTTTCCGCTCTCCCTTCATTAGCTTATAACAAAGAATGATGACTGCGCAGTATGTATGTAAAGTTTTTGCTGTGGAGGAGACGTCCCTCAATCAGCTCACAGTGAAGAATGATGCTAGTATGAAAGAGAATAAATCAACACAAACCCTAAGATTTAATAAATAAGTGTGTTCACAATGATGATTCACTAGCAAGGAAAATGACTGAAAGCAAAATAAACAAAAAGAAAGGCACATAATTTTTTTTAACTAAGGTGTTAACTAAGGTTCTAAGTCATAGCATTCAGCTATGCTTCCCCAATTCACCCTTAAGTATTGATAAAGAAACCCATGCCTTTTATTTATTGTTTATCAAAGCAGACTGATCAACTTGATGTAATTATCGTGGTATGCTATTCTAAGGGTACTTCCTCTTACAGCAGTCAGTTTCTCCATCATACTGATCTTTATATCAAGTTCTGTTTACAGATCACAGCACGATGAGATCTACAATCTACAAACCCCCTCCCCTTCCTTTTGCTATCACTCATAATTACCATGCTATAAAAGCATGCCTAATTTTGTTAGGGATTAATAAACAAGAGAAGACTTAATTATTGTCAATCAATATTTCATTTATAAGACATCCTAATGCACTGTAACTTAACACTTGTTTTTAACATTCAGTGACAGTAGAGTACATCATATCTCCAGATAATAAGTTAGATATTATTTATCGATATCTTTGATCACACTTTTTTGCGTAAAGAAGAAAAGAAACATTATAGCTCTTGTTTAAACAATCGATGCTAAACCAGTAAATGTCAGAGTTACTTGTGCTATATTTATGTAAAAAGATAAACTCACAGGATATCCTTATAGATTGTAAAATGGTTGTATCAATGTGACCTCAATTACCATGTATTATGAAAGTATGTTATGTAACTCTAGAAACACTTACTTCAGTAGCATCAAGATTAATTGTAACAAAATAGAAAGACATGGTTAAATCTGATATTTGACTGATTCTATGACAACAGTAGACATTTGTTAGGTGTAGGTCTAATCCAGTATACAGGTGCTATTATGGCAAATCATTAGACATGATTTTTGTAAATAATGCCCTATAATTTATAGCAAGTACTACTCATTAAATGAATTCCATTTTTATTTAGCTAAATTGTTGTCAATGTTATTACTGATTATGTATAATGTAATTGTATGATAGTTTTATGAAGAATACTTGTAATTTGTTCCAAGTTTATCACTACTGTGTGAACAGCCATATTTAAGTGGAACATCTATGCAGTTTTCATAGGTTATTTACTTATGTTATTCAGCCATAAGGCAAACATAAAATTTCATTTTTGTTTCCTCTATAAATTTTAACCAAATTTCATCCTTCTACCTCTAAAAATGGTTCCACATAAATTCCATACATGTTCCATTTATGTTAATTATATATAACCGTAATTTGTAAATAGATATAAGAAATATTAATTTTGTAAAGTGATAGCTGAAAAACCCTTTCATTCAATTATATTCCCGTGAACTTTAACCCATCCTCAACCCCATAGAAATATTCTTATGCATCAATCCTAACTCTGGATCATTTGTTTTTCTGTTGCGGCATGGATGAACGAACACGTCGAACCATCAGGGAACACCACCACCATAAGGAGAAAGCAGAGGAGACACAACACAGTCCAGGGACCCTAGCAGTTACTATTTCCTGAGAGAACCAAAGCACCCCAGAATACCAAGTGAGTGGCACCCAAGACTACTCGCCTCTGGAAAGGTGCTTAATCTTTCCAGAGGACCTCCTCAACTTCATGGACTCATGGGTTTCGCTGTGAAACCCTGGGTAAAAGCCAAAGCAACTCTACCCAGCAAACCTTTACAGTGGCTCAAGTACAGTAACTTATAAGTCACCCTTTCGTGTTACCATGGACTCACCTGTAAGAACTCAGACCCAGCTGAGGTAGGCTAGTGTACTAAGCGGTCTAGTCTAAAAACCATAAAATCCACTTTCAAACATTTCATCGGCTCTTCAGTACAGACTTTTCCAAGCAATATCAAGGGCACCATACGCTTGAACACGATATCATATAAACAGCAAGCCATAACCGAGGTTCTTCATCAGCTTCCCTGATTTAAATGACTAAGTACAGACTATCAAACTGGAGCAGGAGGCAGAATAAACTTTTTTCTCTTTGAAGTTTACATTACTTGTGACAGCTAGGGCCTTGTTAGACAAACTTAAAGCAGTAATTTTAACCCTTCAGTGACCATGTGTTGTGCAGTGTCTCCCAAAACTATAAGCTCATAGTGGTGGAAAAGTGTGTTTATACGGAACTATGGACTTCGTTCAGCGTGGGATACTTCGAAACGAATCCGCATCAACTCATTTCCATTTCCTGTCCTCTGATTTTCTTTTTCAGGTGTTACACTTATGAATTTTCAAAAAAAGAAAAAAATTATGTACATGTAAATGTTTGTATTTTTCCACCTGGCAAGTATGCTCTTTTGCCTATGTGCCCAGTACAACAATTTTGTAAGTGTAAATTATTATTTTATGTACTTAATAATTTGTATTTCATAAATGTTACCAGTCGTTTGGATTTGCTGAGGGCAGCAAACTCTAGGCGATGGGGATGTGTTGCATGTATAGGCTGAGCAAGATTTGGAAATTTCGGTAATCATTATTCTGTAACATGTATTGAGTCTGATACAACTGTGTATAAAATTTATATGATCAAGCGTAAATTTTGCTGACTGGTAAAACATGTACTTTGGACTGTTGGCTTAAGGAAATAATTCACAGGTGGCTTGCGACAGATCTAAACTTGTTCTGCTGATCAAGGGGAATAATGTTTAGTAGGTCAGTAACAGGCTTAAACATGCTCTCAATGAATGTAAATGATATAGTGCAAATTAACAGTTAGAGTGGGAATTGCTGAATTGACTTTTTGGTAGGACCCCTATTTAAGCTCGGTTGAGTTAGCCCTCGAGGGAGAGACTTACAGAGATGTCAGACCAGACTTTATGTTGGTCTCTGTGAGAATCAACAAAAATTTATTTAAAAGTGCTACTACGAGTAAGATAGCCAGCAGGCCTTAACAGATCATACATCTTTTGACAGCCAAGCCATACAAACAACACATCGCCAAAGGTAAAGTTACATCGTGTTATTATGTATTTAAATAGTGCCAAAGCGCCACTGGTCTCTTCCAGATCCAGGGAGTGCCCTGTATAAATGCTAGGCTTCTTTGAAATAGAGTTATTCAGTTTAGTTTGTTTTAGATGTCTCTTTCATTCTACCATCTCAGTAGCTACACCCCCAGTTGTAGACTAGGTTTGTAAGGCTTTAACCTTCCTTACAATCCTGGTATGCAGTAATATCCAGAATTCCTAGTAAGAGAAAATCTACGAAGTCCTCTAAAACATCACCACAGACACAAAGTGTGAATGGCTTACATCAGAGCACATCCTCCAGCAGACTGGTTGGACAAAATGTCAAATATTATAAAAGAATATTATCAAGAATACGAAGGGTTACATGAAGCACATAGCAAATATGATCAATTTAATTAATTATAACTTTTCAACTTGAATTTTGAATAACATAAATATTGCAAAATTTAAGGATTGTTCAAATTAATGCCCACCGGAGCAGATTATTAATGGCAAAAATAAGGAATCTGATCAAAGAACTCAGTTTTGATATTATCTGCATTCAAGAGCTTTATACAAATAAATGGTACATTAGCTTATGTTCCTTGCAATGGCCAGGGTAATAATTGGTGAAATTAATCCCAATGCTGCTATTGTAATAGTTTATTCCAATCTTCAATTGCGAATATTGCACAATTCTCTGATTCCCATACAAACTGTGCAGAAATTTCTCGTGAGACTGGCAAATTTATCTTAGCAAACTACTATTCTCAGCACAGTGAAGAAATAGATCCATATATAGATAGAGTCAGGAGATGCAAAATCATTTTCGATATCCTGAGGTAATTCATATCATGGATTCGAATGCTAAATCATCTTGGTGGTATAATGAATATAGGGATGGAAGAAGTGAAAAGATGGAATATCTCATCTCAGAATTATATATATATATATATATATATATATATATATATATATATATATATATATATATATAATTAACCAAGCCAATAACCCACCAACTTTCGAAAATAATCAAGCGGCTTCATTCAACATTGATTTTACTCTTTGTAATAGTAAATGTCTAAAACAATTTAATGATGGAAAGTTGGGGAAGATATGACTTCTAGTGGTCATAGAATGATATATTTTCATTATGCAATAAGTTCTAATTCACAAATAACTTTAATGATAAAAGTGAAAAAGAATTTTTTTTCAAGCTAATTGGAATGTATTGAAGGAGATCTTTAATTCTTCAAATAGATCTTATGGTGTTTTTGAATTAAATAATTTAATCAATAATATTTTTGCGTGTATAGGCTGAACTAGATTTGGAAATTTCGGTATTCTGTAACATGTATTGATTCTAACAGAAATGTATGTCAAACGTAAATTCCGCTGACTGGCAGACAGTTGGCAAAAGGAAATTATCCACATGTGACCCAGACTGATTCTGCTGACCAGAAGAAATAATAGGTCAGTACAGGCTTAAACATTCTCTCAATAACGCAAACGGTATGATGCAAAATTAATAGTTAGTGGGAATCGCTGAATTGACTTTTTGTAGGGCCCCTATTTAAGCCTGGTAGAGTTAGCCCTCGGGGTGAAAAGTCGCAGGGATGTCAGAGGAGACTCTATGTCGGTCCCTGTGAGAGGTAACAGAAGTATTTATCTGACAGTGTGTCTACGAATACCATAGCCCCCGCCGGACTCAGCAGATTATACATCTCCGGACAAGCCCAGCTATACACCTGACACATCACCAACGGTAAGATTATATTAAATTATTATGCCACCAAGTATTACCAAAGCACCCCTGGTCTCTTCTAGACTCAGGGGGTACTCTGTATAATTACTAGGTTTCTTAAAATAGAGTTAGTCGGTTTAGGTTGATTTTTGGGGTTTTCTTTATCCTACCTTCCCAATAGCTACACCCCCAGTTGTAGATTAGGTTTGTAAGTCTTTCAACCCCCCTTACAACCCTGGTATGCAACATGTGGTCTCGGCCCCGGGTTTCGAATCCTATACCTTGGTACCTCTCGTAATTCCTATCAACACCCCTACCTTCATACAGCATGTGGTGGAGACGCTCGGTTTCTACCACCCTTAAGGTCAGAAATATGGTTTCGATCCCTGAACCTCTAAACCCCCTACCTTTATATAACTTATGGCGGAGTGCCAGGGTTTGCATTTGCAAATTTAAATAACGGTTCCTGTACCTTATGTATTTTAATTTAGCATTTTGATTACGGTACCAATCTCCATAAAATTTTCACTTTCTTTTTGATAATTATGTCTTCCCCCCAGTATACCCAGTTCCGTAACTTATGATCTTTTTTTTTGTTATCAAATGGTTCTTGAACATTACATTTTTCTACACTTAGTTATTATTATTTTTTTATAAGATGCCTATACTTTTAGAATGTTAGAGGTGACAGATAGTATTAACACATTTAATATTGTAATTCCTAGTATCAGAATTTTTGTTATGCAAACTTTAAGTTCAGACATTTGACTTTGTTGGTGACATAATCATATCTTACTTTCAGCAGAGTACATTTTATTCTTGTTTCTTCCCAGAATGTGTATAGAATACTGATATATAATTTTCTTTCAGGTGCATTATTGTTGTATTTTTATTTGTATGGTTTACTCATTTCATGTTATTTTGCATTACCACTACAATTTACATTACTTTTGGTTTCAATAATTCCTGTGGGTGCCTCTATTTTCTTATTTTACCATTCTTATATGGATCTGTCCTCTAAGTTCCCAAGTAATAGCTCCGTGGGTCAGGAAATTCATAAACTCATTAGGGAACATCAATTATCATTAGACACCTCAGTTCAACCATATGCCCTAGCTGTCCACGACATTAAGGTAGTTTCCTCGGATGTCATAGATCTTTGGAAATCTATGCATAAAATTAACCAAAGAAGTAGTCGTCGACTCCGAAAGTTAAAACCCATCCAATACTTTATTGAGAGAGCAAGAAGTTTAAGCGTAGGAGACTTGACTGAATCTTCCTCGAAATTACAAACCTCCTCCACCCTTTCAAATTCATCCTCTACTTCATCGTTAGTAGACGCCACCATGGCAACTTCAGTACCTCCAGTCGACCCCTCAATCCGAGAAGACTTAAACACTAAGCCTTCCAGATTATCAATGATGCCGTATGCACGACCATTTATTGGCCCTGGTGTGTTTGAAGGCAGACTAGGACAGGACATTTTTTTACCTCTACAATTTCGACAGTTGCCACAGCTAATGGGTGGAATGACCATGCAAAAGCACAATATTTACCATGTTATTTACGTGGCGCTGCAGCCACTTGGTTTAAAACATTTGCTCCCCGACATACACAATATACCTGGACAGACTTAAAGTCCGCCTTACAACAAGCTTTTGTGCCAGCAGCATAAGAAGACGTGGTAGAATGTCGCCTTAGGCAAAGAATGCAATATCTGGCTGAGCCTGCAGAACAGAATATCTATGATGTTCTAGCCCTATGTGATCAAGTGAACCCCAATATGACAGAGAGAACGCTTACGTCATGTTACCCGCGGGCTTAAACCATCCTTACTGGAGCAAGTGCTCCCTGCAAACCCACAGACTGTAAACGACCTAATCACATTTGTCCGTAGGATAGAAACAGATAGATATCTGGCAGGACAACGTGTAGACTTAATGCAGAGACCAACATCGAGACCTGTTTCAGCCATTAACGATGCCAATGCATCAGACCCCATTGACACGTTGACTGAAGCCGTACAAACATTACAAAAACAAATACAAAGACTTCAATTTTCACACAATGACAGACATAGTACATCACCTCGTGGACATGTTCGCGGTACTAACTTTGGCAATCACTTTACATGTGGTTCTTACAAAAAACGCGGAACTAATTTTTCTGGGCGACCCCCTAATGCTAAACAAAACATCAGCTGGCAAACAAACAGTAGAACAGCTGATGGACGACATGTTTGCTTTGCATGCCACCGACAAGGTCATAAGCTATAAATTGCAGACTTAAGCAAAGTCACCCAAACGGGCAAGGGACGTCACAGGAGTAAACCCTATGGCACCCATAGCAGCTAAAATTCCAAATTTTACAATTGCACATATTCGGCCTATGAATGTACTTCCGACTCAGGGTATTGCAGCTAACAACCAAGCGATTAGTATATTGTTTGACACCGGCAGTACCGGCAGAACGTTTCGTAAAGTCACTCGTATTTCCAATATCTAATAGTTTGCTCCTTCGCACAGCAGACAACAAATTACTAGACGTTGGTCATTCGACCCAGTTTCAGTTTCAACTTGCAGGAGTACAATTTACAGAAGAATTACTAGTGGCACGAGAGTTCGCTCACGACCTTCTGTTAGGAATGGACCTTTTAAACAAATATCAAGCTCTTATTAATTTAGCATCTTACTATATAACTCTTAAGACATCTGACGATAGCACAGTAAACATACACTGTGGCGAGAAACAAAACTGTCACTTGGCTCAGATTACAATTGAACCAGAACAGGACCCTGACACTGTACCTAAGGCATGTTGTACACAGGACACTCGTATACCTCCTTTCACTTCCATGAACGTACCCTTAAAAATTAACCTTGATAGACCAGGACAAATTTTGTTAGAACCCAGAGACTCGATTATGCAAAAGAAACGTTTACAAATTTCCCCTATCTTATTCCATAATGCAGGACAATGTTCACTACCAGTACATAATACTGCTGAACCAAAAGTTATTTTTGCTAGAACAACCCTTGGCAATGCTTATGAAGTAGCCGTTATACAGGCTTCTAATTGGTCTTCTACAGATTCCCAACCCATCGAGCTTAAAAACGCTAAATTTAACATTAATTCACAACTCACTTTCAAACAGAAATCTCAAATGACTAGTTTATTACAGAAATACCGTCATGCATTTGCTACAAAGTTGCAAGAATTAGGCCAAACAGATATAGGATAATTTAAAATAGAAGTCACAGATGAAACACTCATAAAACAAAAACCATATCGTGTATCTCATGCACAAAGAGAAACCATAGATTCCCAAATTAAAGAAATGCTAGATGCCGGGATTATTCGCGGATCCCATAGTCCCTGGAGTCCCTAAGACTATTCGTGACGTTAGAAAAGTACTTGGTTTATTTAGCTTCTATAGACGTTTTGTCCCGAATTTTGCTTCTATTGCTTCACCTCTTCATGAACTAACTCGGAAAAACAAAGATTTTGAGTGGACAGCAACGCAACAAGACTGATGCGATAAATTAAAACAGTTACTAACAACTGCCTCAGTACTAGCTCACTACCAACCAGGCGCCTATTCAGAAATTCATACTGATGCCTCTACGTCAGGAATTGGTTGCGCTCTATTGCAACGCATAGATGGCGAATTGCATCCAATTGCTTACTGTTCACGTTCTCTAAACAAGCATGAAAAATGTTACAGTATCTCGGAACTAGAATTGCTAGCGATAGTTTACGGCCTAACACATTTTAGACCATATATTTATGGCTTCCCAGTCAATGTTGTAAGTGATCATCATTCCCTTTGCTATCTTCGTAATTTAAAAGACATCACAGGAAGACTAGCACGTTGGGCTTTAAAACTCCAGGAATATGATTATTCCACCATTTATAAATCAGGTGCAAAACACACGGACGCAGACGCTCTTTCCCGTTTTCCAGTGGATAAACCCAACGCCTATTTAGTGGAACAATTGGACGACTTCCCAACTTGTCTATTAACACCAGTTCAAGTAGCAAATGAACAAAGAGCTGATCCCAAGCTGCTACCCCTAATAAGTACGTTGGAAAATCCCCAGTCCGGCTCACCTAGGTTACAACGACAGGCAAAAATCTATACTTTACAATCAGGAGTCCTGTACCGCAAAAATGCAGGAAGTTCAGGGCCTTTGCACTTATTGGTCATCCCTGATCAGCTGAAACACGAAATTCTAATATCGTGTCACTCAGATCCTCTGGCAGGACACAGGGGATTCCAGAAAACTTTTACAAAAATCAATTCCAGATATTACTGGCTTGGGATGAAGAAAGACATTGAAAAATACGTCCGCACATGCCAATCTTGTCAGAGGCGAAAAGGACTGACAAATGTTAAACCAGCTGGTCTTTTAAAGCCAATTCCCATTAATAATATCTCAGAACGCTTTGGCATTGACCTCATCGGTCCGATTCATCGTTCCAAGCAGGGTAACACTATGATTGTTCTAGCAACTGAATACTTTACAAAATGGGTAGAAGCTCGAGCTATTCCTAAAGGTTCTGTAGAGCACGTAGCTAAATTTCTGTTAGAGCAAATTATCTGTCGGCACGGTTCCCCTGCAGAGCTCTTATCTGATAGAGGTACTGTGTTTCTAGGTGATGTAATGAAACACCTCTTAAAGATCCTGGGCGTGCACCCGTCATTTACCACAGCCTATCACCCAGCCTGCAACGGACTTACAGAACGTGCTAACCAGACTGTAATCAATATGCTATCACATTACGTGTCAACTGATCAACGGGATTGGGACACTGCACTCCCGCATGTCATTTTTGCATATAGTACGAGTAAACAAGAAACTACAGGAAAATCACCCTTCTTCCTCTTCTATGGACGCAATCCCACCCTTCCCAACGAAGTTCAACTAAAATACACCACGGACAACCCCTTTGTCCAAACTACACAAAAGCACATTCAGATAGCTCGTCAACTAGCTAAGGAAAGGATCAGGCAAAAACAAATTAAGTACAAAAAATATTTGACAGAAAAAGACGCACCATTAAATTTCAACCCGGACAATTAGTGAAAGTATTCACCCCAACGAGAATGAAAGGAAAAACGACTAAATTGCTTCATCGGTGTCATGGGCCATTTTGCATTGTGGAAATAACAAGTCCCGTAAACTACCGCATTAAAATGTTACTGGACGAAAGAAATATGATAGTATCATACACGTATCAAGACTACATCCCTATTATGCACCTTAATAATTTATTGATATATTTAGTTATAGAGTACCTGTCACAATTTCATTACAATTACTTTAAGCTTGAGCATGCAGTATTTCTCCCTATATGATTAAGAACGGAAGCAAACCGAAAAAAAATAAGCAAACAAATGTTTCCAGGTCTGTCTATCTCTATCTTTCTCCCCTCCAATGTGTTCAAAAGTTTTTTCTATTTTCTTTCTCCTAGATAGTTTACCACAACAAATCCAATATGGCTTTCCACTACTTTTGCAATATTTTATATGAATTCTCATTCAATAAGATGATCTTATTATTAATCTGAATTCCTTAAATTCCTAACAATCCACATAACTTTTTGTGCTTAAAATATATCCTGGAAAACAAAGGCACATACACACATTTCATAACCCTTACTAAAACATTGACGCGAACCAATAACCTAAGAAACAAACAATCCAAGCATGATCAAATTAAAATAATAACCTCACTAATTCTCAGCTATATTTGTACTACGATTAAAGATTATTAATTTAACTCCTATAGACAACACTAGAATATTTTCAAGTTTCTTTCCAGATTCTTAAAAATCCTCAACTCTATATGTATTATTTTAATAACACCAACCTTATGCCTTCATGATAAAATTTTCACAATACAATTACATGTGAAGTTAACATAATTTCCTTTCAATCCAATGTTCATCCCAATTTTAAGTAAACAATGACTCTCTTCTTACGTCTCCGTATTTACAGCTAGTTAGGTAATATCAAACACTGTTTATGAATATGCTAAATTCATAAAGTCACCGATGACACACCCGGCTTCAAAATTTTAATTTCGCTACAAACGAAATAATACGCCGTATTTAGCATATTATATTGCTTGTTTTTGCTAATATAATCCCTCCAAACCAAAAATAATATTTAACCTTCTTTAAATCACACTTAACTAATTAGGTCAAGCCTGGATGCCATACTTGCTTAATTCTGCATTCCTTTAAATGTCTTCAACTTCCCCAGAACTATTTTTCTCTTGCACAGTCGCCCCATCACAATACATAAGCGATAACAGTCTCAGATAGTTTCTTACCTTAGTTGTCCGACACCGGAGCAGTAGATAGTATCTGGTCGCTGAGCGCAGCCTATAAAACGATGAAAAAAACCCACACATAATAAAATCTTTCGGCGATTATGTAAACTACCTCATCATAACGCAATTGTAATACTCACTAAAAGTTCAAAAGCCCGACCCCTTAACGCCGGGATGATTTGTTGGTTTAGGTATGCTTCTGCCTGGTCAATGCTGGGATACGTCATCCAGATAATCCTCCACAACGGCAGAAGTTCCCTGAACTCCCGTAGAAGCTGCAACCTGGGGTCGTCTAGACCCCGGGACTCATAACCATTGACGACCCCAGAAATCAAACCTTCCAATTGATCTAATTCCAGCGGCATCACGGGCGGTGGCTAGTGTTCAACTAATCTCTCCTCATATTATTCAACGCGATTCCGAATTTCCTTAGTGCAGGAAATTTGGAAACATTTAAAAAATTCAGCAAAACTCCCATCTATACTGCATAAATCTCCCTTACGGCGTCATAAAAATGCTGGGAGTTGCTGTTCACTTCGCGCTTACCTCAGCTTTTTTGTCACAACGGAAACACTTCTCTTACAGGGCAGCAACCTGTTTCTCACAAACTCCTGCATAGTATCACTTTTTTCATACACTCCATTTCCTCCTCTAGATCTTACATTACAGAGTTCACGTCCGTTTTTTGACCGGTCGACACGTGTAACAATACCTAACTAATGTCTCCTGAATTCGAAGTTTCATTTTTAGGACATATCTCACCATCTCCTTATATTTCCTTAGACCGACATTGTGAGCCTATGACACATAACCCCGCTCTTTTAGGTTTATAGTTGTTATTCTGATTAGTATATTATCTTTTCTGTTTTTTTTCCTATTTAGCTCTCTCTCTTTCTCTTTCTCTCTCTCTCTGTTCCGGTCTTGATTTTTACTTACAGTCCTATGTTGCATGATTTCAGATGTACTGTACTCTACAGCATCTTATACTTTACTGGGGAGTACAAGTCGTTCTGTCTTTGGACAATCCACACCAAAGGCCTATACGGATTGCTACAGGGGCGGCATTGAAACACTTACCGAACTGTATTGTATATCAGGCTTCTATTCCCTTAAAGTTTAAGGTTTTGAGAGAGAAGATCAACCCCGAAAATATGCTCGCACCGCGGCCTTCGGGGGGACCAAAGTACCCACCTTTATTGGCCCGACTTGAGGATGACATTAACTACGTTGGCAACACTCTTGACAGAGAAAATAGTAAGTTATCGAAGGCAATGTTTAACTTTACTCATAAGGAGGACCCCCGTGTTAAGAAAGGTATTGCATTCCTAGGAGATATACTCAATTTCTGTTGTGACGTGGCGACTAATTCGCAGTTACATGAACTAGCCATCACTGACAAACAGTTACTGGAACATTACTCTAGTCTAGAACGAATAATATATAAAGATCATGCTTGGCTTTCGGACACTACAGACAAGTTAACAGCTTACAGAAAATTGCTTCCGCCCAAATTGCTTCCGCCTTTACAAAAATAAATGATCATCTTAACACATTCGTTCGCGGTGCCAACGTCGCCTATAATGCGATACGTCATGAACTAGATATGGTAACTGACCATCAACTTTTTACCCTTTGGGAGATTTTACAAAATACCCAACGTTCCCTTCATACAGTTTTACTCCTGAAACAGATAGATGCTATGCTTCTCTGTCGCAATCATCTATTCCCACTTACACTAATTCCCTTTCATATTTTTCGGCAAGAGCTGCTTCAATTACGTCACAAATTATCGCGAACTACGTTCGAACTTGCGGTTGATATTGATAATATTCACCAATATTTTGATTTAGAAATCACCTCATGCTCATTCAGTGCCACATATATTTTAGTAACCATTAAAATCCCCATTAAACAAACAGGATCCAATTGGGATATTTACGAATTTATCAGCACCCCATTTGCATGGAAGAATGACACTTGTAATATTCTGCATGACCACGCATTTGTCGCAGTCAGCGGAACTCATGTACGTCCCATAACAGGGTCGGATCTCAAACTTTGCGATCTATTTAATACTAAATTGTGTTATATACCTCGATTTAGCAACGACCTCTTATTAACACCCTTATGTGCTACTAAATTGTTACAAGGAATGGCGGCTTCTGAGATGAACAATTACTGCCCCTTTAGATGTCATACGGGCAATCACATGATAATTACTGAAATTGCTAAGGATGAATATGTTATTACTCACCCCCAGGATCCGATTGAACTTACTTGCAACCACACCACTCATAAGATCCCTAACCTACCCCCAAACTCTCCGGGAGCCCTCCACATCGCACTACCCTGTTCATGCGCACTTGAATCAGGCCACTTAGTGTATATCCCAGAACGCTTCCCTTGCTTTGATTCTGATTTCCCCAAACCCCAAACACTGCATCTCTTTCCTGCAGGGTGGACCTCTTTATCCTCCCTAAGGGTTTCCCCATGGACTACGTTGGAACATCTTACCTTTACAAATCTCACTCAGTGCTTAAACGCAAATTGGTCCGTGGAAGTACCCCATCTTAATTTATCACATTTACCCTCTGTTATCCCAAATATGCCTACTTTCACATATGACCCCTCGCCGATGCCACACTTCCTTCTTATCTGGGTTTCTCTTCTAATACTTCTTCTCTTAGTTGTGTTATTTCGGCGTCCAGAGCTTCTAATAGCCACACGTATACCGGGAACCGACGCCGCCGGACTGGTACCCGCAGTGTTCCACGATACTCTCACTATTATTACCGGTATCGTGATCCTAATATTTCTTGCCGTAGTGGGCTACCGATCTATGAAATTGTGTTGCCAAATCATTCGTTGGCGCAAAGCTACGGCCCGCTCGCCCGAGACCGTACAAACCGCCCCAACTCCAAGCGGTGTCTTTTTAGTTACAACCCCTAATCTTATGACTACCCTGTCTCCCCCTAACAATCCGCCTTCAGAACCTTCCCCCGTGTAGGTAACACACCTTTTTCGCTTCGTTTACCCCCCCCCCTTCATGCTTTTAAAAATATACCAGTGGTACACCTTTTTTTTATTATAAATCATGTCAATGTTACCTTATATTCTCTGTGCTTAAAAGTTATAAGTTATGATCATTGTAACCAAATGCTTAGGATTTGTGAAGATAATGTATGCTTGTAGTACCCTTTGACCTTAAGAACAACCGCGAGGTGTTCTTAGAGGCTATTTCTAAGTGTTTATAGATTCTATTAGTAATGTGTTCTGTTCCGAATCCATCGCAAGATTTTCGGAAACAGTTTTAGTGAATATGTATGCATATACCATGGTATCTTCAAGTTTCAAGCTTTCAAGCTATAAGAGTTTTGTGTATGAGCGACAGCGGGTACATCCTTTGGTGTTCGCGAGACCCTTAGGTTGTGTATGCCTCTCATGTTGAATTCATATAGATAAAGCTGTTATAATATAAATTGGGATTTGTCGGGCGAGTGACTTCCCTATAAATATTGCTAAGTTAAAGTTATATAATTATTGATCAGTTTAAATAAAGAAGTTGTGAAGACAAAATAGCATTAATGTTTAAGTATGAGTGATGACTGCGCAGTATGTATGTGAAGTTTTGTGCTATGGAGGAAAAGGCGCCCCCTTCATTAGCTTATAATAAAGTATGATTGTGATTAGTGTAACTGAATAGAGATAACCACAAATCCTAAGACCATATAAGAAATTGCATTAGCTATGATGATTGAAGAGCAAAATCAATAAACGACTCAAATCATCTGATAAGAAAAGCACAGAATTTTTTTAACTAAGGTGTTACCTAAGGTTTTAAGTCATAGAATTCAGCTATGTTTCCCCAATTCACCTTTAAATATTGATAAAGAAATCCATGACTTATATTTATTGTTTATCAAAGCAGACTGATCAACTTGATGTAATTATCGTGGTATGCTATTCTAAGGGTACTTCCTCTTACACCAGTCAGTTTCTCTATCATTTATTGAACTTTTATTTCGTGGGCAGCACATAACTCAAATACATCCTTTGACAATATTCATTATGGATCTGAGACATGACCAATGACCAAGATTAAACTAATCGTTATATCAAGTTCTGTTTACAGGTCACAGCACGATGAGATCCACAATCTACAAACCCCCTCCCTTTCTTTTGCTATCACTCATAATTACCATGGTATAAAAGCATGCCTAAATTTGTTAGGGATTAATAAACAAGAGAAGAGGTAATTATTGTCAATTAACATTTCATTTATAAGACTACCCAATGCACTGTAATTTAACACTTGTTTTTAACATCCAGTGACAGTAGAGTACATCATATCTCCAGATAAAAAGATCGATATTGTTTATCGATATCTTTGATCACATTTTTTTGCGAAAAGAAGAAAAAGGTTAAACCTCTTGTTTAAACAATCAGTGCTAAACCAGCAAATGTCAGAGTTACTTTTGTTATATTTATGTAATAACATAAAGTCATAGGATATCCTTATAGATTGTAAGATGATTGTATAAACGTGACCTCAATTACCGTGTATTATGAAGGTATGTTGTGTAACTCTAGAAACACTTTACTTCAGTATCATCAAGATTTATTGTAACAAAATAGAAAGACATGGTTAACTCTGATATTTGACTGATGTTATGACAACAGTAGACATTTGTTAGGCGTAGGTCTAATCCAGTATATAAATGCTATTATGGCAATTCATTAGACATGATTTTTGTAAATAATTCCCTATAATCTATAACAGGTACTACTCATTAAATGACCTTCATTTTTCTTTTGCTAAATTGTTATCAATAATACTACTAATTATGTATAATTCAATTGTGTAATGGTCTTATGAAGAATACTTGTAATTTCTTCCAAGTTTATCACTAATGTGTGAACAACCATACTTACGTGGAACATCTATGAAGTTTCCATAGGTTATTTACTTATGTTATTCAGCCATAAGGCAAACATAAAATTTCATTTTTTTACTCTACAAACTTGAACCAAAATTTTTTTCCTTCTACCTCTAAAAATGGTTCCACATAAATTCCATACATGTTCCATTTATGTTATATATAACCATAATTTGTAAATAGATATAAGAAATATTCAGTTGGTAATGTGATGCCTGAAAATCCCTTTCATTTAATTACATTCCCGTGAACGTTAACCCATCCTCACCCCATAGAAATATTCTTGTGCATCAATCCTAACTCTGGATCATTTGTTTTTCTGTTGCGGCATGGATGAACAAACACGTCGAAGCATCAGGAAACACCACCACCATAAGGAGAAAGCAGAGGAGACACCAGGGTCCCTAGCAGTTACTCTTTCCTGGGAAAACCAAAGCACCCCAGATGACCAAGTATCACATCAGGAGTGGCACCCAAGACTACTCGCGTCTGGAAAGGCACTTAATCTTTCCAGAGGACCTCCTCAAATTCATGGACCCATGGCTTTCGCTGTGAAACCTTGGGTAAAAGCCAAAGCAACTCTACCCAGCAAACTTTTACAGTGGCTCAAATACAATAACTTATAAGTCACTCTTTCGTGTTCTCACCTGCAAGAACTCAGACCCAGCTGAGGTGGGCGAGTGTAAGCTAAGCGGACTACTCAAAAAACCATAAACTCCACTTTCGAACCTTTCATCGGCTCTTCAGTACAGACTTTTCCAAGCAATACCAAAGAGCACCGTACGCTTGAACACGATATCATATAAACAGCAAGCCACAACCGAGGTTCTTCATCAGCTTCCCTGTTTTAAAAGACTAAGTACAGACTACCAAACTGGAGCAGGAAGCACATTAAACTGTTTTCTCTTTGAAGTTTAGATGCTTGTGACAGCTATGGCCTTGTTAGACAAACTTAAAGAAGTAATTACAACCCGTCAGTGACCAAGTGTTGTGAAGTGTCTCCCAAAACTATAAACTCATAGTGGTGGAACAGTGTGTTTCTACGGAACTATGGACTTCATTCAGCGTGGGATACTTCGAAACCAACCCGCATCAACTCATCCCCATTTTCCTGTCCTCTGATTTTCTTTTTCAGGTGTTACAATTATG
Organism: Mantis religiosa; assembly: GCA_030765055.1. Lineage (NCBI taxonomy): Eukaryota > Metazoa > Arthropoda > Insecta > Mantodea > Mantidae > Mantis > Mantis religiosa. The sequence continues at coordinate 67,076,483 of CM060947.1, read as the reverse complement.
ACTTTTCAAAAAAAATGTACATGTAAATGTTTGTATGCTCTATTGCCTATGTAAGTGTAAATTATTATTTTATGTATTTACAAATTTTGTTACCAGTCGTTTGGATTTGCTGAGGGCAGCAAAATCTAGGCGAAGGGGATGTGTTGCGTGTATAGGCTGAGCTAGATTTGGAAATTTCAGTATTCTGTAACATGTATTGATTCTAACAGAAATGTATGTCAAACGTAAATTCCGCTGACTGGCAGACAGTTGGCATAAGGAAATTATCCACATGTGACCCAGACTGATTCTGCTGACCAGAAGAAATAATAGGTCAGTACAGGCTTAAACATTCTCTCAATAACGCAAACGGTATGATGCAAAATTAATATTTAGTGGGAATCGCTGAATTGACTTTTTGTAGGGCCCCTATTTAAGCCTGTTAGAGTTAGCCCTCGTGGTGAAACGTCGCAGGGATGTCAGAGGAGACTCTATGTCGGTCCCTCTGAGAGGTAACAGAAGTATTTATCTGACAGTGTGTCTACGAATACCATAGCCCCCGCCGGACTCAGCAGATTATACATCTCCGGACAAGCCCAGCTATACACCTGACACATCACCAACGGTAAGATTATATTAAATTATTATGTCACTAAGTATTACCAAAGCACCCCTGATCTCTTCTAGACTCAGGGGGTACTCTGTATAATTACTAGATTTCTTAAAATAGAGTTAGTCGGTTTAGGTTGATTTTTGGTGTTTTCTTTATCCTACCATCCCAATAGCTACACCCCAGCTGTAGATTAGGTTTGTAAGTCTTTCAACCCCCTTACAACCCTGGTATGCAACAATATTCTGAATTCTATTCAGCAATCAGTCCCTTATTCAAGAGTAAAGAGGTTTTCTGATAATGTGTGGAATGGTGCTTTGGAAACAGCAAGAAGAAAAATGAGGAAATTAAGAAAAAAATTGTCAAAGATCCATAATCAATTCCGATAGGCAGGCAAATTTAATCCGCTATAGGAATGCCAAATTTAAATTTGAACAATTACTATTAGACACGAGACAGAAATCCTGGATCACATTCATGTAAACTCATTTAGAAAATAATATGTGGGGAATTCGGTATAAAATTATCATAATAAGCTAAAAAAACCTGAAACCTTAAATACCCTATCAAAAGGTGATGGAAGTATGGCTTCAAATTGGAAGGATACTTCGAAATTATTATTAGATACCCTATTACCTGATGATGGCATATCTTCGGACAATCTCCAAAATATAATACAAAGATTAAATATGAAGTTTGTTTATAATAATTTCAATGTAGTATATCCTTCTGATATAACCGAAGTAAGACATAATTTTATAAAGTTGAAAAATAAGAAGTCCTGCGGTCCAGATGATATACCCCATGAAGTTTTAATGATCCTCCAAGACACGTTGATACCACAATTAACCAGCATCTTCAATGATTGTCTATGGAGAGGTTATTTTCCGGATTGCTGGAAAGAAGCAAGAGTGATTATCCTCAAGAAGAGTTTAGATAAGGATCCGACTAAACCGAAGTCTTATTGACCGATCTGCCTTTTAAATTCCTTGGGTAACAATGTTAAACATTTAATTAACAAGAGTATCATAGAACATAGGATCATGATTGGAATTGACAACAGGCAGTATGGCTTCAGAAAAGGAAGATCTGCTGAGGATGCTATTATCGACATCATGTATTGTGTTAATCGTTGCACTAATAAGTATTTAATCGGATTATAAGTTGATATATCAGGTGCCTTCGACAATTTATGGTGGCCCTTCTTCTTTGCTAGGTTAAGGAAATTAAACTATCCATATCCCCTCTTTAAATTACTTCTAAGTTACTTTGACAACAGGACAGTATATATTCAAGACATCAATCAGAAGATCCACAAAAATATCACCAAAGTATGGCCACAAGGATCTGTTCTGAGACCTACATTTTGGGACATCGTGATGGAAACTCTGTTGGAAGCTTTTGAATATGATGAAAATGTAGTGATAGTAACAGCATATGCAGATGATGGAATTTTTCTGATAGCAGGTGATTCAAGATTACAATTGGAAACAAAGACACGTCATGTAACATCTAAATTAGCTAATTGGTGTAATGAGTTGAAATTACAAATTGCTCCACATGTTATTGAAAGGGAAATTAAAAAGAAATCCAATTATCAAGTATATAAATGAATCCATTAAACGCAGCGGAAAATTAAAATATTTAGGAGTAACGTTGGATGAAAAATTAAATTTCGTAAATCATGTAGATTCTGTAAGAATCAAAGCTGAGAGGGTCATGAATAAACTAGCCACAATGGTAAATATAACATTTCAAATATTCCAAAATAAGATCATAACATATCCTTGTGCAATTTTTAGATCTATTATCACGTATGCAGCAGCAACTTGGGCTCATAAATTGTTTAATCTTAGTATAAGAAATAAATTATAAAGTACACAAAGGAAGATCTTATTGAGACATAGCTAGCAGTCCCACTGAGCTGTATGGGACCCAATTGTAGGCCAAGCTATTTTAAGTGCAGGGACTCTCTGGAAGTAAGGCTACTCTAACACATGAATTTCGTCAGAGATTCTGCCAAAGAACTCCACCAGCCGAATGGAGATTGTATAACCATCATTATGTGAGAGAGCACGCACGAAACTGCAAAATGAGGAAAACCTCAACAATAAGAGTGGCTCCTGCATAATTAGCATAACAACATCGTACAAGAATGTCTTTGCACATTGTGCGATTTTCATTCAATTAAGGCCCTGATTTGATGTTGGTCCAGGATCTTCCTTTCCATTATGACTTCTGTTGTATGAAAATTGAGCTAAGTTTCTTTTCTCATTTTTTGGAGAAGTCCTTTCCGCTGTCCATGGATGGCAGGTAAACTTCAAATGCAAGTCCTCTATTGAAATGACTCCTTTCTGGGCTCGAAAACTAGTCTCGATTCTCTGTGTTTTGGAACACCTAGGGCAGCCTTCAAAATACGTGATTTGACGGTTTATTGGGTAGCTTCGACTCTTAGGAATAGCCTCACCTATGTGATATCTATTCCAAATGCAGCGACAGTTTTGGCGTCAAACAAAATCTGCATAACTGAATGTTTTCGAACTCTTTAATAACATATCGATGGGTCTCAATCTCTTAAAATATTGGGAACACTTTAGACATTTACAATTACATACTGATTTCTAATTTTATTTTTCTTCCCTTTTTGGCATAACACATGCTTTTCAGCTAATGTTTGCGGACTACTAGTTTGTTGAACAGGCCGGTCTCATTGCAGTTGTAGATGGTTTGAGGTTGACAAATGTTTATGATTCCTGGTAGAACTTTTGACACATTCACGCAACTTGACTAGCCGAGAATTCTTTTCTCTATGATTTCATGACAATCTTTAATCCTTGCACCCATCCTGACGAACATCAACCGTTATGTTCGTTACTTTAGCTGAATCTACACTTTTGCTTTCAGCATGTCGCCACCGATTGGTACAACGCACAGTTTATGTCAACTCATCTTACGTCATTGAATATGTCATATTTAAGTTGAATTCATTCCGTTCAGTTTCTATTTTCCAGTGATTTTAGCACTTTAAAATGCTATACTCCGTGTTCTGGTTCTCCTGATTTCAGGAGAATAGAAGCTTATAACGACCGACTGCTTTAACATTTCGCCATCACTTTAGTTTTTCCTAATGTGCAAAGAAATATGCAAACGTTTTATCTTTAACTTGAAGAGGATATAAAAACCTTCCCAAAAATTTAACTTGGTGAGCAGTGCAATGGAATAAATAAATTCACTACAATGAACATATAGGGGCTTTCGTATAGTTATATTGATTGTCCATCTGCAGAAACACTTGGGCTGAAATTATGTTTACTAACAGACAATTTTTAAGCCGGAGCATCTTGCTGTCCAGAGATTGCGCCACCAGTAATATCTTATCGCGCGGAGGCAGACTTGTAGTTGTTTAGAAAGTTTTGTAACATACTGAAAATAAATGTATCATATACAGCTTAGATTTAATTAATTTTAATTGCATGTAAAGCAATAGCATTTATAGTATATACTTAGACAGTATTGAATCAATAATTAGTTGTGTTTGAGAAAGGAACTCTTCTAAAGTAAGTATACATGAACAGGGTTTTCACAATTTTATGGTTTCATTGTCCTGAATTCACTTTATGTTCATACATGTTCAATTTTGCAAAGAAGTATAATGAGCAATGAGATTGCTGGAGATTACAAAAATGTGACAAAGTGTCAAAAATGTAAACGAGAGCCATCTGGCCCGACTTATACTCCGCAGATATCACAATGACTTTTACATGCTGACTAATAATGATATTCATCAGAGAGCTTACGTCCCGCTATTTTGTTCTCACATTGGTATTATGAAAACCATCTGAGCTAAAAATATGGAGTTTTCAGGGTTATGTTAGACATACTTATTTCAATCTCCACCGTGGATCACTATTTCAAATCGGAATGGTTCTATTAGTGGGAATAGTATTTATTAGAGCTGGATTCAGTTGGCGCTCGTCCCACTACACTTAAGGGAAATGTAATATGACAACACCGCAGGACTCCCCGGGGGTTGCTCACCTGGTAGCGTTCAAGGTCATCATTTCATTTGAAAGACATAATAGTCTCGATTTACTGGGTTTTGGAAGACCTTGGAGCCTTCAAAAAGCGTTATTTGCCAGCTTTCCGGGCCGCTTAGCTTTTACTATGTGATATCTATTCCATATGCAGCGATAGGGACCGTTTTTGCGTCAAACAAGACATGCATGACTACATAATAATTTCGAGACTCCTTAATTACGTATTAAGAAGCCTCAATCTCTTTATATATTGAAAATATTTTAGAAATATACGATCAAATACTAATTTCCGGTTAATTACTATTGTCCGCATGGACTCAGTTTGATGCCTAATTCGAAGAAATTAATCAATAGATTAGGTAGCAAAAGAAGACACCAAACATTCCCTATGGAAGAATTCCACACACGGACTTCCATGATTATATAAAAATCACTTGTATTAACCAACGGAAACACAGACATGAGAAAGCACATTCAAATAAAGAATTGTAAAATCTACTTATAGGACATACACCTAGAAGGCACAAAAACCTCAACCCCAAACTTCATTGACCTCTGCAGATCCAACATGACCGATACAGCTGAAACTGGTTTATACGTATACCAGGGGAAGAGGAAAGGCTAATTATAACTCAGAATTGCTGACAAATTGAGTTATGATAATGCATTTTTTAAAAAACAAGTAATACAATCAGCCTGCATCTATATACCTTTATTAACACTAAATATATGTACGAAACAAACATTATTTATAAAACGGTCCCGCAGTAATTGCATATAGCTCATTTTACAAAATATATGAATAAAATTAGAGCTCTTTCACCACAATTGATCGCAAGATGCAACGCTTACAAATTACGCGTTCATGGGGTCCCGTGATGGAATCTGGTTAGGATGAGTTATCTGAATAAGTATTTTTTCCAGACTTTTCCCTTATCTGGAAAGATGAATGCCAGTTAACTCTAAGATCTATGGATCCTGGGCTAATTTGATTATCAAGGAGGATTCTCTTAAATCAATTCCAAGAGGCTTCGCCTCAACCATTGGTCCGGAAACACAGCAGCGGGTGGCTAATAAAGCCAACTGCGTTGACGACATAAGGCTGGACTCGGGATTTCTAAAAGTCTAGGACGTCTTGGTTGCTTAAGTAACATACCTCACTATTCCTCATCTGCTGCCCATTTCTGAAAGCGCCAAGAGGGGTCTTGTTTGCCAGGAAAGGGCCCGTCGCCTGGATCCATACCAGCCGCTATGCCCGCAGTTTTCCGTAATAAAATACAAATGAGCTTTGTAGTGTGTTCTGCAGTGCAGTGCTTCTCTTCTCTGTAATAACAAAGTGTTTTTATTGCGGTGTTATTTTCAAGAACTGTTTAATGCCTGTGTTATAAATGTCTTTTTAATTTTTTTCTATAGAGTTAGATTTCATGATGTAGTAATAGTATTAATTTTTTTCCTAACCTTACAAACATCAAATTTAACTTCGTAATTCTTAAGGTGTCTTTTCCCGTACATTTTTTTAGCGCTTCTAGAACTGATAAACAGCTGTTATGAACGCTTTTCTTCTTTAATTTTTTGTATACAAGTACAGTTAATTACATGAGATTATAAGCTCGTTTTACTAAATTCAAATATTGTAGTTTTCAAGGGGACATATTTTCCATTCAGCTGCATTTCAAACCCCGTGTATAATGCTCAATTTCACCTTTTGCACCACTGTTTAGCGTATCTTTGCTTTTTCCAAAGTGAATTGTTGTGCAACAAACAGTAAAGTGTGTAATTAATGCATAATTTCTAGATACGATCAAAAGGTATTGCAACGTGTATTATCAATGCATCAGGTATTCACTGTATGACATTCTCATTTAAATCGCAGTGAGTACATGCCTAATTGCACAGAGTATCAATCAAGGCGCATTTGGTTTATAAACAAAATAGAAATTTTCTATAAACATATATTGCACACAAATACAGCCACATGTCCACGGTGTGGTGACTATATCCCTTAACACTTTTTAGCTTGTGTGATTTCATGTACCTCTTTTGCAATATAACTTCAGTTATTTGCCCAAAATAAAATTTGACAACACATTTACTGTTAAGGTAGCTTCCAACATGAAAACTGTAAATATCGCCGTACACTTCACAGTAATACTCATCATTTGCATTTCTGCAGAATGTTTTGCTTTCGTTGTTGTTGCTATCGCTTTGCCTGGCATTGTGAAAAATCCAGGTACTATCGCAACTATTTATTTGGGCGTCAATGGCCACACTATATGTGTAGCTGTACAGCGTTACAAATACAATGTTCTAAAAGAAGTTCTTATTCACCAGCACGTTTGCAGTGCTTAGCAAAACGCATGTGTGCGTTATATAATATTTCTGACTGGTATTGTCATGTTTCAAAATCACCATGCATTTTCTCACATGTAATTACTTCTGAGGATATTTTTCAACATTGTCACTGTATATCCCAGAGTGAATGCAGATGTTTGCATTATCCATGTTGTGGCGCTTCCCAAAACTTTCAGATTGCAATTTATTCTTAACCTTAAGTATTATTTTGGGTGCTCTTTTCGAATTTTCTTTATTGTAGATATAACACATGTAAATGTCTTTCTTGTGATTTTATTGTTATCCATGTGTTCATATTACCTACTAATTATACAATATATTTAAACAAAAATGTATTTTCCCAGGATTTCATTTATTCATTGATTCAGTTTACCTATGCATGACTCCTTTTCTTTCACTTATATTTTCATAGCTGCCATAAAAAAAAATAAAACAAATAAAAGCATACTTCTACTAGCGCTATTAAAATGATAAAGCTATTTCCTACTGCTTCATAAATCCAAAACAGCAAAAATTTGCTCTATTACTGTAGATATAGATTTGTTTCCAGCTAATTTATATGCTTTCCACTTCGTCTCGTGTTCAGATTATTCCTCCCTTCCAACAGTTTCCTCATCTCTCCTGCTCAGAAATCCCGTCTTCGTCATAATTTCTTTCATCATTAGGAAATTCATGAACTCCGCGGGCACATGCACTTTGCAAATTACTAAAATGAGAAACAAACACACACCCACTTCCTTTCCGGTATACAGACGTGAAATTAGGTATCAGTTTGTAAACTTCTTCACATCTTGTGACATTTTCCAAATGATCCGTTTCGTCATTCATCACAAACCCACACATCAACGCGGTTGTCCTCTGCGCTATCCACCGTCATATTCTTTTCGCAATTGCAATAATTTTCGCGTAGTACCGTCATTCATCACAATTCCACCTTTTTATGGCTTTTATTTTCTCATACTATTTATTCTGCTCATATGCCACAAATCTCCACTAATCTTACTTTTACTTACACGTTATTTTCCTTCTTCCTCCAATCCCTAATAGTTTTATGTTAACCACCAAATTCCTCCACATCACTGGGCCCTAAAACCCTACTCACTCACTCTTCCCCTTTTTATACCCCCCTTACCATCTTTTCTCTTTCTGATCCCGGCCTCAGCAAGCACCACACCTCGCCGCTCCACTCCTCCAAATCACGTGACATCCCTTGTGTATTTCAAACATAGTCTGTTTTACAAATCAACATCCTTGTCTACATTTCCGCTTTCTTCCCTAATCCTCTCAGTCACAATCAATGATGTTTTCGACCATTAATCTCGTTTTGGATTAAACAACTATATTTACCGTAATCCTGCACCGCTAGTGGCTTCAATTTTCAAATTTACCGCCATCGCGTTAATCCGTCTTAATACCAGGATTAAGAAAGATTTACGCGACACCAACGCCACATAGTGGCAGGGTTAACGTTATTTCAATTCCTCAATCTGAGCCATACTCATCTGAGTAGTTGGTGTCTGGAGCTTGAGGACATCGGACGTGCCAGGTAGAGAGGCAGGTAGAAACGAGTTGAGACAATGGGTGTTGACTTGGTGGTTTACCGGGCGAGGATCGGAATGTGGTCGGGTCTGCGCTCACGGGGAGCAGGTAGTCAGCGTGAAGGTACTACGGAAACTTCACAGAGTTATTTTGTAATTTTTGTGTTAGTAACTTTACTAGTGATAGGCGGAATTGAGATTAATCCAGGACCTGTAGCGGACGAACGATGTGGGAGCTGTATTAAAGTTCTGAGGACCGGACTTATGTGCAGTAATTGCTCGAAGTGGTTCCACTTTGGCTGCCAGAAAGTGAAGAGGGACATGAACATCGAGGAAACCTGGGAATGTAAGGAATGCAGGGGAGCCAAGACCGTCACCGCAAATCAGAGGAAACTGGAGCAGCTTCAAGAAGAAGCACGGGAACTACGTATTAAGCTACAACAGGCGGAAGATATCATTCGGAGGCTCGAAGCTGAAAACCGTCAACTGAAGGAGCAGGGGGAAGAAAGAGTTAAAGAAGAGGAGAAATCTAGCCTTATAGTCGGTGACTCTATTGTGAGACATGCTGGAAATCCAACGGCGGAGGTAGTTTGCTATCCTGGCATAAGAGTTGACGGTCTGCTGAGGGAAATCGAGAGAAAGCAAGAGGAGGTGGAAGGCAACTATCGGACAATCGTATTACATGTTGGGAGCAATGACTTGCGGAGAAGTGTTAACTATGTATTGGGTGACATGTACGACTTAGTTAAAAGGACCAAACAGCTGTTTCCTTCAGCAAAAATAGTCGTCAGTGGAGTACTAAGACGACGCGACTCCAGCTGGAGAAAGGTGATGCAGGTAAATGAAGCTTTTTCATGGGTAGCGGAGCGACTGGGTGCTCAGTTTCTTGACCCGAATTCGTGGATTGAAGACTGGGACTATGGACGGGATGGAGTACACTTGAACCGAAGAGGATCGTCAAAGCTGGCAGCTTTGTTCGCGAGGGTGACGAAGTGGGCTGACGGCAACGAGCATCAAGGGGATCTAAATCTGCCAAATGTAAACTGGGACGGACAGTTAATAGGAGGTGAAGCTCAAATGCTCGTTAACTTTCTGGTTTGGGAGCTGGGGTTATTTCAAGTAGTGAAAACTGTTACTCGACAAACAGCATTACTGGATGTATTTTTATGCAAACCTGAGTCATTATTTTCTGCATGCGATGTCTTGCCAGGTATAAGTGACCATCAGTGTGTGCAATTAGACATAAATTGGAAAGGGCAGACAAACCGGTTTGAAACGGAACAAGTAATTAGTTGGGATTTCCATAGGGCGAACGGGGAGGCTATCCAAACATTTCTCCGGGAAAAATATGGGATATTTGTAAAATCTGCCACTAGTGTAAATGAAGCATGGGTTAATTTCAAAACACTTATCCTGGAAACAATTAGAGAACACGTACCTTTTAAAGTTATTAAACATAAAGCGGATCCAGAATTTTATACAAAATGTATTAGGAAACTTAAAAGAAAGACTAGGCACGCTTATAATAAAAGGAAGATATCAGAATGGCATCTTAACAAATTTAAAGAATTAGCTAAACAATTACAAGACGAAAAGTTGCAAGCGCAGGAACGATTCTTAGATAACGTTTTTAGCGGGACATATAATTGTTGGAGATCATTTTACAATTATGTAAAAAGACGCAGGGGAAATAAAGAGAGCATACCAGATTTTAACGTTAATGGGATAGATGTATTAAGTGATAGGGACAAAGCTAATATATTAAATTCGCATTTTGTATCGGTTTTTCTTAAATCCGACGATAGTTCCGAACAGGAAATTGGGGAGAGTGGAGAAACGATTTTTCAAATAATGGCGCCCAAATTACGCAAAAGGATTAAGATGCTGCAAAACCGAAAATCAAGGGGACCAGATAATATACCTACTGAAATATTAAAGCTTGGGGGTGAAGCCATGATTCCCTATCTAATGCTCTTGTTCAACATGTCAATTAACAACTGTGCCTTACCGGAAGACTGGAAAACAGCTATTATAGTTCCGATTTATAAAGGGGGTAATAAAACAGAAATAAATAATTATCGGCCAGTTAGTCTAACTTCAGTAGTATGTAAATTAATGGAGCATTTAATTGCAGAATATATACGAGAGGAGTTAGAAAATAAAAAGTGGTTTAATGAAGCACAACATGGATTTAGACTTGGGTATTCGTGCGAAAGTCAAATTACTTCATTATTTCAAGATTTGGCAGATGAGGTAGATGCAGGGGGAAGAACTGATGCAGTGGTAATTGACTTTTATAAAGCTTTTGATGTAGTGCCACATAGTTTACTTATTTGCAAGCTAGCTAATACAGGAATTGACAAACGCGTAGTATTATGGGTTAAACATTTTTTGAAAGGGAGAACGCAAAAAGTTAAAGTAGGTAAAGAGCTGTCTGATAGTGGAACTGTTAGTTCGGGTGTGCCACAAGGCTCAGTACTAGGGCCTTTACTGTTTCTCATTTTTGTTAATGACATTGCTGTTAATATTAACTGCCAGATAAGGTTGTTTGCAGACGATTGTATAATTTATAATAAAATTCGGAATACAGTGCATGAAACCGCTCTTCAGGATGATTTAAATGAAATCTGTAATTGGGCTGCGGCTAACAAAATGTCAATTAATGCCAAGAAAAGTAAGTCGATTGTTTTTAGTAGAACTAAGGGCAAAATTATTGTTAACTATCACATGGGAGGGGTGCAAATTCCACAGGTGGACAGCTGCAAATACTTGGGAGTGTACCTGGCAATTAATGCTGGATGGGACGAACAAGTAAATTCCACATCTAGGAATGCGTGGAAGGTATTACATTTCGTAATGGGAATATTGAAAAAGGGGAGCGCTAGATCCAGGGAAATTGCCTACAAGGCCTTAGTGCGACCGGTTATGGAATATGGAGTAGCATGCTGGGACCCGTATAGAGCTAAACAAATCGATCCATTAGAAAAAATACAGAAGAGGGCAATAAAATTCATAAAAAGAGGCAAGTATTTTGGGCCTATAAAAAGAGATGAGACTAAATGGGAGGAATTAAGAATTAGGCGTAAAAAACATAGGTTGGTAGCGTTATTCAAAGCTAATGCTGGTGTAAAGGCATGGGTGGACGTTAATGTAAGGTTAGATAATCCGGATTATTATGGACGAAACGATCATAGGTATAAAATTAAGGGTAGAAGATACAGAACCGACGTAGGAAAATTTTCTTTTGTTAATAGAACCATTGAAGAATGGAATGAATTGCCTGTAGCAGTCTTTCAGGGCTGTCCCCTGTCGTTGAAGAAATTTAGAAAAAATCTAAATGGTTTATAGTTTAACTTTTGAATTATAATGGTATATAATATGTAAATAGAGAAGTAATTAGATAAGTTTTAAGTGACTAAAGTAAAATAATATCATGTTTGTATTGTTTACTGTATTATTGTTGTAAATCTAGTATATGTAATTTGATCTGTATTCTTAACTCTGCCACCGGGTAGTACCCAATTGCAGTTAATAAATACATACATACATACATACATACATACATACATACATACATACATACATACATACATACATACATACATACATACATACATACATACATACATACATACATACATACATACATACATACATACATACATACATACATACATACATACATACATACATACATAAATACATACATACATACATACATACATACATACATACATACATACATACATACATACATACATACATACATACATACATACATACATACATACATACATACATACATACATAAATACATACATACATACATACATACATACATACATACATACATACATACATAAATACATACATACATACATAACTACTCAGCATTGTCCTTTGATATTGTGACTTTGTGGGTTCGTAGAATTAAAAGTCCGAGTTGCAGATATTCCAAGTATTCTTTATTTCGTAGAAATGCACCTCGCAGCAGTAGAATTACATCACATATTCACTCACAATCTACAAAAGCGTTCTGATTACACATGTTTACATCAGCTCTGGTTACAACATCTGTACAGCTGTTTACTCTCCTCTTTACGACTGACTCTTGGCAAGTCGTCGCCTTCTTAAGCACCTCATTGATAAATTCGAGAGATGTCAGATTTCACCACTCAGCGGAATAGTTCTGCTTCCCAGAAACATTGGCGGCGACAAAGTCGTGCCTCATGGAAGTGCCTCAATGATAAAATATAAGATTTATGCATATTATATATACATCATAAGAAATTGAGATGGCAGTGGGACAATGAGGCAAATAAGTTGGACAATGAAATGGGCGACCTAAAAAATGATTATTGCAAAGGCACCTGTTGCATCAGGCAATTACATTTGTCATTGAAATGAACTAATAAAACTTTCCTTGGCGGATGATAGTTGCCTTGGCAAGGTTTTGGAATAGGATACATAACCGCTCCACTTTGCTAACAAACCATCGCAAAAACTTGAAGTTTATTCCTGTATTAAGAAGATGCCACAATTAAAGATATGGAGCTACTCGTGACACTTCTAATAACAATTCCAGTATTTTTACTTTCAAGGGCAAAACAAAGTAACCCAGTAATTATAAAAACAACAGTCGGGGCCTATACAGTCGATGGAAACATAATAACATCATATAAATGCATGGCGCTACCGTAGATAGACCTCGTAGAGTAACATGACAATGTTAGGATAAATATATGTTTTATCTATTTTGAATATTCAGACACAGAATTCTATTTTCAATACAACTACAATATATATGAGTATAAACGTACCAAGCGAGAAATATTAAACATCAGGTTATCGTGAGATGCATCGCTGGTTTTGACAAAGAATGATCCAGCAATGGAGATACATTAGTATTACAGTGTCTGAATCGCTCGTCACGCAAATTTCTAGTGTACAATTGACATATACTGTAAACTTTTAGCTGATAATATATAGTGAACAAGAGAGGGTTATATCTTGATTCACGCATTCTCATCACGTACGAGACATATTTCCAAAGGTAAGGCTGAGTAGGGAGTTTGATGTAATTATGTATATTTTATTAACATTTTTCTTCCTCTAGCCTATATTAGGCTTTGGTGTAACTGGTGGCTTAAAGTTGATAGTTAGATCTTAATTAGTTCGATATAATAAACCTCGGTGTTTTCTCGTCTCCCCTGCCCCATCCTTGCTCTACCATCCATTTCCCAGTGAAGTACCCCCAGTCAAAATTTCGTCCCCGGAATGCAACCATATAAAATAAACTATGTGCAATTCATAAAGGGAGCTCAAAGACGCTATTGTTCTTTGGTGCTCAACACAGTACAAGTAACTTGAAACAGGGTTATGGGATATTGTATATCTTGTAATATTAACACTAAAATCACCCGAGAAGCTATAGGAGGCGTCCCAATCTTTTGTGTATCTTAAGTGTTAAAAGGGCATGGTGTGTCCCATCGTGGTAATACCTTTAAATAAATGTTACAACAAAACAGTGCTACTGAAAACAAAGGCATTCGGCAGCCTCAATGCAAGCACCAGAAATACAAGCAGTGTCAACTCAGGGAATGAAAACCGCAAGATGAAATACAAAAGTGAAGTGGTTACGGATAATCAAAGCGCATTGCTAAATATGAATATAAGAAAATATTACATACCGTGCAAAGTAACATATACAAAACAGAAATGCAGGACAGAGAAAGAATCTGGAAGAATTTGTATAGGCTATTTCGACGTTGTAGATTCATAATCAACGGGAACTTTGAAACAAACTCACTTAAAAATATGGCATGCATAACGGAACACATAGGTAGTACTTTTGAGAGTCTGAAATAACGTGCACTGCACAGAGCAGAAACAAGAGGTTTCGCTGCCTCCGGACCATTTAAGAAACGAAACAGGAAATCTGGCGATGCATAGTGACTACGCAAATTCATTCAGTCCGAGGATAAACTTGAAGGTGAAACATGGAGGGGGAATAACGCGTACAATGCAAAATAAAATGAGGTGTTGTAAGAATGTAGTGCTGAGAAAATTTGTAACAGAAAATAAGGAATATTAGTGCAGGATCCTTATGGACTTAGTTAAAAATGCCAGATGATTCTCTAATAGCGAAAGGAACCGTAACGTACCTAGAAATGAGAGAAAAGGCCGCCGTTATAACTATATTGAGAAACAATAGAGCTGAGGGAGGATGGCACCAAGATTGAACCACATCTTCAACAAAAATGACCTAAGAAGGCCGGAGCCATCACAATACTTCATTATTAAATTAAATTTTGATATCAGGTTTTAGAAGAGATGAGCAGAATTGTACCAAATCTCCTAATAACAAAGAGATGACAAATGACAAAGTAATATATGAAAAGAACGGGAATGTAACCATATCGCTGTTATTAAAGACTGGAGAAACTGTGCCTCCACCATATGTCACAAACTGCTTTGCCTGGGGAGCGTAGCTTATAAGGGTATAGACAATTCATGGTCCAATTTCATGAATATTTACTAAGCTTTAGCAATAACGAAGCGGGTACAAGGTACTATCATATCTCAAAGTCTTGAAGCGACTTTGAGATAAAATGTCTCTGACAATTACAGTTCTATAAGAATTTATCCGATTCCTTTACCAAATATGGTTTACCACTGCCCTGGATTTAAAGTACAGCAGTAGATCACAAAGCAATGAGTTACTATTTCATAGCATTCTGGCTTACATATCAGTGCACATCGTGCACACCTGCACAAGACAACAGGAAGCTGATGTCATGCTGAGTAATGGAAGATATTCTGTTGAACTATTATCACGCCAAAATAGAGAGTCAAGATTAAAGAAATATTCATCAAGAATAAAGTTCTAAATTTCGATATAATTCCAAGTATCCCTCAACCATTCACGTGACAGTATTTGCTCCGCTTTCGTATTACCGTGTTCCTGGTCAGAGCAAATTTTCGAGCACTACGTTTACGTTTTCACAATTTTATACAACGCAGCATTATAGTTATACTACAAGGTATTATGAAGCCTATTCAAATATTTTTATAGTGGCTGTTCTCTCGAAGGTAATTCTGCTTTGACAGCCGGTAACTTCAGTGAAATCAAAAGTATGCTTTTTATTACTACATATCCCATTACTTTTATTAACAAGGTTTGCACACGTTTACTAAAGCATAAACCTCATTGTACTAAGACTGGAAATTAACAGTTTTCAAGCAGTTGTTTAATTACTTAAAGTTTTCGTCTTTGTTTTTCTTTATTTTATTATCTCCTTATTTGAATATTAGTAAACCCCGAGGACATGATGCTTTATAATCTCTTTATGTGGATACCTACGTTATTAAAATTGTGGCACAAGTCTCTGGTTCTGCAGCTCTGAATTCTAATATGTGACGAAAATCTTGTGTCGTTTCTTTGTAATCAGTACTTGCTGGATATTACAACATATAGGTCAGCGATAGTTTTCGTGACAGTGTCAGCGGAAGCTCATTTCAATGAAATAAATATTCGGAGAGTTCTAAGCCAGCAGTGGTACAGGAAGGTTGTGTTTATCAGGTGCTCCTGTGTGTAGAGGAAGAAGGTCTTATGTAACTATGGGAGTGGATATTATAGTGCATTGAGTTAGAATTACACAGATTACAGGAGCAAAATTTGTAAACTCAAACCTTGCCAGCGCGTTGCATGAACAATCAAGTGTACACCGGGACCAATCTGCTTCGTTTTTTTCCTGCAAACACTGCTCCAGTCCAGCCACCTAGCCGAATTTTCCATTTCGACCCCTCCAGAAGATTCAGACCTTGATGATTCCTCCCGGGAGCTAAGCACACCTACAGCAGCAAACTTCTCATTAGAACTTCCATCCACAATAATTATTTCTTCATCTCCATCTCCACCTTCTTCCCTGTCGTTCTCTAATATAGAAACATCAATTTCAAATTCCCAAAATGACATTCAACCTCTTTCCCCGACTCCTCGTCACTTCGTATTCACTCCTATCTCCCCTCAACATTCACCTCCCAACGTGCATATAGCTCCTCATTACACCCCTGTGTCTCCTCCAGTGGAGGATTTGCTGCCACTGCTTTCCTGCCAACCATCACAGTTCGCCGTGCCCAAGGCCAGAAGGAATCTCTTAAATCAATTTCAAGAGCTCTTTCATCGGGAGGTGAACAGCCTGTGCACTAATAACGCAAAAATCGTCGACAATTCAGCATTTCTACAGGACCAGGATGTCCTAGGTGATCGAATAACAGACCTTGCCATTCCTCATCTAGTGCCCGTTTCTCAAAGCGCCATAAGGCGTATTGTTCACCAGCAAAGGGCCCGACACATGGCTACGTACCAGCCGTTATCACCGAATTGGCGCGTAAGTGTTCACTCTATAATAACCGTGTTCTTTTGCATAAATATTTGTTGCATTTTCTTTTTTGTAGTGTTCCTAGAACTGTTCAACAGCTGATTTATAAGAGCGTTTTGTTAAATATTTTCTATAGAGCAGAATGTCGTATTCATTATATAATAGCGGTATTTATTTATTGCTAAACATATAAATATTAAATTTAAATTTGTAATTCTTAAGCGAATATTTCACATGCTTATTTTAGTATTTCTAGAACTGCTCAACAGCTGTGTTATAAAGTGCCTTTTTCTCTAATTTTGTATGCAAGCCCAGTTTATTATGTAGTAGAATAAATTTGTTTTCCTGAACACAAACACATAAATATCAAATTTTACAGTGTAATTTTCAATTGGGGAGGGGGCTATTTTCCGTTCATCTGCATTTCAAACCCTGTGTATAATGCTCAGATTAATTTTTCTACCAGTATTTAGTGTATTTTATTTTTTTAAATTAATTGTTTTGCAACAAGCAGTAAGCTGTGTACTTTGTGCATGATTTATAGATACGATCAGAAAGTATTGAAACAAGTATTGTCCATGTATAACTTATTCACTGTTTGGCATTCTTCTCTTTTTAAAGCGCAGTGACTACATGCCTAATTGCCTAGTATCTAGGCACATTTTCTTTATAAACAAAATACCAAATTGTCTATAAACATTTATTCAGAAATACATCCACATGTCATCGGTGTGGGGGTTTCATCCCTTAACAGTTTTTAGTTTGTGTCATTTCATGTGCCCGTTTTGCAATATAACTCAAGTTATTTGCCCACAGTAAAATGTAACGGTGAACTTTTTCTTTAGTGGCCATCATGAAGGCTCTTTTAAAATTTTCTTCTTTGTGCATATAAGACATGTAATATTTTCCTTGTAATTTTATTGTTTTATTGTTATGTTCATATTGCCTAATAATTGTAATATGTATTTAAACAAAAATGCTTTTTTCTGTATTTCATTTATTCAGTTTACCTATGCAGGACTCCTTCCATTTTGCTTGTAAGTGTAATTTAGAAGCACAAGAAGAGATATTCATGTGAAAGTTAGTGGACTTTAAAGATGGTATTGCACAAGTTGTTTAGGTTTGTGTGTGAGTTAGAAATGTACAAGGAATATAGAATTTATCTTCCGGCTCTACGTATTGCGGTTCTGACGTATTGGACAGAATTTATTGTGCATCCCTGCTCCAAAAAGTCAATTATAAGAATACCCTCTGCATCGCAAAACACTGTCGCCATAACTTTCCCTGCCGGCCGCTGAGTTTTGAATTTATTTTTCTTCGGTGACCTTGTGTGATGCCATTCCATTGACGGCCTCTTTGATTCTGGCTCAAAAAAGTGAACCCCCGTTCAGTCTCCAGTAAGAATTCTTTCCAGAAACTCCCTCCCTCCAAACTGAAGCGCTGCAAGTGTTCGGAGGCTATTGTTTTCCTTATTTCTTTGTTTTGGGCCCTTAATATTCTTGGTACCCAACGTAAACAAACTTTTGAGTAACCCAGTTGTTGAATAATCGTCATCACACTGCCTTTACTGAGGGAGGTAATGCGACACAATTCACCTGTTGTTACCCGGCGATCACCACCAATGATGTCATCGACTCGCTGAATGTTGCATGGAGTCACTGCAGTCACCGGCCTACCGCTTCGCTTTTCATCTGCCAATGGTGTTTGCCCTTCAGCTTCGTTACAGCGACGAACCCATCGTCTAACAGTGCTGACATCCACCGTTGCATCACCATACCCATTTTTTAGCCTTTCGTGGATGTGAATTGGCGTTTCACCTTCCGCAGACAAAATTTCAATCGTAGAACGCTGTCTAATACGAATGTCGATGTCAGTCATTTTGCAAGAGGATGCAGAGCTGCCACCTGTTGACTTAGGAAGTTACTACTGTAGGGGATTGGAGAAGAAGGTATGAGGAATTGCGTCAAATTCAAAGTTTTCACATAGCTTATTTAAGGGGGAAAATAGGAGGCATTACTTTTTAACACACCCTCGTATATACATCTTTAAAAGTATATTGCATATAATATTAGACATAGGACCTTAAAATTCATTTCTGTGACGGAGCAGTTTGAAAATTTATACGAGTATCGAAATTAAATATATACCGTTCGGTGCAGAACTTCCTTGAAAATTTTCAGTATGCATTCCAGTAAAGGTTAACTCTATAGTACACTGTCAGTTCAACGCATGTTTACTACTGTAAACTTTGTTGTGTTAGGAAACAATCACTGGGTGAACTTTAAAAATATTTTGGCATTGTGTAACACTATTTGCCGTCACTCAGGACTATAAATAAGATGCAATGCCAATGTGTGTGATGTGGCCGGAAATGTAACCATCGAACATCTGCATGTTCACCTTACTATTGACAGTACCTAGCCTTCATAGAGTACAAAACAAACCATTCTACATTCAAACGCTGAGAACATCTAAAAGACTAAGGAAACATGATCGTGGAGATGAAAATAGCATGTTTGTTTTTGCTAGCCGGCCACGAATGTGCTTGTGTTAAACCAGGTGCTTGCAGCGCCATGTTACGTACTGAAAGAAAGGAGCCAAGCCTCAATATAAACTTCAACTTCCGTTATGGACACTCAAAGGGTCTCTGTGTGATTCCCTTACTGTTTAAGTATATGCTGCGTGTCTTCAAAATAAGCAACTTATATTGCTTATGTCTCGGACCGGGGCGAAAAAGCTATTAATTAGAAACAATGGCAGAAAAGATGTCTAAGTATAAGGGGAGCGTACTGCCTTTCACAAAAGTAAATATACACTCAAACTTGAGTGCGACCTGTGCCAAAGGTGACTTCATTTTCAGGTGTTTTTACATGAGAATAAAATTTGTAATATACTTCTCCTATTGTGTTAAGTTCGCAGTTCTGTAAAGCACTATTCCAGAAATCACTGTTTAGAAACGGGAAGTATTACAAGTTCAACTTTAGACCTTCGGTAGAAAAATGTGTTATTGTGTTTCGATAAATAATGCGGAACAGGACTAAACACAATCCCAATGCAGGGTGCTTAGCTTAAATAGCTTAGTAAGCAACAAGTGCAACATTTGAGATCCAAGGAATCCAAAGAAATGCATAATTAAAAAAGGAACTCACATGTGCTGTATGTCTGTGAACAGTAAAGCTTAACAGCGATAGTTATCCACTATGCTTGTTAAATTTAACATCTTTCAAATAAATGGCACGACGATTTTGAACAACATCCTCCGATCCCAAACTAACCTTCACATAGAATACGTTTTAAAAGTTTTTATTTTCTAAAAAAGTTCTCTAATGATTTTGATTAAAATATCACAAGTTTTAAGATATTTTCAGGCCAAATGAAACGTATATCTTGAATTCTCCAGAATAATCCTACGAAGTGCTCTTTACTCTGCATAACATTTACATAGCTGGTAAACTCTACGAGACAGACAAAATCTGTAGAAAACAAAAAACGTACATTTTCTTAAAGCAATTCGTGTCATTTTGTATTTTTGCAGAGATAATTTTTAAGATATTCTTTGTTATTGGCTTGACTCTTCAAATACTTTCTCCAATAAAAGGTCATAATTAGCTTATTAAGTATCGGCCATACGAAAGAAATGGAGTGTCAAAGACATAACAGAGCAAACAGCTCTTAAAAGATTTTATAATTTAAGGTTACTGTAGTGTCTTATTCCAATTTTACCCATAATGAAGGCTACAAAATCATTTATAGAAGTATTTCTCTCAATTTCCGTGAAATTGAACAACAGTTTTTAGGAATTATTTGCACAAGATTGGAAGATTTGCAGAAGGAAGAAGGAAGATTTGCACAAGGTGAAGTAAGCGCTCAACTAGAATTTTTCAAACAGATATTGGATCATGCTGTCTAGGTAGTTAGATTTATTTATTTATTTATTTATTTATTTATTTATTTATTTATTTATTTATTTATTTATTTATTTATTTATTTATTTATTTATTTATTTATTTATTTATTTATTTATTTATTTATTTATTTATTTATTTATTTATTTATTTATTTATTTATTTATTTATTTATTTATTTATTTATTTATTTATTTATTTATTTATTTATTTATTTATTTATTTATTTATTTATTTATTTATTTATTTATTTATTTATTTATTTATTTATTTATTTATTTATTTATTTATTTATTTATTTATTTATTTATTTATTTATTTATTTATTTATTTATTTATTTATTTATTTATTTATTTATTTATTTATTTATTTATTTATTTATTTATTTATTTATTTATTTATTTATTTATTTATTTATTTATTTATTTATTTATTTATTTATTTATTTATTTATTTATTTATTTATTTATTTATTTATTTATTTATTTATTTATTTATTTATTTATTTATTTATTTATTTATTTATTTATTTATTTATTTATTTATTTATTTATTTATTTATTTATTTATTTATTTATTTATTTATTTATTTATTTATTTATTTATTTATTTATTTATTTATTTATTTATTTATTTATTTATTTATTTATTTATTTATTTGTCTATTTATTTATTTATTTATTTATTTATTTATTTATTTATTTATTTATTTATTTATTGAGTTATTTACTTATTCATACTTTACTTCAGTTTCTATGGTGGACATAAGGAACCTTCTGTGAATTTGATGCTAGAGGATCCATACAGTTAATGATTTCATTTACTTTTGGCTATGGCGGTGGTTGTCCTGCGCCGTGGCGTAGCGGGCAAAGGCAGCATGCCTTGGTCCTTGGCCTCGGAAAGTGGCCCGTGTTCGATCCCACCCATGTGGTGGGGATTTTAGGTCCCGGGTATAGGACCGGTGCCCACTAGCATCGTGAGGAAAGTGAGGAGCTTACGCTAGATAAGCGGCCCTGGACACGGAAACCAACATTTCGGCTGGGGATGCCGAGATGCTGACCACATCTGCTCCCCTTATCGGTTGGATGATCGTCCACCTCTGCCGTGCGTAAGTGGGCGTGAGGCCGGCAGTCGAGTTGGTAGGCCTTGGCGCTCTAAGGGCTGTCCCTTAGCGTTATTATTATATGATGGTGGATAAAACGTTAAACTTACAAATACCAGACATAAGGGCACAAACATATCTATGGAACAAGGTTGTTCAGATAACGCTTGAAACTCAAATCCAGAAAGTCAGGAATTTTCTCGCGATTTTGCTTGATCACTAGGCTAATGCTGAGATAGTTACTGTACGGAACCACCCATGTGGTTGCCGGAAAAAGGATGTCGGTTAAGGCGGGTAAACAGAAATTATCACGTTATATTGTTACTGTTCCTTACACTTACCCTTGGATGCTGTGGTATCTGAGTATTTGTTGCGAATATCACAAGTGCCAACTATTTATTGAGGGGTAATTAGACGTAATTCACAAACGAAATCTTGTAACTCATAACAAAGCTCGTCAGTTGATTTGGAACGCCAGAGAAAAATGTGACAAGAAATACAGGCAAAATTCCTTAAATTTTCCACTCAGGCAACAAAGGGGATAGCAAACTATTGCGGAAAGTCAGAAAATTGTTACATGCTCTGAAACTTATCAAACAAAACCTCATCCAAGGGAGATGGCCTTAAACCCCTAACAATGTGGCGGATTTATTAATTTTCAGATATTTGGGGATTAATTTGATCACATAGTGCCATGATCTAATATATACGTTTCAGTAGGTTCAAATTAGTCTGCTGTTCGCGTCGAAGTCGGAATTACAGGACTTCATCTTCTGCAGCCTGGCGAAAAGCATCTTCTAGGTGTCCCTGAGCTGTTGTTAGGAATGCTCAGGGTCTGTACAAAAATGTTTGCTATCTTGTTGCCGCTGTATTTTTTAAATAACAGGGGAGGTATTGCATTTAATATGCCCCCTCCCATGCAAAGGAGTTGGCCACGATATCAAAATTTATTAGGTACATGGGCACATTTTGACCTTTTTACCACTAAAGGGACCAGGATCTATAAATACTCGAGCAAAGAGTAGACCGAGAGAAACCGGGATGGCAGTAGGTGGGTTTCTAATACCAGACAGGATGGAATGTCATGTAGAATTAGGAAACGATAACTTATCTGGTGTTGACTGTGATAAAGCAGCTGTTTTCAGTGGAGCTCAATGTCCGTCATAATCCACACTCGAATCCAACTATGTGAAAATAAATATGCTTTCCCCCTGCTTAAAGTACTTTTAACGCAGTAAACAACACAATGATGCGATGCATATTAGAAGTAGAAGTACAACTTCATGAGCTAAGATTTAAGAGAGGTGAGAACTGGACCATACATAAAAAGTATAATAAAATTTGTTTTGCATTCTCTGCAGAAAATGGTTTGGTTACTCACGAAGGGATTTGGAGCAGAGGTAGGACATTCACGGGAATCATAAGTCAAGCTGCAAAAATAATATAATTTAATATAAAAATAATAAAAAAATAAGCAGTCACATATTTCCTCCAAGCAAGCTTGCATGAAAAGAATCATAATATTGTGACTTTGTGGGTTCTTGGCGAGTCGTTGCTTCCTTAAATACCTCATTGATAATTCGAGACTATTCTGTAACAATCAGGAAATCGAATCTTCTGTCACCAGACGAACCTCGAATTTTCTAGACGGAAAACTTTATCTGTGCCGGCAAGTCCTTTATCTCGCGCTATCTTTATTTGTTCCGGCAACTCTTTATCTCCGTGCTGCATATCAGTTTCCTTGTGTGCACAAGTCGCGATATCGCGATCGGATTCGCGACAGTATTAATATGCTAATTACCGTGGTTCAGGTGCAGCGTGATAAGCCAATACGGTATTCAATGGTGTTGGTCCCAGAGGGTACTCGTATTTAAGATTTGGGCGAGGTATGTCCAGCCCACACACACACATCGCATCCTACCGCTAGCTTTAACTCTCCTTGCGTCTTGAATCTGCCTCAAAAACCAACCTCTGTGGTACTCGTTCAGACGGGTGGACCAGAGGAAGTAGGGGAGTGAGTGATCGGATGATATATGGCAGGGATTTGGTAAATTGTACTCCTGCAAGTTGAAAGTGAAACTGGGTCGAATTAACAACGTCTAGTAATATGTTGTCTGCTGTGCGAAGGAGCAAACTGTTAGATATTGGAAATACGCGTGACGTTACGAAACATTCACGCACTATGCTAACGGCACTGCCGGTGTCAAACAATATGCCAACCGGTTGGTTGTTAGCTGTAATACCCTGAGTCATCATTCTTTACTATAAGCTAATGAAGGAAGGCCCGCCCCCTCTCATAGCGGAAAACTTTTCATTTACGCTACGCAGCAATTATTCAAACTTCATTTATAATTGCTTATAGGGAAAACGCTCGCGCGGAAAATCCCTTTTACATCACACATATCTGATTTTATCAAATCACCTTGAGAGGCATATACAACCTAAGGGTCACGCGAACACCGAAGGATGTAGCATCTGTTGCTCATACAAAAAACTCTTATAGCTTGAAAGCTTGAAAGTTGAGGATACATGGTGTATGCGTACATATTCACTAAAACATTCTCCGAAAATCTTGTGATGGATTCGAAACAGAACACATTACGACTAGAATCTATAAACACTTAGAAATAGCTTCTAAGAACGCCTCGCGGTTGTTCTTAAGGTCAAAGGTTACCACAAACAAACATTACCTAAATAGAGAATATAAGGTCACATTGAGATGATTTATAATAAAAAACACAGTGTGCCTCTGGTGTGGTTTAAAAGCATGGAGGGGGGATAAAATAAGCGAAAAAGGTGTATTACATATACGGGGGAAGGTTCTGAAGGCGGATTGTTAGGGGGGACGGGTTAGTCATAAGATTAGGGGTTGTAACTAACAAAACACCGCTTGGAGTTGGGGCGGTTTGTATGGTCTCGGGCGAGTGGGCCATGGCTTTGCGCCAACGAATAATTTGGCAACACAACTTCATAGATCGGTAGCCCACTATGGCAATAAATATGAGGATCACGATACCGGTAATAATAGTAAGAGTATCCTGGAACACTGCAGATACCGGTCCGGCGGCGACGGTACTCGGTATACGTGTAGCAATAAGAAGCTCTGGACGCCGAAACAACACAACTAAGAGAAGAAGTGTCAGAAGAGAAATCCAGATAAGGAAGTGTGGCATCGGCGAAGGGTCATATGTGAAAGCAGCCATATTTGGGATAACGGGGAGTAAATGTGATAGATTAAGATGGGGTAATTCCACGGACCAATTTGCGTTTAAGCACTGAGTGAGATTTGTAAAGGTGAGATGTTCCGTCGTAGTCCATGGAGAAACCTTTAGGGAGGGTAAAGAGGTCCATGCTGCAGGAATTAGATGCAGTGTTTGGGGTTTGTGGAATTTAGAATCAAAACAAGGGAAGCGTTCTGGGATATTGTTGCATACCAGGGTTGTAAGGGGGGTTGAAAGACTTACAAACCTAATCTACAACTGGGGGTGTAGCTATAGGGATGGTAGAGCAAAATAAAACATCAAAAAGTCAACCTAGACCGACTAACTCTATTTTAAGAAATATAGTAATTATACAGAGTACCCGCTGAGTCTAGAAGAGACCAGGGGTGCTTTGGTAATACTTGGTGACATAATTATTTAATATATTCTTACCGTAGGTGATGTGTCAGGTGTATAGCTGGGCTTGTCCGGAGATGTATAATCTGCTGAGTCCGGCGGGGGTTATGGTATTCGTAGACAACCTGTCAGATAAATACTTCTGTTACCTCTCACAGGGACCGACACAGAGTCTCCTCTGACATCCCTGCGACGTTTCACACCGAGGGCTAACTCTACCAGGCTCAAATAGCGGTTCTACCAAAAGTCAATTCAGCGATTCCCACTAACTATTAATTTTGCATAATACCGTTTGCGTCATTCCGAGAATGTTTAGGTCAGCAGA
Organism: Mantis religiosa; assembly: GCA_030765055.1. NCBI lineage: Eukaryota > Metazoa > Arthropoda > Insecta > Mantodea > Mantidae > Mantis > Mantis religiosa. The sequence continues at coordinate 67,050,633 of CM060947.1, read as the reverse complement.
ATCAGTCTGGGTCACACGTGGATAATTTTTTTATGCCAACAATCTGCCAGTCAGCGGAATTTACGTTTGACATACATTTCTGTTAGAATCAATACATGTTACAGAATACCGAAATTTCCAAATCTAGCTCAGCTTATACACGCAACACATCCCCTTCGTCTAGATTTTGCTGCCCTCAGCAAATCCAAACGACTGGTAACAAGATTTTTACATGCATAAAATAATAATTTACACTTACATAGGCAATAGAGCATACAAAAATTTACATGTACATATTTTTTTTTTTTTTTTTTTGAAAAGTCATAATTGTAACACCTGAAAAAGAAAATCAGAGGACAGGAAAATGGGAATGAGTTGCTGCGGGTTGGTTTCGAAGTATCCCATGCTGAATGAAGTCCATAGTTCCATAGAAACACACTGTTCCACCACTATGAGTTTATAGTTTTGGGAGACACTTCACAACACTTGATCACTGAAGGGTTGTAATTACTTCTTTAAGTTTGTCTAACAAGGCCCTAGCTGTCACAAGTAATGTAACTTCAAAGAGAAAACAGTTTAATGTGCTTCCTGCTCCAGTTTGATAGTCTGTGCTTAGTCTTTTAAAACAGGGAAGCTGATGAAGAACCTCGGTTGTGGCTTGCTGTTTATATGATATCGTGTTCAAGCGTACGGTGCTCTTTGGTATTGCTTGGAAAAGTCTGTACTGAAGAGCCGATGAAAAGTTCGAAAGTGGAGTTTACTGTTTTTTTAGAATAGTGCACTTAGCTTACACTCGCCTACCTCAGCTGGGTCTGAGTTCTTGCAGGTGAGAACACGAAAGAGTGACTTATAAGTTATTGTATTTGAGCCACTGTAAAAGTTTGCTGGGTAGAGTTGCTTTGGCTTTTACCCAGGGTTTCACATCGAAAGCCATGAGTCCATGAAGTTGAGGAGGTCCTGTGGAAAGATTAAGTGCCTTTCCAGACGCGAGTAGTCTTGGTTGCCACTCCTGCTGTGATACTTGGTCATCTGGGGTGCTTTGGTTCTCCCAGGAAAGAGTAACTGCTAGGGACCCAGGTGTCTCCTCTGCTTTCTCCTTATGGTGGTGGTGTTTCCTGATGCTTCGACGTGTTTGTTCATCCATGCCGCAACAGATAACAAATGATCCAGAGTTAGGATTGATGCACAAGAATATTTCTATGGGGTGAGGATGGGTTAAAGTTCACGGGAATGTAATTAAATGAAAGGGATTATCAGGTATCACATTACCAAATGAATATTTCTTATATCTATTTACAAATTATGGTTATATGTAAATAACATAAATGGAACATGTATGGAATTTATGTGGAACCATTTTTAGAGGTAAAAGGCAGAAAAAAATTGGTTAAAGTTTATAGAGTAAACAAAAATGAAATTTTATGTTTGCCTTATGGCTGAATAACATAAGCAAATAACCTATGAAAACTGCATAGATGTTCCACTTAAGTATGGTTGTTCACACATTAGTGATAAACTTGGAATAAATTACAAGTATTCTTCATAAGACCATTATACAATTGAATTATACATAATTAGTAGTAATAATGATTACAATTTAGCTATAGAAAAATGAAGGTCGTTTAAAGAATAGTACTTGTTATAAATTATAGGGCATTATTTACAAAAATCATGTCTAATGACTTGTCATAATAGCATCTATATACTGGATTAGACCTACGCCTAACAAATATCTACTGTTGTCATGAAATTAGTCAAATATCAGAGTTAACCATGTCTTTCTATTTTGTTATAATAAATCTTGATGATACTGAAGTAAAGTGTTTCTAGAGTTACATAACATACCTTCATAATACATGGTAATTGAGGTCACGTTTATACAATCATCTTACAATCTATAAGGATATCCTATGACTTTATCTTTTTACATATATATAGAAAAGTAACTCTGACATTTGCTGGTTTAGCACTGATTGTTTAAACAAGAGGTATAATGTTTTTCTTCTTTTCGCAAAAAAGTGTGATCAAAGATATCGATAAACAATATCGATCTTATTATCTGGAGATATGATGTACTCTACTGTACTGGATGTTAAAAACAAGTGTTAAATTAGTGTATTGGGTTGTCTTATAAATGAAATGTTAATTGACAATAGTTAAGTCTTCCCTTGTTTATCAATCACTAACAAATTTAGGCATGCTTTTATAGCATGGTAATTATGAGTGATAGCAACAGAAAGGGGAAGGGGTTTATAGGTTATAGATCTCATCATGCTGTGACCTGTAAACAGAACTTGATATAACGATTAGTTTAATCTTGATCATTGGTTATGTCTCAGATCCACAATGAATATTGTCAGAGGATGTATTTGAGTTATGTGCTGGCCACTGAATCAAAAGTTCAATAAATGATAGAGAAACTGACTAGTGTAAGAGGGAGTACCTTTAGAATAGCATACCCCGATAATTACATGAAGTTGATCAGTCTGCTTTGATAAAAACTAAATATAAGTCATGGTTTTTTTTATCAATACTTAAAGGTGAAGTGGGGAAACAGCTGACTTAGAACCTTAGGTAACACCTTAGTTTAAAAAAATTCTGTGCCTTTCTTTTCGTTTATTTTGCTTTCAATCATTTTCGTTGCTGGTGAATCATCATTGTTAATACAATTATTTATTAAATCTTAGGATTTGTGTTGATTTATTCTCTTTCATACTAACATCATTCTTCACTATAAGCTGATTGAGGGACGTCTCCCCCACAGCAAAAACTTCACATTCACGCTGCACAGCTCTCATTCATACTTAAACATTAATGCTACTTTGTCTTCACAACTTCTTTATTTACACTGATCAGTATTTAACTTAACAATGTTTATAGGGAAAACACTTGCGCGACAAATCCCACTTTATATTATAACAGCTTTATCTATATCAAATCAACATGAGAGGCATACACAACCTAAGGGTCTCGCGAACACCAAAGGATGTACCCTCTGTCGCTCATACACAAAACTCTTATAGCTTGAAAGCTTGAAACTTGAAGATACCATGGTATATGCATACATATTCACTAAAACTGTTTCCGAAAATCTTGCGATGGATTCGGAACAGAACACATTACTAATAGAATCTATAAACACTTAAAAATAGCCGCCTCGCGGTTGTTCTGAAGGTCAAAGGGTACTACAAACATACATTATCTTCACAAATCCTAAGCATTTGGTTACAATGATAATAACTTATAACTTTTAAGCACAGAGAATATAAGGTCACATTGAAATGATTTATAATAAAAAACACGGTGTAACACTGGTATATCTTTAAAAGTATGGAGGGAGGGGGGTAAACGAAGCGAAAAAGGTGTGTTACCTATACGGGGGAAGGTTCTGAAGGCGAATTGTTAGGGGGAGACGGGGTAGTCATAAGATTAGGGGTTGTAACTAAAAAGACACCTCTTTGAGTTGGGGCGGTTTGTATGGTCTCGGGCGAGCGGGCCATAGCTTTGCGCCAACGAATGATTTGGCAACACAACTTCATAGATCGGTAGCCCACTGTGGCAAGAAATATTAGGATCACGATACCGGTGAAAATAGTAAGAGTATCGTGGAACACTGCGGGTACCAGTCCGGCGGCGTCGGTTCCCGGTATACGTGTGGCTATTAGAAGCTCTGGACGCCGAAATAACACAACTAAGAGAAGAAGTGTTAGAAGAGAAACCCAGATAAGAAGGAAGTGTGGCATCGGCGAGGGGTCATATGTGAAAGTAGGCATATTTGGGATAACGGGGGGTAAATGTGATAAATTAAGATGGAGTACTTCCACGGACCAATTTGCGTTTAAGCACTGAGTGAGATTTGCAAAGGTAAGATGCTCCGTCGTAGTCCATGGGGAAACCTTTAGGGAGGGTAAAGAGGTCCATCCTGCCGGAATTAGATGCAGTGTTTGGGGTTTGGGGAAATCAGAATCAAAGCAAGGGAAGCGTTCTGGGATATACACTACGTGGCCTAATTTAAGTTCGCATGAACAGGGTAGTGCGATGTGGAGGGCTCCCGGAGAATTTGGGGGTAGGTTGGGGATCTTATGAGTGGTGTGGTTGCAAGTAAGTTCAATCGGATCCTGGGGGTGAGTAATAACATATTCATCCTTAGCAATTTCAGTAATTATCATGTGATTGCCCGTATGACATCTAAAGCGGCAGGAATTGTTCATCTCAGAAGCCGTCATTCCTTGTAAGAATTTAGTAGCACATAAGGGTGTAAATAAGAGGTCGTTGCTAAATCGAGGTATATAACACAATTTAGTATTAAATGGATCGCAAAGTTTGAGATCCGACCCTGTTATGGGACGTACATGAGTTCCGCTGACTGCGACAAATGCGTGGTCATGCAGAATATTACAAGTGTCATTCTTCCATGCAAATGGGGTGCTGATAAATTCGTAAATATCCCAATTGGATCCTGTTTGTTTAATGGGGATTTTAATGGTTACTAAAATATATGTGGTACTGAACGAGCATGAGGTGATTTCTAAATCAAAATATTGGTGAATATTATCAATATCAACCGCAAGTTCGAACGTAGTTCGCGATAATTTGTGACGTACTTGAAGCAGCTCTTGCCGAAAAATATGAAAGGGAATTAGTGAAAGTGGGAATAGATGATTGCGGCAGAGAAGCATAGCATCTATCTGTTTCAGGAGTAAAACTGTATGAACGGAACGTTGGGCATTTTGTAAAATCTCCCACGGAGTAAAAAATTGATGGTCAGTTACCATATAAAGTTCATGACGTATCGCATTATAGGTGACTTTGGCACCGCGAACGAATGTGTTAAGATGATCATTTATTTTTGTAAAGGCGGAAGCAATTTGCGTACTGTAAGCTGTTAACTTATCTGTAGTGTCCAAAAACCGAGCATGATCTTTATATACTATTCGTTCTAGGCTAGAGTAATGTTCCAGTAACTGTTTGTCAGTGGTGGCTAGTTCATGTAACTGTGAACTAGTCGCCACGTCACAACAGAAATTGAGTATATCTCCTAGGAATGCAATACCTTTCTTAACACGGGGGTCCTCCTTATGAGTAAAATTAAACACTGCATTCGATAACTTACTAATTTCTCTGTCAAGGGTGTTGCCAACGTAGTTAATGTCATCCTCCAGTCGGGCCAATTAAGGTGGGTACTTTGGTCCCCCCGAAGGCCGCGGTGCGAGCATATTTTCGGGGTTGATCTTCTCTCTCAAAACCTTAAAGGTTAGGGGAATTGAAGCCTGATATACAATACAGTTCGGTAAGTGTTTCAATGCCGCCCCTGTAGCAATCCGTATAGGCCTTTGGTGTGCATTGTCCAAGGACAGAACGACTTGTATTCCCCAGTAAAGTATAAGGTGCTGTAGAGTACAGTACATCTGAAATCATGCAACATAGGAATGTAAGTAAAACTCAAGACCGGAACAGAGAGAGAGAGAGATAGAAAAAAAGAGAGAGAGCTAAATAGAGAAGAAGAAGAAAAAAAAGAACAGAGAAGATAATATACTAATCAGAATAACAACTATAAACCTAAAAGAGCGGGGTTATGTGTCATAGGCTCACAATGTCGGTCTAAAGAAATATAAGGAGATGGTGAGATATGTCCTGAAAATGAAACTTCGAATTCAGGAGACATTAGTTAGGTATTGTTACAAGTGCCGACCGGTCAAAGAACGGACGTGAACTCTGTAATGTAAGATCTAGAGGAGGCAATGGACTGTATGAAAAAAAAGTGATACTATGCAGGAATTTGTGAGGAAGAGGTTGCTGCCCTGTAAGAGAACTGTTTCCGTTGTGACAAAAAAACTGAGGTAAGCGCGAAGTGAACAGCAACTCCCAGCATTTTTATGACGCCGTAAGGGAGATTTATGCTGTATAGCTGGGAGTTTTGCTGAATTTTGTAAATGTTTGCAGATTTCCTGCACTAAGGAAATTCGGAATCGCTTTGAATCATATGAGGAGAGATTAGTTGAACACTAGTCACCGCCCGTAATGCCACTAGAACTAGATCAATTGGAGGATCTGATTTCTGGGGTCGTCGAAGGTTACGAGTCCCGAGGTCTAGACGACCCCAGGTTGCAGCCTCTACGGGAGTTCCGGGAACTTCTGCCGTCGTGGAGAATCGTCTGGATGACGTATCCCAGCATTGCCCAGGCAGAAGCATACCTGAACCAACAAATCTTCCCGGCGTTAAGGGGTCGGGCTTTTGAACTTTTAGTGAGTATTACAATTGCGTTATGATGAAGTAGTTTACATAATCACCGAAAGATTTTATTATGTGTGTGTTTTTTCTATCGTTTTATAGGCTGCGCTCAGCGACCAGATTTTATCTACTGCCTCGGTGCCGGACAACTAAGGTAAGAAACTATCTGAGACTGTTATCGCTTATGTATTGTGATGAGGCGACTGTGCAAAAGAAAAATGGTTCTGGGGAAGTTGAAGTAATTTAAAGGAATGCAGAATTAAGCAGGTAGTGCATCCAGGCTTGACCTAATTAATTAAGTGTGATTTAAAGAAGGTTAAATATTATTTTGGGTTTGGAGGGATTATATTAGCAAAAACAAGCAGTATAATATGCTAAATACGGAGTATTATTTTGTTTGTAGCGAAATTAAAATTTTGAAGCCTGGTGTGTTATCATCGGTGACTTTATGAATTTAGCATATTCATGAACAGTGTTTAATATTATCTAATTAGCTGTAAATACGAAGGCGTAAGCAGAGAGTCATTGTTTACTTAAAATTGGAATGAACGTTGGGCTGAAAGGAAATTATGTTAACTTCACATGTAATTGTATTTTGAAAATTTTATCATGAAGGCTTAAAGTTGTTGTTATTAAAATAATACATTTAGAGTTGAGGATTTTTAAGAACTGGCAAGAAACTTGAAAATATTCTAGTGTTGTCTCTAGGAGTTAAATTAATAATCTTTAATCGTAGTACAAATATAGCTGAGAATTAGTGAGGTTATTATTTTAATTTGATCATGCTTGGATTGTTTATTTCTTAGGTTATTGGTTCGCGTGAATGTTTTAGTAAGGGTTATGAAATGTGTGTATGTGCCTTTGTTTTCCAGGATATATTTTAAGCACAAAAAGTTATGTGGATTGTTAGGAATTTAAGGAATTCAGATTAATAATAAGATCTTATTGAATGAGAATTCTTATAAAATATTGCAAAAGTATTGGAAAACCATATTGGATTTGTTGTGGTAAACTATCTAGGAGAAAGAAAATAGAAAAAAAAACTTTTGAGCACATTGGAGGGGAGAAAGATAGAGATAGACAGACCTGGAAACATTTGTTTGTTTCTTCTTTTCGGTTTGCTTCCATTCTTAATCATATAGGGCGTAATACTGCATGCTCAATCTTAAATTAATTGTAATGAAGTTGTGACAGGTACTCTATAACTAAATATATCAATAAATTATCAAGGTGCATAATAGGGATGTAGTCTTGATACGTGTATGATACTATCATATTTCTTTCGTCCAGTAACATTTTTAATGCGGTAGTTTACCGGACTTGTTTGTTCCACAATGCGAAATGGCCCATGATACCGATGAAGCAATTTGGTCGTTTTGCCTTTCATTCTCGTTGGGGTGAATACTTTCACTAATTGTCCGGGTTGAAATTTAATGGTGCGTCTTTTTCTGTCAAATATTTTTTTGTGCTTAATTTGTTTTTGCCTGATCCTTTCCTTAGCTAGTTGACGAGCTATCTGAATGTGCTTTTGTGTAGTTTGGACAAAGGGGTTGTCCATGGTGTATTTTAGTTGAACTTCGTTGGGAAGGGTGGGATTGCGTCCATACAAGAGGAAGAAGGGTGATTTTCCTGTAGTTTCTTGTTTACTCGTATTATATGCAAAAATGACATGCGGGAGTGCGGTGTCCCAATCCGTCTGGTCAGTTGACACATAATGTGATAGCATATTGATTACAGTCTGGTTAGCACGTTCTGTAAGTCCATTGCAGGCTGGGTGATAGGCTGTGGTAAATGACGGGTGCACGCCCAGGATCTTTAAGAGGTGTTTCATTACATCACTTAGAAACACAGTACCTCTATCAGATAAGACCTCGGCAGGGGAACCGTGCCGACAGATAATTTGCTCTAACACAAATTTAGCTACGTGCTCTACAGAACCTTTAGGAATAGCACGAGCTTCTACCCATTTTGTAAAGTATTCAGTTGCTAGAACAATCATAGTGTTACCCTGTTTGGAACGATGAATCGGACCGACGAGGTCAATGCCAAAGCGTTCTGCGACATTATTAACGGGAATTGGCTGTAAAAGACCATCTGGTTTAACATTTGTCAGTCCTTTTCGCCCTTGGCAAGATTGGCATGTGCGGACGTATTTTTCAATGTCTTTCTTCATCCCAAGCCAGTAATATCTGGAATTGATTTTTGTAAAGGTTTTCTGGAATCCCATGTGTCCTGACAGAGGATCTGAGTGACACGACATTAGAATTTCGTGTTTCAGCTAATCAGGGATGACCAATAAGTGCAAAGGCCCTGAACTTCCTGCATTTTTGCGGTACAGGACTCCTGATTGTAAAGTATAGGTTTTTGCCTGTCGTTGTAACCTAGGTGAGCCGGATTGGGGATTTTCCAACGTAGTTATTAGGGGTAGCAGCTTGGGGTCAGCTCTTTGTTCATTTGCTACTTGAACTGGTGTTAATAGACAAGTTGGCAAGTCGTCCAATTGTTCCACTAAATAGGCGTTGGGTTTATCCACTGGAAAACGGGAAAGAGCGTCTGCGTCCGTGTGTTTTGCACCTGATTTATAAATGATGGAATAATCATATTCCTGGAGTTTTAAAGCCCAGCGTGCTAGTCTTCCTGTGATGTCTTTTAAGTTACGAAGATAGCAAAGGGAATGATGATCACTTACAACATTGACGGGGAAACCATAAATATATGATCTAAAATGTGTTAGGCCGTATACTATCGCTAGCAATTCTAGTTCCGAGATACTGTAATTTTTTTCATGCTTGTTTAGAGAACGTGAACAGTAAGCAATTGGATGGAATTCACCATCTATGCGTTGCAATAGAGCGCAACCAATTCCTGACGTAGAGGCATCAGTATGAATTTCTGAATAGGCTCCTGGTTGATAGTGAGCCAATACTGGGGCAGTTGTTAGTAACTGTTTTAATTTATCGAATGAGTCTTGTTGCGTTGCTGTCCACTCAAAATCTTTGTTTTTCCGAGTTAGTTCATGAAGAGGTGAAGCAATAGAAGCGAAATTCGGGACAAAACGTCTATAGAAGCTAAATAAACCAAGCACTTTTCTAACGTCACGAGTAGTCTTAGGGACTGGCAAATTTTGAATAGCTCGTAATTTATCATTGTCTGGTTCTATACCCTTAGCGGATGCTTCAAAGCGTAATAATTTTATTTTTGACATACCAATAAAACATTTTTCTGGTTTTAGTTTGAAGTTATGTTTACATAGTTGACTGAAGACTTCTTCTAAGTTTGTTAATAATTCATGAAATGTTGGAGCGAAAACAACAATGTCATCTAAATAGACTAGAGCTTTTTTATAACAAAGATCACCCAATAATTTACCAGAAATTTCTGAGAAAAACCTAGGGGCATTAGCAAGTCCAAAGCTTAGTCTGTTAAACTCATATTGAGAAGAACTTGTAACGAAGCTTGTATACTTCTTGCTTTTCTCATCAATAGGAACTTGAAAATATGCGCTTAACAAATCCAAACTGGAATACCATTTTGAGTTGCCTAAGTAACTAAGTAAATCATCTATGAGGGGTAGGGGGTAGGAAGTTGTTTTTGTAACTGCATTAAGCTTCCGATAATCTATACAGAATCTCATTTCACCACTTTTCTTTTTAACTAAGACCACGGGTGAGCTCCAGGGACTATGGGATCCGCGAATAATGCCGGCATCTAGCATTTCTTTAATTTGGGAGTCTATGATTTCTCTTTGTGCATGAGATACACGATATGGTTTTTGTTTTATGGGTGTTTCATCTGTGACTTCTATTTTAAATTATCCTATATCTGTTTGGCCTAATTCTTGCAACTTTGTAGCAAATGCATGACGGTATTTCTGTAATAAACTAGTCATTTGAGATTTCTGTTCGAAAGTGAGTTGTGAATTAATGCTAAATTTAGCGTTTTTAAGCCCGATGGGTTGGGAATCTGTAGAAGACCAATTAGAAGCCTGTATAAGGGCTACTTCATAAGCATTGGCAAGGGTTGTTATAGCAAAAATAACTTTTGGTTCAGCAGTATTGTTATGTACTGGTAGTGAACATTGTCCTGCACTATCGAATAAGATAGGTGAAATTTGTAAACGTTTCTTTTGCATAATCGAATCTCTGGGTTCTAACAAAATTTGTCCTGGTTTATTAAGATTAATTTTTACTGGTACGTTCATGGAAGTGAAAGGAGGTATACGAGTGTCCTGTGTACAATATGCCTTAGGTACAGTGTCAGGGTCCTGTTCTGGTTCAATTGTAATTTGAGCCAAGTGACAGTTTTGTTTCTCGCCACAGTGTATATTTACTGTGCTATCGTCAGATGTCTTAAGAGTTATATCGTAAGAAGCTAAATTAATAAGAGCTTGATATTTGTTTAAAAAGTCCATTCCTAAAAGAAGGTCGTGAGCGAACTCTCGTGCCACTAGTAATTCTTCTGTAAATTGTACTCCTGCAAGTTTAAACTGAAACTGGGTCGAATGACCAACGTCTAGTAATTTGTTGTCTGCTGTGCGAAGGAGTAAACTATTAGATATTGGAAATACGAGTGACGTTACGAAACGTTCATGCACTATGCTAACGGCACTGCCGGTGTCAAACAATATACTAATCACTTGGTTGTTAGCTGCAATACCCTGAGTCGTAAGTACATTCATAGGCCGAATATGTGCAATTGTAAAATCTGGAATATTAGCTGCGATGGGCGCCACAGAGTTTATTTCTGTGGCGTCCCTTGCCCGTTTGGGTGACTTTGCTTAAGTCTGCAGTTTATCGCTGTATGACCTTGTCGGTGGCATGCGAAGCACACAGGTCGTCCATCAGCTGTTCTACTGTTTGTTTGCCAGCTGATATTTGGTTTAGCATTAGGGGGTCTCCCAGAAAAATTAGTTCCGCGTTTTTTGTAAAAACCACGTGTAAAGTGATTGCCAAAGTTAGTACCGCGAACGTGTCCACGAGGTGATGTACTATGTCATTGTGTGAAAATTGAAGTCTTTGTATTTGTTTTTGTAATGTTTGTACGCCTTCAGTCAACGTGTCAATGGGGTCTGATGCATTGGCATCGTTAATGGCTGATACAGGTCTCGATGTTGGTCTCTGCATTAAGTCTACACGTTGTCCTGCCAGATATCTAGCTGTTTCTATACTACGGACAAATGTGATTAGGTCGTTTACAGTCTGTGGGTTTGCAGGGAGCACTTGCTCCAGTAAGGATGGTTTAAGCCCGCGGGTAACATGACGTAAGCGTTCTCTCTCTGTCATATTGGGGTTCACTTGATCACATAGGGCTAGAACATCATAGATATATTGTTCTGTAGGCTCGGCCAAATCTTGCATTCTTTGCCTAAGCCGACATTCTACCACATCTTCGTATGCTGCTGGCACGAACGCTTGTTGTAAGGCGGATTTAAATCTGACCAGGTATATTGTGTATGTCGGGGAGCAAATGTTTTAAACCAAGTGGCTGCAGCGCCACGTAAATAACATGGTAAATATTGTGTTTTTGCATGGTCATTCCACCCATTAGCTGTGGCAACTGTGTCGAAATTGTAGAGGTATGAAAAAATGTCTTGTCCTAGTCTGCCTTCAAACACACCAGGGTCAATAAATGGTCGTGCATACGGCATCATTGATAATCTGGAAGGCTTAGTGTTTAAGTCTTCTCGGATTGAGGGGTCGACTGGGGGTACTGAAGTGGTCATGGTGGCGTCGTCTAACGATGAAGTAGAGGATGAATTTGAAAGGGTGGGGGAGGTTTGTAATTTTGAGGAAGATTCAGTCAAGTCTCCTACGCTTAAACTTCTTGGTCTCTCAATAAAGTATTGGATTGGTTTTAACTTTCGGAGTCGACGACTACTTCTTTGGTTAATTTTATGCATAGATTTCCAAAGATCTATGACATCCGAGGAAACTTCCTTAATGTCGTGGACAGCTAGGGCATATGTTTGAACTGAGTTGTCTAATGATAATTGATGTTCCCTAATGAGTTTATGAATTTCCTGACTCACGGGGCTATTACTTGGGAACTTAGAGGACAGATCCATATAAGAATGGTAAAATAAGAAAATAGAGGCACCCACAGGAATTATTGAAACCAAAAGTAATGTAAATTGTAGCAAAATAACATGAAATCATTAAACCATTAAACGGGGTAAGAAATTGATGGTCAGTTACCATATTTAGTTCATGACGTATCGCATTATAGGTGACGTTGGCACCGTGAATGAATGTGCTAAGATGGTCATTTATTTTTGTAAAGGCGGAAGCATTTTGGGTACTATAAGCTGTTAACTTGTCTGTGGTGTCCGAAAACCAAGCATGATCTTTATATGTTTTTCGTTCTAGACTACAGTAATGTTTCAGTAACTGTTTCTCAGTGGTGGTTAGTTCATGTAACTGCGAATTAGTCGCAACTTCACAACAGAAATTAAGTATATCTCCTAGGAATGCAATCCCCTTCTTAACACGGGGGTGCTCCTTGTGAGTAAAGTTAAACATTGCATTCGATAACTTACTAATTTCTCTGTCAAGAGTGTTGCCAACGTAGTTAATGTCATCCTCCAGTCGGGCCAATAAGGGTGGATACTTTGGTCCCCCCGAAGGCCGCGGTGCGAGCATATTTTCTTCTCTCTCAAAACCTTAAAGGTTAGGGGAATTGAAGCCTGATATACAATACAATTCAGTAAGTGTTTCAATGCCGCCCCTGTAGCAATCCGTATAGACCTTTGGTGTGCACTGTCCAAAGACAGAACGACTTGTATTCCCCAGTAAAGTATAAGATGCTGTAGGGTACAGTACATCTGAATTCATGCAACATAGGAATATAAGTAAAAATCAAGACCGGAACATAGAGAGAGATAAATAGAAAAAGCAGAAAAGATAATATACTAATCAGAATAACAACTATAAACCTAAAAGAGCGGGGTTATGTGTCACAGGCTAAAAATATCGGTCTAAGGAAATATAAGGAGATGGTGAGATATGTCCTAAAAATGAATCTTCAAATTCAGGAGACATTAGTTAGGTATTGTTACACGTGCCGACCGGTGTGGAACAGAAGTCAACGAGCGGAAGTGGACTTAGTAAGGTTGTTGCCCTGTAAGAGAAGTGTTTCCGTTGTGACAAAAAAACTGAGGTAAGCGCGAAGTGAACAGCAACTCCCAGCATTTTTATGACGCCGTAAGGGAGATTTATGTTGTATAGCAGGGAGTTTTGCTGAATTTTGTAAATGTTTGCAAATTTCCTGCACTAAGGGAATTCGGAATCGCCTTGAATAATATGGGGAGATATTAGTTGAAAAATAGCGACAGCCCGCGATGTCGCTGGAATTAGATCAGTTAGAAGATTTGATTTATAGGGTTGTCGATGGTTATGAGTCCCGGGCTTTAGACGACCCCAGATTGCAGCCTCTACGGGAGTCTAGGGATTTTCTGCCGTTGTGGCGGATTTTTTGGATGTCATATCCAAGCATCGCCACGGCAGAAGCGTACCTGACCCAACAGATCTTCCCGGCGTTAAGCAGTCTGGCGTGTGAACTCTTAGTGAGTATTACAATTGCGTTATGATGAGGTAGTTTACAGAATAGCCGAAGGATTTTATTATGTGAGTGTTTTTTTTTTTTTTTTTTCATCGTTTTATAGATTGCGTTGTGTGACCAGATCGTATCCACCGCTCCGGCGCCGGACATTGGCTTTGACGACTAAGGTAAGAGAACTATCTGAGAATGTTATCACTTATGTATTGTGATGGGACGACTGGGCAAAAAATGGTTCTGAGGAAGTTGAAATCATTTAAAGGAATGCAGAACTAAGCAAGTAGGGCATCCAAGCTCGACCTAATTAATTAGGTGTGATTTAGAGAAGGTTAAATATTATTTTGAATTTGGAGAGATTATATTAGCAAACGCTAGCGAGATAATATGCCAAATACGGAGTAATACTTTGTAGCGAAATTAAAATTTTGAAGCCGGGTGTGTCATCATCGGTGACTTTATGAGCTTAGCATATTCATAAACAGTGTTTAATATTATTTAATCAGCTGTAAATACGAAGACGTAAGAAGAAAGTCATTGTTTACTTAAAATTGGAATGAACATTGGAATGAAAGGAAATTATGTTTACTTCACATATAATTGTATTTTGAAAATATAATCATGAAGGCTTAAAGTTGGTGTTATTAAAATAATACATTTAGGGTTGAGGATTTTTAAGAATTCGAAAGAAACTTGAAAATATTCTAGTTCTAGTTATGGTATTTGTTGTTCGGAACACAGTCGTAATTGTTTCTGTTGTCCCGTTTTTGTTGAATTATTATAACATTTTTGAAGGGAATTTGTTTAAAAGATTAGGGGAGACTGACAAGAATAAAAGCGTTATATAAGTATAAGAAATGTGTATATGTGTCTTTGCTTTCCAGGATCTATTTTAAGAATAAAAAGAGCTGGGTGGGTTGTTATGACTTTAAGGAATTCAGATTAATAATAAGATCATCTTATTGAACGAGAATTCATATAAAATATTGCAAAAGTAGTGGAGAATCATATTGGATTTGTTGTAAAAACCTATCTAGGAGAAAGGAAATAAGAGAACATAAAAAAACATTTGAACACATGGGAGGGGAGAAAGATAGAAATAGACAGACCTGAAAACATTTGTTTGTTTTTTTCCTTCCCAGTTTAGCTTCCATTCTAATCATATAGGGTGTAATACTGCGTGCTCAATTTTAAAGAAATTGTAATGAAATTGTGACAGGTACTCTATAAATAAATATATCAATAAATTATTAAGGTGCATAATAGGGATGTAGTCTTGATACGTGTATGATACTATCATATTTCTTGCGACCAGTAACATTTTTAATGCGATAGTTTACGGGACTTGTTCGTTCCACAATGCGAAACGGCCCGTGATAACGATGTAGCAGTTTGGTCGTTTTACCTTTCATTCTCGTTGGGGTGAATACTTTTACTAATTGTCCGGGTTGAAACTTAATGGTGCGTCTTTTTCTGTCAAATAACTTTTTGTACTTAATTTGTTTTTGCCTGATTCTATCCTTAGCTAGTTGGCGAGCTATCTGAATGTGCTTTTGTGTCGTTTGGACAAAGGGGTTGTCCGTGGTGTATTTTAGTTGTAGTTCGTTGGGAAGGGTGGGATTGCGTCCATACAAGAGGAAGAAGGGTGACTTACCTATGGTTTCTTGTTTACTCGTATTATGAGCAAAGATAACACGTGGAAGTGCCGTGTCCCAGTCCTTTTGATCAGTTGAAACGTAATGTGACAGCATATTGATTACAGTCTGGTTAGCACGTTCTGTAAGTCCGTTGCAGGCTGTGTGATAGGCTGTGGTAAATGACGGGTGCACGCACAGGGTCTTTAAGAGGTGTTTCATTACATCACTTAGAAACAGAGTACCTCCATCAGATAAGAGCTCGGCAGGGGAACCGTGCCGACAGATAATTTGCTCTAACACAAACTCAGCTACGTGCTCTACCGAACGTTTAGGAATAGCACGAGCTTCTACCAATTTTTTAAATTATTCAGTCGGTAGAACAAACATGGTTTTACTGATTTTAGAACGGCGGATGAGTCCAACCAGATAAATACCGCACCTCTCACCGATATAATTTACGGGTATTGGCTGTAAAATACCGGCTTGTTTAAAATTTGCCACCCCATTTTCGAACTTGACAAGATTGGCTCGTGAGCCAGTACCTTTCAATATCTTTTTTCATCTCTACCCAATATCTGGAATGTATTTTTGTAAAAGTTTTCTGGAGTCCCATGTGACCCGACAGAGGTTCGAAATGACATGAAGATAAAATTTAGTTTTACAGCTGATCAGGGACAACTAATAAGTGTAAAGACCCTAATCCTCCCGCATTTTTCTGCAGAATACTCCTGATTTTAGAACTTAAGTATTTGCCTAGCGTTGTTAGCTGGGTTCACCGGTATCGGGGTTTTCCAAATCTGTCCCTTGCTTGTTGGCCACTTGAATTAGGGTTAGTCGGCAAATGGTCAAATTGTTCCACTATAGAAGAGTTTGGCTGGTCCACTGGAAAACAGGAAAGGGCGTCCGTGTCCGTGTGTTTTGCACCAGATTTGTAGAGGATATTCTTGAAGTTTTAATGCCCAGCGAACTGGTAGAAGACTGTCGAAGGAAATTTCAAGGAAAATGTTTATGGAACATCTTTAGAGAAGCGGAAGTTTACCCACATTTAGAAAATGTGTCTCAGATAATATCCGCTAAGGCGTCAGAGGTATATATGACCTGCGACAAAAGACCTCAAGAAAGAATCTTGGTGCATTTCAGTCCACGAGAACAGAATATTACTTAGGAGATAGTCGGAGCGAAATAGGACCAAGAGAAACTGAAGGTACAGGTAACCAGACTTGAATACCTAATATAAGACTCACGACAGATAAATAGAAGCCGCCAGTTAAGGATATCGGAAAGAGCCGAAAGCACAGAAAGAAGAATCCTAGGAGAGCCAGAGGAGATATTAGGAGAGCATCAGAGCGGACAGATACAACTGATTATGCAGAAGAGGAAAGAAGACCACCCAGATATCTGGAACTGACGAACCAATTCCATCAACTGATGCCAGTCCTTTTAACAGATGGATACTAATATGAGGAAGCTTTGGGTACCAGTTGCAGAAGAAGAAGTTTTAAAATTGTAGGAAACAGTCTTTCATAGTTTGTTATAGCAATTAAATCTGTAGAAGAAATATAGATTTGATTTATATTGTTGGTGTAGAAGAAAGTAAAAGAGAGACTGTTTTAGATAGAATAGATGTGTAGAATTGTAAGGCTACTGGAATCCAGGAACCTGTAGGTTTAGTTAGTTCGTTAAGGTGGCAATTACATTATATTTGCTACATTTGAAAATAGTTTTGTGTATTTTGATTTAAAAATGAATAAAGTTAAAATAAAGTTTGCATAATAAGGCCTGGTATAGATTCCAGAAGGTGGGCTATTAAATATGCAGACTTTACTTTATATTATTTTATTTTATGTAAATACATATTCCTACCCTCAATTCCCCTGTCTACCGAGCCCATTACTCTTTTTGTATATTATCTTGGTTTATTGGGTTATATAATTTTATATATAGTTGAACATATTTATTTTTGTGATATGGTCATATTGTCATCTGAGGACAGCTGTGGTTGTTATCGCGGCAGGGGGTTATGCTGATAACATTTTATACATTTATAAAAGGAGAAAGTTTGTAAAAATATATTCGGGAGATGTAGGAATAACATCGATACATGCGGCATCCCGTCGTGTTACTTGCAAGTCATGCTTGGCTGTCAGGCGAAGGGCAAAGCTTGCTGTCTTGAGCTGACGAAGTTTTGAATTAGTTGCCGTTTCCGCACATATTTAAACCGCTGGATTTGGCCCAAGCGGGAACACTTCCGTTCTAGAGAAATCTGCGTCGCTGGTTTATTTAACGGCCACAACTACGATCTCCGGTAATGAAACTTCTGATGCCAGGAACCTCCACCAAGGAAAAACTCACAGCTGTTCTTTTCTGAGCATTATTGTTGGTAGTAGACAGCTTACTAGCTGTTTATGTAAGCTAAAAGTATATGACAATTTTAAGATAAGCAAATCCTTTACTTCAACTTCCAACTATTTGGGGAACACCTGCTTCCTGAGCTCCCTAGTGACGTCCACTATATGAAGTAGAACTCGATAAGTTAAAGTAGTGAGATTTTGTACCGCTGTCGGAGGGGTAGCCTTAAACCGTAAATGTAGTGACATCTTGTGTATTGGATACTGACAAATCCAGAGGTATGTTGACGATGTTATAAAGCTGTATTTATTGTAAATGACGACTGTTCTGGATATCGGGATCTGAAGATTACTTAATACACAACTGCATTCCAGAAACTTTCCTTTCCCCACTCGTTTGTAAAGGCGTATCTCTTACAGGAAGGCTACATTCTTAAACGGCGTCTTCATGTCTGTTCTGCAATCTTTATTATTGTTTTGTTCACTAGTAATTTTACAGAGGCATTGTGCTCTGACTTCGGTCGATCCACACTAATAGCTTATTTCCCATCCATTACTGTAAACTTATAAACTGCTCCACTGACCTGGTCCTACAGTGCTCCATCTGAAGACTTCATAACCCACTAAGCTCTCATATATATATATATATATATATATATATATATATATATATATATATATATATATATATATATATATATATATATATGTAATCTCACCTATGATTCCCTTAGTTTACTATATATTGCTGTGTAAGGTTTACAACACACCGTATTTGAGTTATCCTTATATTGGAAGTGTGATTGCATAATGTTCCTGTCTCCAAAACAATATACTGTCTCAAATTTTGGAACAATGTTGTAAATGCATTTGGTAGACTTAACAATGATCTGACTTCAGTATTACTATTTCAGTAAATCACTGGGAATATTGTCCACTTCCACTTATGCCAGGTGTATTGGTATTGCCAATGGAAATATTTATAGATATTCAAGAGAATATTTACAGTTGCCGGGTTATTCCGAAAGGCCTACCTGCTGTAGTTCTATGCACTTAATTTTTTCGGGTATATTGACTCCCGAATACCTTTGAAATAATAATATTTATCTGTTTTACCCTTGATGTTACCAAAACTAAGATGTTCCAAACCATTACCATAAATGTCACGGATAACTTATACATCTTTATCTGTGGAATTTTGTTAACTTAGTTATAACATTGTAGTGCGTAGGCTATCACGGCCGGTCATTTCGTAGATAATGATTATCCGGGCTTGTAGGCTGTGGTCCAGTGGAGAAAATTCTTCCAAACGTTTCGTTCGAAACTGTGTCGAACATCCACAGTGGTGTGGCTATAACACTCTCGTTGTACTCTCGGCTTCGACTGATACGGAACCTCTCGATTTCACGAGATTTTTATATGCTTTCTGAGTGGGTGGAGCCGAATTCCGGCCGGTGCGCTCCTTCGTGATAGGTTCCTCCGCTGTGTGATGATTTATTATTTAAGTGGAACTAGTAGGTATCCTATTTCAAACCTTGCCGAGGTGATTTTGTCATCCAGCAGGGAAGGTTTCTTAGGTTACATCCATGCTAAATTTTACTGCCTGATGCAGCATGTTCCTTTGTAATGAATTTTTTCTCTCCTCTCTCATTGTTCAATTTAACTGCCTAGATGTTCCACCAGCATCTCAATTCGCTACTATGTACAATATTATTTCAACATTATAGCATTACGTACAATTTATGAAATCTGTTTTAAAAATGTTTTGCCATTTTCCCTATCCTGCCATATTTAATTTTGGGTCCCCATACCATATATGGATATTTTGTTTCCCCAGTCCTAATTATTTCGCATCTATAAGTTTCCGATCCCTGCACGTTCTGCATCCGGAGTCGGGAACACTCCAGCTACCACCAGGACTCCATTGAGACACTTCAGTGATACGTACTATTATTACGGCTTCTTTCTCTGGGGAAGACAGCTTATCTACCCTCCCCGAGTTAAATGGTGGACTTTAAGAGAGGCTTGGGTGAAGGATATAAGCAACTCCTTCGGTTTCCCTGCGAAGACTGTAATCGATGGACATATTGTTGCGTGTATAAGCTGAGGAAGATCTAGAAATCTTTCCGGTGCCTCGAGTTTGGGCAAAGCTGTTTTTTTATGATTAAGCTTAAATTCTGCTGACTGGCAAAACATGTACTTTAGACTGGTGAATCATACATCCTGCTGATCAAGGGAAATAATGCACAGGTAGACTGTAACAGGCATCAACTTGTTATCCATGTTGTACACAATAAATAACACATCCTGCTGATCAAGGGAAATAATGCTTAGTTGAGCAGTAAGAGGTCTAAACATGTCCTCAATGATGTAAACAATGATTGCATAATATGGCGCAATAGTTGGGAGGAAATTAGCAGTTATCATGGGAATCGCTGTTTGGCTTTTGGGTAGGACTGCCATTTAAGATTGGTTGTGTTAGCACCCGGGGGGGGGGGGGGCTTGACAGAGAGATTTGAGAGGGGACTTGCTGATGGACTCTGTAAACATTAACAAAAGTTTATTTTAAAGTGCTACTACAAATAAGATCGTCAGCAGGATGCACCGGACCGTACTACTCTTGCCAGTTGCACAAGGTTCAGCCATACAAACAACGCATCTCTAAAGGTATAGTTGCATTATGTTATTATGCATTTAAATGTTACTAAACCGCCCCTGATCTCATCCAGATCCAGGGAGTGTCCTGTAGAACCACTAGGCATCTCTGTGATACAGTTACTCAGCTCATTTTGAATTAGATGTCTTTTCTGCCCTACCTCATCCATAGCCACGCTCCCAGTTACATGCGGTTAAAGGCTAAAACCCCTTACTTTTTAAACCACTACAACACCTGGTAGTTTTGTCATGTAGCATATGATCTCGGAACCGGGTTCCAAACCCTGTGCCGGTTCGAGGCGTTGCTGTCACGTTGCTTTGATTTTCCGCCGTTCCCCTTTAGGGGCGCTGCAGTGCCCGAGGCTCCTTGGGTGGCTCCCTCAGACAGGCAGGGGAGTTGTGTGCCTGGCTCAAGTCGCGTCTGTGTCTCTGGGTAAGTCCTCCATGTTCGGGTTTCCTTATACTCTCTTTGGGTTTTCATGCGTTGCCTTTTGGTGAGCCGTGTTGTTTTATGGGGCTCTTTCCTCTCAGTTCGGGACCAGAAGTTGATTGTTACTTTATGTGACTGGGTTGATCAATACAAAATGTAGCTGGAAGTAAATATTATATGAAGATAGGACAGAAGTTTATTGTTATTATATGTTTGTGTACTGGTGAGCGCAAAATGTAGCAAGAAAATACATTCAAATTAAGGTTTGATAAAAGCTTTATGGTTTTAATTAATTACATGACCTTGGGTTGGCCCGCACAAATTGGTAGCAGAGCGTGGTTCATTTGACGCTTGGCTATCGGCTTGGTTTCCGCGCGTTCGTGTTTGTTGCTTTTGGAGTTCTTTGAGCCTACTACTGCATCCTGTGGTAGTTAGGAATAGCGTCTTCCTTAGCAAATGTTGACCGCTTTCGTAAAGGTGAGCTGCTTTTTGAGTTGTTAATTCGTCGTAGGCAGGTCCCTCCTGCGGCAGACTGGGAGGCCATATTAAGCGCATTGCGTCTTGTTAAGGACAAACCGTTCATTGCTTTACCTGATAAGCATGATTTAGTTGCCCAATCGCCTCAAGTGTGTTCTGAAGCGCTTTTAGCGTTGGGTGAGGTTATCCAAGATTTGGAGCGCGAGGGGTCCTCTTCAAGAGGACAGCAGGTTCGTTTGTTGGCGCGCATCCAGCATTATATCAACACGTTAGATTATCTCATTACCTATTTTCCGCGTTCCGAGGTTTTACCTCGTGTTAAGACACTCAAACAAAATTTTGAGGCGCTCCTCCAGAAATGTAGCGCCATGGCTCGTCAAGGGGGAGAATACGCCAAGCTGTATTTTACGGAGACCTCGTCTTCCCCGGCTGTGAGTCCCGTAGCTTCTCTTTCGACGCCATTTCGTGCTTTAAAAATCATACACCCTTTACAACAGTTGGTGGAGGCAGTGGATATGTTCGAGGTGTCGAATGTGCTGTCGGCTTTCACGTTTATGAAATTCCTAGTAAAGCTTAACCAGGTAGCCATGGTGCACTCGGTTTCTTCCGATTTAATGATCCAGGCAGTTGCGACTAAGCTCAAAGGTGTAGTTTTGAATCTTTTGCTTAGTGAAAGGCAATCAGCTGACCCTTTAAGTACTTTTCATGCTTTGGTTTTGGAGTTATTTATCCCGCGTCGTGAATCGTTAAAATTATTGCAAGACCATTATTGACGACCTCAAGGTCTGGCCGAAGCGTTTGTCCAGTATATGGAACGGGCCAGAGACATGGTCTTGGCCTTACGTCTCTCAGATACGGAGCAGGCAGTTTGTGATGTCATCATTTCGGGTTTGAATCCCGAAGCTCGCTCCAGTATAGTATTCGCGACACGCCCTAATAAGTTAACGGCATTGGAACCTTTAGTGCCCCTGCTTAATGAGTGATCGATCTCGCTTCGGTGAAGTGTTGAATTCACCTCCCCCACCACGAGTGAATCGTGGAGATGGTTTAGCACCCGGCGTCCGACCTGGGTCATCACCTCAGGGGCTCCGGTTAAGATGCTACCGTTGTCAGGATGTAGGACATACGGTTGAGAACTGTACTTTCCCTCACCCAATGGGCATGGAACTTTCGAAATCTGGACGTGATAGTCATTTCCGGCAGCGCCCCATTTGACGCCAGAAGTTGCCTGCCATTTGCGCGAGTTTGGCCTCATCGCGGCGCATTATGGCTGTAACCCATTCTATTAAAACTCTTGTGCAGGTTGTTGTCAGTAAGGTGAGCGTTTTAGCTCTCCTTGATTCCGGTAGCTCACTTTCTCTCATTAATCAAGTATATTTTCGCATTGTATTGGCGCCTTCGTGTCCCAAGGAGGTGAGCTGTCAGATGCAATGTTTGGCAGTTAATGGTCAGTTCTTTAACGTGTCTAGCAAGGTTATGGGTACTATCCGCTTTCCTAAATTAACTTGGAAACATGAGTGCTATTTGGTCCCTGATCTACCCTATTCTGCAATCTTGGGGGCCGATGTTATGTCACGTTCCCGTTTGTGTTTAGATTTTGCGAAGAAACAAGCAACTTTCAGGTTCGCGACTGGAGGTAGTGTACCTTTTCAGGAGAAACTATGCGACGTTCCACCTTGTCCTCGTCTAGGTAACGTCACGCTATTAGACGAGCGTGAGGCAGATATTTCCTTGTCTCATTTGACGCACCAATAAGCCGCAGTGGTGGAAGGTTTGGACCAGGAATTTTCCTCCTTGTTTTCCGACCGATTGGGTGTTACTTATATTATTACCTACGGTATTCGGCTGAATTAACCGTCCCCTGTTAAGCTTTCTCCGTACCGTCTGACACCGTCCAAAATGGCCATTTTGAAGACTAAAATCATTGCTATGTTGGATAAGGGTATAATTAGACCTTCCACTTCGTCTTATAGTAGCCCGGTTTTCTTAGTTCCCAAGGGTGACAATGATTTCAGTTCTGTCGTGGATTATCGCCAACTCAATAAAAAATACTTGTTGAATCTACTGCCATGCCAGACCTCCATACAGCCGCCTATCACTTTGCCTGAGCACGCGTATTTACGACACTAGATTTAAACAGTGCCTATCATCAGATTCAATTGTCGGATGAACGTAAACACGTGACTGCTTTTGCATCGCCGTGGAGATTGTGTGAGTTTAACAGGATTCCCTTTGGGATTGCTACCGGTGCACCGGTACTTTCCCGTCTCTTGGACAATTTGTTTTCTTTACCACTATTTAGAAGACCTGGTAGTATACTCTCCTGATTTTGATTCCCATTACTCACATTTACGTGAGGTTTTTGATCGCTTACAGAAGGCTGGCCTCACGGTTAAAAGCCCTAAAGTGAAGTTTGCTACCGCAGAGATTTCTTTCTTGGGTCATTGGGTGTCACCCGCCGGCATTACTATTGATTTAGAACGCACTAAAGCCGTGTGCAATTTTCCATTCCTAAGAACTTACGTGCATTGGCTCGTTTTGTTGGAATGGCGAATTCCTTCTCCAAGTTTATTCCTTCCTTCGCTGCCCGGGTTGAACCTTTGAATCGCCTTCGGCGTAAGGGTATTAAGTACGTCTGGGGTGACGATCAACAGCGTGCGTTCAAAGATCTTAAGTCCACCATTTCTTCTCCTCCTGTTTTGGCGTTTCCAGAGTTCAATAGAGCTTTTATTCTTCAGACTGATGCTTCTAGTTATTCCCTGGCGGCGGTTCTCCAGGATTTACCGGAGGGGCGCCGTCCCATTTGCTATGCTTCGCGAACTCTATCTGAAGCTGAACGCAAGTTTTCCATCTATGAGCTCGAAACCTTGGCAGTTTGGTTTGGTCTCGAGAAGTATAAACCCTACCTGGAACATTATCTTTCATATTGGAGTGTAATAATCATGCTCTCACGTGGGCATTAGGGACACCACGTAAGACCGGTAGGCGTACCCGCTGGGGCATGCGGATTGGTGCGTTTAAGTTTACACCGAGGCACATTCGTAGTTCTGATAATGTTGTTGCATACGCCCTTACACGCATGTTTTCTGAGGAACCGCCCCCGTTACCATCTTCGGGGACCGTTTCTGGTTCTAACGTCTGTCTGTCGTTCCCCGAAATGTTTACCAGCATCACTGAACATCAGTGCAGGGATGCTTGCACTAATCAGATTATACAGCAGTTCGAGGACGGCCATCCTGTACCGCCGTATTGCTTACGTGATGGTGTTCTAATGGCGCGTGCTAATTTTGACGGCAAATTTAAGATCGTTTTGCCCGACAGTGTCATTCCCATGGTGTTTGCTTACTTTAATCATTCACCCTTTGGTGTGCACCTTGGATTAAACAAGACTCGCGATTAAATACGTGAGCGCCTCATATGGAAAGGTATGGATCGCGATATTGCGACCCCTGTTTAAGCTTGCAATATTTGTTCCACGGCTAAGCCGGCGCAGCAGGCCACGTGGGGTGGTCTCTCTTCTGACGTGGCATCTAAGCCGCTGGAAAAAATTATTTGTAGATTTTATAGGCCTATTTCCCCGGTCGATTCAAGGTAATACTTATGCTCTTCTTGTTGTTGATGACTTTGCTAAGTTCGTGTGGATTTCGGCCGTGCCACGTGCCACGGCTCGAACTGCTACGAAGGTCCTGAATAACATCGTTGCTGCTTTTGGTGCTCCAAGTTACTTTGTGTCTGACAATGGCTCACAGTTCACTTCCAATTGGTTTAAACAATTCTATTTTCAGTGGGGGATAAGACATATCACTACCACCACGTATTACCCTAATCCTTCCCAAGCCGAGAGGGTAAATAGAAATTTGAAATTCGCTTTGATTGCTTTCCATCATGAGCGCCACAATCAGTGAGATACGAACTTGGGTAAATTGCAATTTGCTTAACTCTGCTCCTCATGAAGCTCACCACACCAACCCCTTCAGTTTAATGTTTGCTTTTGTACCCAGTTCCCCCTTGGCGAATATGTGGTCTTTAAACGATCTATTTCCTCAGACCTTTTTTTCCCGAAATTATTAGACAGAACTGGAGGAGAGCTTTTAATAATTTAAAACGTGCGCATGAGTTCACCAAAAGGCGTTATGATGAAATTAGAAAACCTTTTCCTTTCGCGGTTGGTCAACTGGTTATGTGTAAATCTTTCCCTATAAGTTCGCGTAAGGACGCTTTTGCTGCTAAGTTAGCTCTGCGTTACTTTGGCCCCTATAAGATCATTAACATTTTTAAGGGCCTGTCCGTTACTCTGGAGCACTGTAAAACCCATGAAAAGCGTCGGGCCCACATCACTCAGTTGAAGCCGTGCCCTGACGCTAGGATTTAATGTTTGTTTGTTTTGCACTGTTTGTTTTGGTTTTTCAGTGTTTGTTTTCGTCCTCGTGTTTGTTTTGCTTCTGCACTCTTGACCTCGGGGCACGGTTGTGTTGTGTTGCCTGTCTCTCGCGTGCCGTGCTGCCAGGCACGTGCTCACTTTCACCTTTCTCTCTCTTGATATGCCGGCATATCTCTCTCTTTTTCTTTCTGTGTGTGAGTGTTATTTAAAAAAAATTGTTGGGTACCCCTGTTTTAGTGCGTTATTTACTTGTTTATATATAATGGGTCCAATTATGTTGATGTGTTTAAAATTTTCTAAAGGTATTTTATCTTTATTGTTAAAATTCGGATTATTGTTATGCTGTTAAAGAAATTTATTAATGTTACTCTTGAAAGTGTTTATTAGTATTGGTCACTTCAATGGTATTTATCCTTATTGTTATTTATTTGAAGAGATTTATTACTGCTACTCGTTTGGAAATATGTATTACTTGTCCTTCAAAGATACTTGTGCCCCTTATGACCTAAAACTTTTCATATTCTACAAGTTTTACTGGTTAATATCCTTAGGTTACTACTTCTGCTTCTGGTTCCGTTTCTGGCGTTTGTTTTATGTTTCAGCCTCCTCATCTCCTTCCGTGGTCCTTGCCTGTTCTGCCATTCTTGATTTTTCTGCCTCGCGCCAGACCCACCTGGCGGATCCGGTGTGGCAGTGAGCTTCACGTTTGCCACGCTTCTTCTTCACAACCTCGGAAGAGTCGCCACGTGGGAGCTAGCTTCGCTTCTTCTACTTCTTCGACTTCAAGCTACGTTACCCGTCTATTGCTTTGGTCACCTTTCGTGACCTGCCTGGCTGTTGTAAGGCATCTCAGAGGACTAGTCTGCTGCCCTTTGGTAACGTATTGCCTCTGTTTACCTCTGCCCCTGAAAGACTTGCCGCCAGTGTTCAGGCGACCTGCTCTCTCGTCACGGCTGTGCGTGTGTAAAATGAGACAGTGTTCTCAGTGAAAGAGTGGCGTATGTATGTCACGGCTGTGGAGGTGTCACAGCTGTGAAGGTGGAAAGACTCAACCAATGTACGCAGTGCAAATACTCATTGCTACCCGCGGCAGACTTTCTATGATGTTTGGTGCTCGTCCGACTCTCCTGGGGTTTCCATCTTCGGGCTTCATCCTTCCGGGGTCTGGGGGACCTTCTTCATTTCCTTTGTTTCTTTCAGCCTTTCCTTTCTTTCCGTTTAGCTTCTCCACCCTGTGTTTCCGATGGAGAGGGGGTGTTTGTGCCGGTTCGAGGCGTTGCTGTCACTCTGCTTTTGTTTTCTGCCGTTCCTCTTTGGGCGCTCTGCAGTGCCCGAGGCTCTTTGGGTGGCTCCCTCAGACAGGCAGGGGAGTTGTGTGCCTGGCTCGCGTCGCGTCTGTGTCTCTGGGTAAGTCCTCTATGTTCGGGTTTCCTTATACTCTCTTTGGGTTTTTATGCGTTGCCTTTTGGTGAGCTGTGTTGTATTATGGGGCTCTTTCCTCTCAGTTCGGGACCAGAAGGTGATTGTTGCTTTATGTGACTGGGTTAATCAATACAAAATGTAGCTGGAAGTAAATACTACAGAAGTTTATTGTTATTTTATGTTTATGTACTGGTGAGAGCAAAGTGTAGGAAGAAAATAAATTCAAATTAAGGTTTGATAAAAGTTTTATGGTTTTAATTAATTACATGAGCCTGGCTTGGCCCGCACAACCCTGTACCTTTGCACCTCTCGCAATTCCTATCAACCCCCCAAAACAGTCATGTAACATATGGCGAGGCGCCGGCTTTGCTTTTGGAAACTTGGACAACGTTCTCTGTACCTCATATGTTTTAACTCAATATGTGGTTGAGGTGCCAAACTCCACAAAATTTTGGTTTTTCTTTTGTTGTTGAGAATTACGTTTTCGCCTCCCGATATATCCAGTACCGTAACTTTTGATTCAAAGTTACCATAATTGTTCTTGAAATTAAATATTGCATTCTATATATGGTTCTTTTATCACATATAAGATACAAATACTTCTGTAATGCTAAACATGACAGATAGTGTTAAAACATTCACTGCTGTAATTCCTAATATCAGAATTTTTCTTTATGCAAACTTTAGATTCAGACATTTGGTTTTGTTTGTGGTATCTTCAAGTACAGTAATATATTACTTTCAGCAGAGTGTATTTTAATCTTGTCTCTTCCCAGCATGTGTATAGAACACTAACACATACTTTTTCAGGCGTATTGTTGTTGTATTTTTATTCTTATGGTGTAATGATTTGATGTCAATTTGTATTGCCACATATGTTACCTGTTGTGTTATTGAAAATTGCATTACTTTTGGTTTCAATAACTTTTGTGAGTGCCTCTACTTTATTGGTTAATTATTCTTATATGGATTGTCCTCTAAGTCAGGAAATTCGTAAGCTCATTAAGGAACATCACTTATCATTAAATAACTCAGTTGAAACGTATGCCCTAGCCGTTCACGATATTAATGTGGTTTCCTCGGATGTTTATAAACCTTTGGAAATCCATGCATAAAATGAACTAAAGAAGTAGTCGTCGACTCCGAAAGTTAGAGAGCGACAAGTTTCAAACAATCTGGAAGCTTATACAGAAGAAATAATTCCTACTCCCAAGCTAGTCCTCCATAAAACAGAAAATGTTATTCCGCAGGAGCCTGATAGAATTTCGATTTCAGTTGACTACGATAAAATTCTGGATTCAGACAGTTCTGAAGATGAGGATATAAAAATAGACAGTAAAACTTATTCTACCCCTACTTACATCTACAATACATTAGAAAATACTATGCAGTTGAGTAGACTGGAAGAACGGCAAATCCTAATAGCAGCTCTACGTCATGTTACACGACATCTTCATGAAAAGGGTGATTCAATTGTCTTCCCACTACCTGATGCCATTGACCGTATGGAATTAAAATCTCATAACATAACAACTGATCCTAAAGAACTCTTGGATCTATGGGAAACCGTCTTTTCAAGAAGGAACGAGAAATTAGATCTAAATGAGATATATTTACATTTTGTGAAAAGTTACGGCAGGATAGTGGTAGATATGAGTCAGCCATGGCCAAATTGCTACGCACACATAAGACATGATGGGGCTACCTATCCTAAGATATCCCGTCCAAAAGCCACTAGTATTAAACCCATTATACCTAAAGTTCATTCCACCCATACAAATTCTCCCTTCCGAAATAAAAACTACTCCTTGAAAACAAATACCTATAAATCCCCATCTACAAGAAGTCATCCAAATATAGCTATTATCATCAAAAGCTCAACATCAAAACAAAGAAATAGTGTCTCATCTCCCAGAATAATGCCTTAAAAAATTGTAAAATCTAGATCCACAAGACCTACTACAAGTGCAGTTCCTCCGCAAATGGCGCGTACTTCGTCTTCTAGTAGACTCCTAGGGCAAAACATGTTCAATAGTATCAAGGAATATTATCAATCAGTTGAAGGGCGTTTATCATCTGGCAGCAAGAGCTTCTCCAAAAATTCTAAATTTGATAATGGCTAATATAAGTTCATCTAAGTTATTAAATATCGTACAAATTAATGCACAAAGAAGTAAGTTAGTAATGACTGAATTAAGGAAGCTCATTGAAGAACTGAGCGTTGATATTCTGTGCATTCAGGAGCCATATTCTTTAAACAGTAAATTAGTCCATATGCCGGTCATGGCTAGGGTAGTTGTAGAATCAAATCCTATGTCCGCAATAGCGGTTATCAATAATAATTTACAAGTTGTCAATATATCACAATTTTCGGATTCACATACAAATTGTGTGGAAATTCTACATGGAAGCGGCTATTTATATTAGTAAATTTATATTTTCAATATAGTGAAAACATTGACATCTACATCAGCAAAATTAGAAATATATTTAATTTCTTCAGATTCAGAGATATATAATTTGTTATGGATGCAAATGCCAGATCTCCCTGGTGGTATGATACCACCAGAGATGCAAGAGGTGAGAAGTTGGAAGACCTTATCTCTGAACTGAATCTATGTATTCTAAATCAACCTTTTAATCCGCATACATTTCAGAATAGAGCTGGAGCTGCTTCAAATATTGATGTCACACTCTGTAATAATAAAATGTTTAGCAAAATTCAAGATTGGAAAGTTGGTCAAGATATGACTTCAAGCGATCATCGCTTGATTTATTTCAAATACGCATTTCAAATTAGTTCTCCTTGTTCTGGTTATATGAAGCCAAGGAAAAATTTTGCACAAACTAATTGGGAAAAACTGAAGAATAATGTTAATGATTTAATCTCTAATGGAACCCATATAGTTAAGGATGCAGATAAAATCACCAATATAATTATTGCGGCGATCAATGCATCTGTACCAAATTTAAGATCTAAGAAATTTACTGAAAACATTTGGAATGATGCCTTGGAAACCGCAAGGAGGAAAATGCGTAAGATAAGAAAAATCTATCAACGATCCATGATTGACTCTCAACGACAGTATCACTTACATAAATATAGGGAGGCAAAACAGAAGTTCAAATCACCTTTATTTGAAACTAGAAGTAGATCCTGGATTAATTTTGTAGAGAAACAACTTGATAATAATACTTGGGGTATTCCGTATAAAATAGTAATGGACAAGATCAGCGACCGGAAGTTTTATGTACTCTCGAAAAAGACGATGGCAGCAGAACATCAAATTGGGAAGAAACTATACAATATTTGCTTGGTATATTGCTACCAGATGACGAAGTTGAAAATGATAATTTGTCGAACATTATTAAAAGAATTGAATTAAATCTAAATTATGTTAATAATAATGTCATTCTACCCTTCGATGTCCCAGAAACTAAACAGATATTCAGTAAATTGAAGAAGAAGTCATGCGGGCCGGATAACATTCCTAATGAAGTTTTAATGCAGTTGCAACACATCATTATTCCTTATTTAACAGATTTATTTAATGATTGTCTCTGGAAAGGCTATTTTCCAACATGTTGGAAAATAGCTAGAATAATAATATTAAGTAAAGGGCAAGATAAAGATTCTTCAAAGGCCAAATCATATCGCCCTACATGTCTTCTAAACGCTATGGGTAAAATATTTGAACATTTAATAAATAAACGCATAAGGGAATATCGTGAGATGATCGGTTTAAATGAGAGGCAATATGGTTTCAGAAAAGGTCGCTCTACAGAGGATGCCATTATTAATATTTTAAATACAGTTAGTAATTCAAAATTCAAATATGTTATAGCAATATTTATAGATATTTCTGGAGCATTCGATAATCTCTGGTGGCCCTTCTTCTTTCATCGACTTCGTCAGAAAAATTATCCTGCAGCCATATATAATTTACTTAGAAGTTATTGCCAAGATAGAGTTGTCTTCATCGAAGGCGTCAATAAATGTATTTATAAGAACATCACCAAGGGATGTCCTCAAGGTTCAGTTTTAGGTCCCACCTTTTGGGACATTGTCATGGAAACACTTCTCGAGAAAATAGAAGGATCATGTAGCAATGTTATAGCTTATGCTGACGACGTGGCCTTCCTAATTGAAGCCAACACCAGAGTTCAGTTGGAGGAGAGATCAACAGCATTAATGGATATTTTACATTCGTGGTGCTTAGAATCGAAATTGGAGATTGCACCTCATAAGTCAACATATATATTGTTAAAAGGTTCTCTCAAGAGGAATCCAATTATTAAATATAATAACAAAATAATCAAGAGAAATAAGGATACCAAATACTTAGGAGTTAAATTAGATGAAAAATTAAATTTTGTTAATCATATTGACCATGTAAGACAGAAAGCAGATAATGTAATGCAGAAGTTAACAAGGATTGTCAATACGAAATTCAAAATTTCTTTAAATAATTATGCTGCTGGTGTTTGGGCAGAAAAGACCAACATTCAATATAATATAAAACGTTTGAGAAGTGTTCAAAGGAAGATATTATTAAGACACACAGGAGCCCTCTGTACTACCCCTACAATGGCTCTTCTAGTTACTACTGGTATTTGGCCTATTGATTTATTAATTCGATTAAGAGGAGCAATGTTTTGGCTCAGAAGAAGAAATTGGGATAAAATTAAAATTATTATTGGCAGAAGATGTTTTAATAAGTTAGAAATTAAGAAAGCCCTTTTTATGCAGTGGCAAGAAGAGTGGGAAAGTATTAATCAAGGAAGGCGAACTTTTGAAATATTTCCATCAATTTTTGAAAGATTAAAATTAAAGCATATAAAACCAACAAAAGGTCTATTACATTATATAACTGGACATGGACCCTATGGGACGTATTGGCTAAAAATAGAAAAGATCATAGATAATGCCAATTGTAGAGTTTGTGGTATTCTGGATAATCCAGAGCATGCTATATTTGAATGCCAAAAATATCCTATTTTGGAAGAAGAGAGACAATTATTAAGAGGACATTTTCTAGCAGATATAATAAGAGACAAGGATATGTATAATGTATTGGCAAACATAGCTAATACTGTTAGCCAGCTGTCTTGGGAGAGAGAAATCAGACTTGCACCGGTGCCTAGAGCTCTACAACCCCAACCCAGTAGACGTTCGGAGAGGCTAAGGAACCAGGATGATGACAGACTCCGACCTTCCCAGATGGCGGGTAACGAGGACATCGAGATCCACACATCCCAGCAAATCGACCGACGCAGAGGATTCTACGTTTCTATGGGCCGTATGGAGTGGGCGGAGAGGAGAAGGATTCGACCAAAGAGGAATGCAGATGAACCCTACTCCGAATATAAGAAACGTCTAGCCGCGTGGAGAGTACAACGGGAAACCGCAACCAGCATTCCGGAGGAGGATTCCTAGGGAATTGTAGTGTTGTGCTTGTGCAGTGTAAGTGTAGTTTTTTAATTGGGGGAGGATTCCTCCCCCTTATAAGCTATCTTGTGAAAAATTTTGTTTTAATTTAAATTTTTAAGGGGGGGGCTTGTCCCCTCCCGTATAAATATTAATTGTTTTTTAGGTGAAGTGATTAAAGTAGTGAGAAATGATGGTGAGGAGGAGAGAATATTGTGTTAGTGAAGAAGTAGTGAGAGTTATTGATGGTGAATTATAAGGGAGATTAGTGAAGTTTATGGAGAGGAAATGTTATGGTGGAGTTTAGTAGTACGAATGTTAGAAAGAGTTATGAGAGTGAGGTTAAAGGTGGATTTTGTGAATAGTGGATGGAGGGATAATATGTTGTGGTGGAGTATAGTTGATGAGATTTGAAAGGAGGTTAGGGAAGTAAGGATTTATGAAATGTGGTGATGATTTTGAGAAAGTTTTAGTGATGATGGTGTTTAAGTTAAGATGGATAATATGAATTAGTGAGATGAAGAGGTGGTTTAGGGAAGTTAATTATGGATATTTTGTGTGTACTGTGTTAGAGAAATTGAATTATTAAAATTTTATAGTATTTAGTTTTGATGAATGAGAATATATATTGGATGTGTAATTATTAAAATATTTAGCAATTATGTTGAGGATGATTAATTGTGAGTAATGTGTTTGGTGAATTGTTATATAAGAATGTATGATTATGTATGTATGTATGGATTGTTTATTTAATAATATCTTTTAAAATTTATTGTTTAAAAAATAAAAATAAAAAAATTGGTGAAGTGTATAATTGGTTTGAATGGTTTTTTGATGTTTTGTTTAAAAAAATTTTTGTAGTTTAAAAATTTCAAAATTTTATAGTATTGTTTAATTAAATGGTGTGATAGTTTTGAGTTAATGGGTAATTGAGTGAATGTTGTAAATAATTTAAAGAATGTTTTTAAATTATATTTTGGAATATTAATTTTGTTATTTTGAATGAGTGAGTTTTATGTATGTTATAATGCTGGGTACCAGTATTATCATACCGGTTGCCGGTATGAAATAGTGTTTTAGTTTTGTTGTTTAGCTGGTTCCCAGTTAAATTTAATTTGATTACTGGATTCCAGTAATTTAGTAGTTGTTGTAAAACTGGTAGTCTTATATATTTTTATTTTTATTTTAATCGTTCATTGTTCTGTTATTTAATTATCTGAAAAATGATTGTGTAGTAGTTAGTTTATTGTTCAATAAATGTAAAATTTGGAAATTACGTCCCGGTTTAAGTAATTAGGTACCGGGACGGTGAATTTTCAGATTTTATTTATTTATTTATTTATTTATTTATTTATTTATTTATTTATTTATTTATTTATTTATTTATTTATTTATTTATTTATTTATTTATTTATTTATTTATTTATTTATTTATTTATTTATTTATTTATTTATTTATTTATTTATTTATTTATTTATTTATTTATTTATTTATTTATTTATTTATTTATTTATTTATTTATTTATTTATTTATTTATTTATTTATTTATTTATTTATTTATTTATTTATTTATTTATTTATTTATTCATTCATTTATTTATTTATTTATTTATTTATTTATTTATTTATTTATTTATTTATTTTTACTCCGAAAGTTACAACCTATGGAATACCTCATTGATAAACCAAGAAGTTAAAGCGTAGAGGACTTAACTGAATCTTCCCCTAAATTACAGATTTCTCCCACCCTTTCAAATTCTAACACGGGAGTTCTCCATATTAGTAAAGTTAAACATTGCATTAGTAAAAAGCTAGATCCGGTGGTTTGACCTTGAACTTCCGACTGTTTGGCCTTGATTGACCATTATTTCACCTTGAAGGTCATGCCATTTGACCTTGAAAAAAATCACGCAAAAGTTTGGTTTTTGGTTTGGGAAATGCTGTTTTGCACGGTTCTGTCTCTTTGCATCTGCCACCCACCCCCGGCGCACTCCCGCGCACCCAAATGTGCCCTCTGGACTGGCTGCATTCCTCGTGCACCCACTATCCACCATGCGCAACCCGACGCACATCCGCGCACTCTAATGTTCCCTCTTGACCACCTGCATCCCCCGACGCACCCCCATCCACCCCGAAGCACCCTCTCCGCACTCTCTGGAATTTCTGCATCCCCCATGCACCCCCCGAGCACCCTTTTGACTTTCTGCATCCCTCGACGCATTCTCGCGCACCCGATGCACCCTCTTGACTTCCTGCATCCCTCGACGCACCCCCGCGCAACCCAACGCACCCTCTTGAATCTCTGCATCCCCCAGGCACACCCGTGCACCCTCCGGACAGGCTGTATCCGTTGCGCAACCCCCCCTGCACTGGCTGCATCCTCTGTTGACGAACTGATTAGTTTAGCAGGTGGTGGAGTAGGTAATGGGGAAAAGGGGTTATCTTTTCTTATTTTTATTCAGAGTACATTGGGATAAAGGTCGCGTGACTTTAGGAGAGGAAATGGAGACTGACAAGTGTCTAGTTGGGCGTCCAAGAATCAAAAGGAAGAAAATCAGATGAGAACTTGAAACTGAGGCAGGAAGTGACGTGTAAGGTTTTGATTGGTTAAAATAAGAATGTCCTTGATTGGTCGAGAGGGATATAGGCAGATTTGTGATTTGCGGAAATAAAAGCGTTTGTGATTCGATGGAAAAAAGGCTGGAACAAAGAAATACGGGGAAATAAAATGCTAATTAACAGAAAGTGACGAGGAAGCAATATGAGAGTAAAAAGTAGGCAGTTACCTATATTGAAATTGGATAAATTTCTGCAATGTTTGTGGTCTTGGCCTTTAACTCGAACGTCCGGTATTGTAGAAGAAAGCAAATTGCTTGTGTGTGCATTCCACACTTTTAATAGATTTTTTTAAATTTTTGGCATTTTATGAAATTTTAAGCAGTTTTTAGAAGATAAGGCTTTTGTGCAAAAATTAGGCATTTTTAGAGGGTTTAAGAAATTTTAGGACATTTTGGAATGTTCAAAAATGTTTTGAAATTTTAGAACTTTGTGAAGTACGTTCCGTACCTAGTGGTAGGCGTCAGATCCATCAATACTATTTACCGAACCAGAACTGTTCTTAAACTAGACGACAACTCAGAAGTATTCCTACCACTCAGATTCGGCAACGCCCGGGGATGCAGCCTGTCCAGAGGGTGCTCGGCAAGGCTTTCCTCCTTATAGCGTGAGAACTGCTTTTGAGGCGCATTTGGAAGTTTTTTCAGCAATTTCTCATATTGTTAATCGGCTGATTCTAGAGCGCGTGCTTCTGCGCTCACGCAAAGCGTCCCATCGGGAGGTTCCCCATAGGTACACCCCGAGAGCGCCTAATTGCATTGCAAAAATCCACCAAATACGCCACAAGTCTCTAAATACACATAAAACCCTCTAAATACACCAAAAAAGCATAAATGCACTCCCTCAAGCCATTAAGTTCAACCTAAATGCAGGTAATGCACTCCAAAAGACCCCTAAATGCAACGCTAAGCCACTGTTCTTTCGGCTGGGAAAGTGATGGCGACTGGTTTTTGAGACAGTCATTAAGTTATTTTAATCGATTATCCTCACAAAGGCAAACACCATAGCAGGAGCATACTACCCATCATTAATTCGCAAACTAAAGGCGGAACTTGAAGAATAACGGTCAAATTTTCAGGAAAAAGAAAATCCTGTTTCACCAAGGCAACGCACCGTCTCACAACTCAGCGGTTGCAATGGTGAAAATCCACGAATTATGATTTGAACTACTTGATTTACTCACCAGATCTAGACCCCAAGCGACTTCTTTTAAGCCCCAAATAACCCTAAATACACCAAAGGGGTTCTAAATACGCCTAAAAGGCCTCTACATTACAAAATATACCCATAAATAGTCCCAATTGCCCGTAAGTGCACCAAAAATGTCCCAAATGCACTCCAATAAGCCTCCAAATACAGCAAAATGGTTTAAGTACACCAAAAGTATTCCAAACCCTCCCCAAGAAGCTCGGAAATACAGCATAAAGGTTCTTAAATGCATTCACTCAAGCCATTAAGTTTAACCTAAATGCAGGAAATGCACTCCAAAAGACCCCTAAATGCAACCGTAAGCCACAAACCCAGTAAATACGTCCCAGTTGCCCCTAGGTACACCAAAAGTGTCCCAAATACACTCCAAGAAGACTCCAAATACAGCAAAAAGGGTCTAAGTACACCAAAAATATTCCAAACCCTTCCCAAGAAGCTCGTAAATGCAGCATAAAGGTTCTTAATGCACGTCAAATAAGCCCTTAGTACGTCGTAAAAAGAACCTTCGAGAAAACTTCTCCAAAATCACTAAATTACACCAAAAAGGCAGTAAATACCTCGAAAACTCCCCTAATTACGCCACAAAAGCCCCCAGATACAACAAAAACACCCTAAATACACCAGATATATACCAGCTACATACCAAGAAGCGCCAAAATACAGCAAAACGTTCCTTAATACAAGTTACAACGAAAGCCAGCAAATACCTCTAAAAACCCCTCTAAAATGCGCCTCTAAAGCTACTAGATACACCAAAAAGCCATTGAATACCATTCAAAGGCCTCTACATTGCACAAAAACACCCAGTAAATACCTGGAAATTTCCCCTATGTACAATAAAAATGTACGAAATACACCCCACGAAGCCTCCAAATACAGAAAAAAGGGCCTAAATACACCCCTAAGAAGCACTTAATTCTTCAAAAAGCAAGGAACTACGTGAGGTTTTATATAACCTATTTCTGAAATGTACTGCCGTATCTCATTGGTGAAACGCACGCTGCATCGAATGAGTCGGGGATTTATATCTGAAACCTATTTATTCCAACGCTTTTATTTTGTAAGATGCGGGCGATGACCCGGGAGATTCACCTTGGCTACACCTAGAGTAGCGCCTAATTGCATTCCGAGAATCCCCCCCAAATAAATGCCCCTAAATACACCAAACCTATCCCAAATACACTCCAAGAAGTCTCCAAATACAGCAAAAAGGGCCTAAGTACACCCCCAAGAAGCCCTTA
Source organism: Mantis religiosa (assembly GCA_030765055.1). NCBI lineage: Eukaryota > Metazoa > Arthropoda > Insecta > Mantodea > Mantidae > Mantis > Mantis religiosa. Next base: position 67,013,025 of record CM060947.1, on the reverse strand, counting down.
ATATTTCAAAAAGCAAGGAACTACGTCAGGTTTTATATAACCTATTTCTGAAATGTATTACCGTATCTCATTGGTGAAGCGCACGCTGTATCGAGTGAGTCGGCGATTCATATTTCAAACCTATATATTCCAACCCTTTTACTCTGTAAGATGCGGTTATGAACCAATTTAAGTTTTTACTTGCGTCTAACATATTCCTGCGTGTTTTCGGAGGGAGTGCCGGAATGATGATGGTGATGATCCTGATGATGATAAGGATGATGTTGATGATGATCACGATGATGTGTATATAAGGTCCATGTAACCATAATTGTTTGCAACCGTTTAAAACACCTTAATGACACCAAAACTGCAATTTCAGTTATATTTCAAACCGAACGCTAGCTTTCTGCCTCGACACGATTCTGTACAAGCATGAAAATGCATCGTAAGCGGTCAGCAGATAAACTGCTACACGTGTTTATTTTCTCCTCAACCGAAACGCTACCTTGTGAACAAAGTATATGAGATTTAATCCCCTAAGAAGATGCGATTCTGTTATTTTCAGAAAAACGCGCTGCACACACGAAAGTTGTGCCTTTCACAGCCCATGTAATCAAAATTGTTCACATCCATTTAAACACCTTGATGGCACTAAAACCGCAATTTCACTTATATTTCAAAACAAACGGTGGCTTTCTGCTTCGGCACGATTTAGGTTAAAGCATAACAATACATCGTAAGCGGTCAGCAGAAAAACTGCTACACGTGTATATTTTCTCCGCAACCGAAAAGCTTCCTTATAAATCAAGTATATGACATGTTGTCCCCTAAGAAGATGCAATTCTGTTCTTTCGAGAAAAACGCGCTGCACAAACAAAAATTTATGCGTTTAACAGTCCATGTAATCAAAATAGTTCTCAACCGTTTATACATATTGATGGCACACAAAAAAACTGCAGTTTCAGTTATATTTCAAACTACTTGTCCATTTAAACACGGAACTTTACACTGCTTACTTCATTCTCAGTATTGCTGTTGGTTTGCTACCATCATGGAAATTACTCAAGTGACCGTCACCCGCGAAGTTCTTTATATTTCGCCTGCTGGACGTGTATATAGAGAATTACTAACTCGTCAAGAGCAAATCTCTACAGAAATCTCCGCAGCACCAGCACAATACAGTCATCCTGATGACAACATTTACGCCGTCACCAGCTTATCCAGCGAGTTGCATGGACAATCAAGTGTACACCGGTACCACTCTTCTTCGTTTTTGCCCCTGCAAACACTGCTCCAGTTCACCCACGTAGCCGAATTTTCCATTTCGGCCCCCCAGCAGATTCAGGCCTTCATGATTCATCCCGGGAGCTAAGCGCACATACAGCAGCAAACTTCTCATTAGAACTCCCATCCATAATAATCGTTTCTTCATCTCCATCTCCACCTTCTTCCCTGTCGTTCTCTAATATTGAAACATCAACTCCAAATTCCCAAAATGACATTCAACCTCTTTCCCCGTCTCCTCGTCACTTCGCTTTCACTCCTGTTTCCCCTCAACATTCACCTCCCAACGTGCATATAGCTCCTCATTACAGCCCTGTGTCTCCTCCAGTGGAGGATTTGCTGCCACTGCTCTCCTACCAACCATCACAGTTCGCTGTGCCCAATGCCAGATGGAATCTCTTAAATCAATTTCAAGAGGCCTTTCATCGGGAGGTGAAAAGACTGTGCACTAATAACGCAAACAGTGTCGACCACTCATTTCTACAGGACCAGGATGTCCTAGGTGATCAAATAACATACCTTGCCTTTCCTCATCTGGTGCCCGTTTCTCAAAGCGCCAAAAGGCGTATTGTTCGCCAGCAGAGGGCCCGACTCATGGATCCGTACCAGCCGTTATCAACGGAGTGGCGCGTAAGAAAATTCAAGTGGCGTTTTTTTGTGTGCTCTACACTGTTCACTCTATAATAACAGTGTTCTTTTGCATAAAATTTTGTTGCATTTCCTTTTTGCAGTGTTCCTAGAACTGTTCAACAGCTGTTTTATAAGAGCGTTTTTTAAATATTTTCTATACAGCAGAATGTCGTATTCATTATAGAGTAGCGGTATTTATTTTTTCCTAAACGTATAAATATTAAACTTAACTTTGTAATTCTTAAGGGAATATTTCACATGCGTATTTTAGTATTTTATAGAACTGCTCAACAGCCGTGTTATAAAGTGCCTTCTTCTCTAATTTTGTATACAACCCCAGTTTATTATGTAGTAGAATAAATTTGTTTTCCTGAACACAAAACACTTAAATATCAAATTTACAGTGTAATTTTCAATTGGAGAGGCGGAGTATTTTCCGTTCATCTGCATTTCAAACACTGTGTATAATGCTCAGATTAATTTTTCTACCAGTATTTAGTGTACTTTATTTTTTAAAATTAATTGTATTGCAACAAGCAGTAAGCTGTGTACTTTGTGCATGATTTATAGATACTGTTGCATGTATAGGCTGAGCTAGATCTGGAAATTTCTGTAATCATTATTCTGTAACATGTATTGATTCTGACACAAATGTGTGTCAAGCGTAAATTCTGCTGACTGACAAAACATGTACTTTGGACTGTTGGCATAAGGAAATAATTCACATGTGACCCAAACTTGTTTTGCTGATCAGAAGAAATAATTGTTAGTAGGTCAGTACAGGCTTAAACATTCTCTCAATGATGTAAACGGTATGGTGCAAAATTAATAGTTAGTGGGAATCGCTGAATTGACTTTTTGGTAGGACCCCTACTTAAGCTTGGTAGAGTTAGCCCTCGGGGAGGAAACGCCGCAGGGATGTCAGAGGAGACTTTATGTTGGTCTCTGTGAGAAGTAACAAAAGTTTATTTAACAGTGTTTCTACAATACGATAGCCAGCCGGTCTTAGCAGATTATACATCTTTCGACAAGCCCAGCCATACAAACAACGCGTCGCCAAAGGTAAAGTTATATCAAGTTATTATGTCATTAAATAGTAACAAAGCACCCCTGATCTGTTACAGGTTCAGGGCGTGCCCCTGCTAGGCTTCCTTAAAATAGAGTTATTCAGTTTAGTTTGATTTAGATGTTTTCTTTACTCTACCATCCCAATAGCTACACCCCCAGTTGTAGATTAGGTTTGTAAGTCTTTCAACCCCCCTTACAACCCTGGTATGCAACATGTGGTGCAGGCGCTCGGTTTCTACCGCCCTTAAGGTCAGAAATATGGTTTCGGTCCCTGTACCTTGTGAATTTTAATTTAGCATTTGATTACGGTACCAAACTCCATAATTTTTTTTCTTTTTGATAATTATGTCTTCCCCCCAGTATACCCAGTTCCGTAACTTATGATCTTTTTTAGTTATTAAATTGTTCTTGAACATTACATTTTTCTACAGTTAGTTATTATTATTTTTATAAGATGCCTATACTTCTGGAATGTTAAAGTTGACAGATACTCTTAACACATTTACTATTGTAATTCCTAGTATCAGAACTTTTGTTATGCAAACTTTAAATTCGGACATTTGACTTTGTTGGTGACATAATCATATCTTACTTTCAGCAGAGTGCATTTTATTCTTGTTTCTTCCCAGAATGTGTATAGAATACTGACATAGTTTTCTTTCAGGTGCATTATTGTTGTATTTTTATTTGTATGGTTTAATGATTTCACGTTATTTTGCATTGTCACACATGTTAGTTGTTGTGTTAGTACAATTTACACTACTTTTGGTTTCAACAATTCCTGTGGGTGCCTCTATTTTTTATTTCACCATCCTTATATGGATCTGTCCTCTAAGTTCCCAAGTAATAGCACCGTGAGTCAGGAAATTTATAAACTCATTAGGGAAGATCAATTATCATTAGACAACGCAGTTCAAACATATGCCCTAGCTGTCCACGACATTAAGGTAGTTTCCTCGGATGTCATAGATCTTTGGAAATCTATGCATAAAATTAACCAAAGAAGTAGTCGTCGACTCCGAAAGTTAAAACCCATCCAATACTTTATTGAGAGACCAAGAAGTTTAAGCGTAGGAGACTTGACTGAAACTTCCTCTAAATTGCAGACCTCCCCCACCCTTTCAAATTAATCCTCTCTTCGCCATTAGACGACACCACCATGACCACTTCAGTACCAGTCGTTTGGATTTGCTGAGGGCAGCAAAATCTAGGCGAAGGGGATGTGTTGCACGTATAGGCTGAGCCAGATCTGGAAATTTCGGTGATCATTATTGTGTAACATGTATTGATTCTGACACAAATGTGTGTCAAGCGTAAATTCTGCTGACTGGCAAAACATGTACATTGGACTGTTGGCATAAGGAAATAATTCAAATGTGACCCAAACTTGTTTTGCTGATCAGAAGAAATAATTGGTAGTAGATCAGTACAGGCTTAAACATTCTCTCAATGATGTAAACAGTATGGTGCAAAATTAATAGTTAGTGGGAATCGCTGAATTGACTTTTTGGTAGGACCCCTATTTAAGCTTGGTAGAGTTAGCCCTCAGGGAGAAACGCCGCAGGGATGTCAGAGGAGACTTTATGTCGGTCCCTGTGAGAAGTAACAAAAGTTTATTTAACAGTGTTTCTACGAATACGATAGCCCCGCCGGTCTCAGCAGATTATACATCTTTCGACAAGCCCAGCCATACAACCAACGCATCGCCAAAGGTAAGGTTATATCAAGTTATTATGTCATTAAGTACTAACAAAGCACCCCTGATCTGTTCCAGATTCAGGGCGTGCCCTGTATAAATACTAGGCTTCTTCAAAATAGAGTTATTCAGTTTAGGTTGATTTTGATGTTTTCTTTACTCTACCATCCCAATAGCTACACCCCCAGTTGTAGATTAGGTTTGTAAGTCTTTCAACCCCCCTTACAACCCTGGTATGCAACAATAGGAATATAAGTAAAAATCAAGAGTGGAACAGAGAGAGAGCTAAAAAGCAGAAAACATATTATATTAATCAGAATAACAAATATAGACCTAAAAGAGCGGGATTATGTGTCATAGGATCACAATATTGGTCTGAGAAAATATACGGAGATGGTGAGATATGCCCTAATAATGAAACTTTGAAGTCAGGAGACATTCGTTTGGTAATGTTACACGTGCCGACAAGTGTGGTGCAGAAATCAAAACACGGAAGCGGACTGTGTAATGTGAGATCTAGAGGAGGAAATGGGACGTCTGGAAAAAGTGATACAATGCAGAAATTTGTAACAAAGAGGCAGCTGGGATGTAAGACAAGTGTTTCAGCTGTGAAGAAACAAAACTGAGTTAAGTGGGAACAGAACAGCAACCACCAGCAATGTTATGAGGCCGTAAGGGAGATTTATGTTGTATAGCAGGGAATTTTGCTGAAGTTTGTTAATGTTTGCAAAGTATCTGCACTAAGGGAATTCGGAATCGCCTTGAATAATATAGTGAGAGATTAGTTGAGAACCAGCGACGGTCCAAGATGGCACTAGACCTGGATGACCTGCAGGAACTGATCTCCGAGGTTGTCCAATCATATAAGACCCGCGGGTTGGACGACCCACGTTTACAGCTCCTGCGCGATTTCCGAGAGCTTCTGCAGTTGTGGCGGATAATTTGGATGATCTATCCTAGTATCGCCACGGCAGAGGAATACTTGGTACAAGTATTCCCGGCGCTGAGGAGTCAGGCGACTGAACTCTTAGTGAGTATTACAATTGCGTCATTATGAGGTAGTTTACATTAAGGATGCGTAATAGCCGAAGGATTTTATTGTGCTTTTTTCAACCATCCTTTTATAGATTGAGGTGTGCCACCAGGTCTTATCCGCCGCTCCGGTACCGCCCATGAACCTCGTAGAATAAGGTAAGGGAACTATCTGATAATGTTATCACTTATGTATTGCGATAGCACGACTGTGCAAAATTGTTTCGAAGGAAGTTGAAGTCATTTAAAGAAATGCAGAATTAAACAAGTAGGGCATCACGGCTCGGTCTTCAAGGATTTTTGGTCTAGTAGGTAGAAATAAAGAAAAATGGGGTATTAAGACTTGAAATTAGAGGTTGGAATTTCGTTAGGACGAGATGAAGACAGGTGATAGTTTTAATTAAGCGTATGAAAATAACCCCTTTAAGGTCGTTATTTTCGTGAAATAATGAATGGACGTAATTGGTAATACGCCACTGAAATAAGCAAAGTAGTTATAAGGCGTTACATTCGTATAATGAACAAGAGTACAAACGAATGGACACAAACAGCATAACAGAGCAGCAAGGCGTAAACATAAATGTCTAAACAGAATTAGTTATTGATAGCAGGTAGAAAGGAAGAAAGTACTAAGTCCATTGTCCAAACTGGTCATGTTAGGTTGCTAAGAAGTATACACTCGTAGCACCGGACGTGCTAAGCTGATGTCTGCAGTAGACGGTAGACGTGGGAAGAAACGAATCAGCAAAATTACACAGATAGATGCTTACACAAAGAACTAATGCCAATATGCTTTGCGCTGTCTTGGATGTAGTGAATAAATGAAGTTTTATGCGTCGTGTAATTAGTTAAAATTGTATACGGAAATGTCGTTAGATGGGTAACGTCAAAGAAGAAACAAATATGTGTCATTTGGAAGGAGATGAGTGTTAGTTGTCGGATGGAAATTGTATTTGTGTGGATATAGTGAATGTTGTAAAAAGCCAAAAGCAGAAGCGTATATTCGAAATAAAAGGGTGTTCGGAAAAGATTGAAGGTGTGAGCTTATTGCGAAAGAAAAATACTGTAAGGTGAAAAGAGAAATTTTCATGGATTACCTGTTAGCCGTGCAAGGGTGAGTAAAATAAATTGACACAAATATATAATTTGCACTAAAGTTTCAAATTGAAATAGAATCGTTACTAATTAATTAAGTGCGATTTAGAGAAGGTTTATTTTGGGTTTGGAGAGATCATATTAGCCAAAACAAGCGCGATAATATGCCAAATATGGAGTGTTCCTTTGTTTGTAGCGAAATTATACTTAATTGTGCCTTATTTGTCTTGCATTCGTATATTGTATCGAGGAGGATCACATTTTGGAAAAGATAAATATTTGTATGTTAATTTAATATAAAGAGTGAATAAATAAAATTAAATGTAACTGACCTTGCGTTTAGGCACTGAGGGAGATTTGTAAAGGTGAGATGTTCCGTCGTGGTCCAGGGGAAACTTATAGGGAGGGTAGAGAGAACCATCCTGCAGGAATTAGATGCAGTGTTTGGGGTTTGGGAAAATCAGAACCGAAACAAGGGAAGCGTTCTGGGATATACACCAAGTGTCCTAATTTAAGTTCACATGAACAGGTTAGTGCGATGTGAAGGGCTTATGGAGAATTTGGAGGTAGGTTAGGAATATTCTGAGTGGTGTGGTTGCAGGTAAGTTCAAGCGGATCCTGGGGGTGATTTATAACATACTCATCCTTAGCAATTTCGGTGATTATCATTTGATTACCCGTATGACATCTAAAGGTGCAGTAATTGTTCATTTCAGAAGCCGTCATACCTTGTAACAATTTAGTAGGACATAAGGGTGTGAATAAGAGTTCGTTGCGAAATCCGTATAAATATAACACAGTTTAGTATTAAATTGATCCCAAAGTTTGAGATCCGACACTGTTATGGGACGCACATGAGTTCCACTGACTGCGACAAATGCGTGGTCACGCAAATGGGGTGCTGATAAATTCGTAAATATCCCTATTGGATCCTGTTTGTTTAATGGGGATTTTGATGGTTACTAAAATATATGTTTTACTGAATGAACATGAGGTAATTTCTAGATCAAAATATTGGTGAATGCCACCAATACCAACCGCAAGCTCGAACGTAGTTCGCAATAATTTGTGGTGTAAATGAAGCAGCTCTTGTCGAAAAATAATAAAGGAAATTATACCTAGAACGTGGGAAGAGATGATTGCGGCAGAGAAGCATAGAATCTATCTGTTTCAGGAGTAAAACTGTATGAGCGGAACGTTGAGTATTTTGTAAAATCTCCCACAGAGTAAAAAGCTGATGTTCATGACGTATCGCATTATAGGTGACGTGGCACCTCGAATGAATGTGCTAAGATGGTCATTTATTTTTGTAAAGGCGGAAGCAATTTGGGTACTATAAGCTGTTAACCTATCTGTAGTGTCCGAAAACCAAGCACGATCTTTATATATTATTCGTTCTAGACTAGAGTAATGTTCCAGTAACTGTCAGTGGTGGCTAATTCATGTAACTGCGAATTAGTCGCTCCGTCACAACAGAAATTAAGTATATCTCCTAGGAATGCAATGCCTTTCTTAACACGGGGGTTCTCCTTATGAGTAAAGTTAAACATTGCATTCGATAAGTTACTAATTTCTCTGCCAAGAGTGTTGCCAACGTAGTTAATGTCATCCTCCATTCGGGCCAATAAGGGTGGATACTTTGGTACCCCTGAAGGCCACGGTTTGAGCATATTTTCGGGGTTGATCTTCTCTCTCAAAACCTTAAGGTTTAAGGGAATTGAAGCCTGATATGCAATACAATTCGGCAAGTGCTTCAATGCCGCCCCTGTAGCAATCCGTATAGGCCTTTTTGGCATGCACTGTCCAAAGACAGAATGAATTGTATTCCCATGTAAATTATAAGATGCTGTAGGTTACAGTACATCTGAAATCATGCAACATAGGAATATAAGTAAAAATCAAGAGTGGAACAGAGAGAGAGCTAAAAAGCAGAAAAGAAATTATATTAATCAGAATAAAAACTATAAACCTAAAAGAGCCGGGTTATGTGTCATAGGCTCACAATATTGGTCTAAGGAAATATAAGGAGGTGGTGAGATATGTCCTAAAAATGAAACTTCAAATTCAGGAGACATTAGTTAGGTATTGTTACACGTGCCGACCGGTGTGGCACAGAAGTCAACGAACGGAAGTGGACTTTGTAATGTAAGATCTAGAGAAGGAAATGGAATGTCTGAAAAAGATGATACTATGCAGGAATTTGTAAGAAAGAGGTGGCTGCCATGTAAGAGAAGTGTTTCCATTGTGACAAAAAACTGAGGTAAGCGCGAAGTGAACAGCAACTCCCAGCATTTTTATGGCGCAGTAAGGGAGATTTATGTTGTATAGCAGGGAGTTTTGCTGAATTTTGAAAATGTTTGCAAATTTCCTGCACTAGGGGATTTCGGAATCGCCTTGAATAATATGGGGAGACATTAGTTGAAAACTAGCGACAGCCCGGGATGTCGCTAGAATTAGATCAGTTAGAAGATTTAATTTCTGGGGTTGTTGACGGTTGAGTCCCGGGGATTAGACGACCCCAGATTGCAGCCTCTGCGTGAATTTAGAGATCTTCTGCCGTTGTGGCGGATTGTTTGGATGTCCTATCCAAGCATCGCCACGGCAGAAGCGTACCTGACCCAACAGATATTCCCGGCGCTAAGGGTTCGGACTTTTGAACTTTTAGTGAATATTACAATTGCGTTATGATGAGGTAGTTTACATAATAGCCGAAGGATTTTATTATGTGAGTGTGCTTTTTTTCATCGTTTTATAGATTGCGTTGTGTGACCAGATCGTATCCACCGCTCCGGCACTGGACATTGGCTTTGACGACTAAGTTAAGAACTATCTGAGAATGTTATCACTTATGTATTGTGATGGGACGACTGTGCAAAAAAATTGTTCGGAGGATGTTGAAGTTATTTAATGGGATGCAGAATTAAGCATGTAGGGCATCTAGGCTCGACGTAATTAATTAAGTGTGATTTAGAGAAGGCTAAATATTATTTTGGGTTTGGAGAGATTATATTGGCAAAAACAAGCGAGATAATATGCCAGATACGGAGTATTACTTTGTTTGTAGCGAAATTAAAATTTGAAGCCGTGTGTGTCATCATCGGTGACTTTATGAGCTTAGCATATTCATAAACAGTGTTTAATATTATTTAATTAGCTGTAATTACGATGACGTGAGAAGAAAGTCATTGTTTACTTAAAATTGGAATGAACATCAGAATGAAAGGAAATAATGTTAACTTCACATGTAATTGTATTTTGAAAATTTCATCATGAAGACTTGAAGTTGGTGTTACTAAAATAATATATTTAGGGTTGAGAAGTTTTAAGAACTGGAAAGAAGCTTGAAAGTATTCTAGTTCTAGTTATGGTATTTGTTGTTCGGAACACAGTCGTAATTGTTTCAGTTGTCCCTTTTTAGTTGAATTACTATAACTTTTTTGAGGGAATTTGTTTAAAAGATTACGGGAGACTGACAAGAACAAATTCGTTAAATAAGTATAAGAAATGTGTGTATGTGTCTTTGCTTTCCAGGATATATTTTAAGAATAAAAAAAAGTTGTGTGGGTTGTTATGACTTTAAGGAATTCAGATTAATAATATCATTTATTGAACGAGAATTCATATAAAATATTGCCAAAGTAGTGGAGAACCATATTGGGTTTATTGTGCTAACCTATCTAGGAGAAATAAAATAAGAGAACATAAAAAACATTTGAACACATGGGAGGGGAGAAAGACAGAGATAGACAGACCTGAAAACATTTGTTTTTTTTTTTCTTCCCTGGTTAGCTTCCATTCTAATCATATAGGGTGTAATACTGCGTGCTCAATCTTAAAGAAATTCTAATGAAATTGTGACAGCTACTCTATAAATAAATATATCAATAAATTATTAAGGTGCATAATACGGATGTAGTCTTGATACGTATATGATACTATCATATTTCTTTCGACCAGTAACTTTTTTAATGCGATAGTTTACGGGACTTGTTTGTTCCACAATGCGAAATGGCCCGTGATAACGATGTAGCAGTTTAGTCGTTTTGCCTTTCATTCTCGTTGGGGTGAATACTTTTACTAATTGTCCGGGTTGAAATTTAATGGTGCGTCTTTTTCTGTCAAATAACTTTTTGTACTTAATTTGTTTTTGCATGATTCTATCCTTAGCTAGTTGGCGAGCTATCTGAATGTGCTTTTGTGTCGTTTGGACAAAGGGGTTGTGCGTGGTGTATTTTAGTTGTAGTTCGTTGGGAAGGGTGGGATTGCGTCCATACAAGCGGAAGAAGGGTGACTTTCCTGTGATTTCTTGTTTACTCGTATTATAAGCAAAGATAACATGTGGAAGTGCCGTGTCCCAGTCCTTTTGATCAGTTGAAACGTAATGTGACAGCATATTGATTACAGTCTGGTTAGCACGTTCTGTAAGTCCGTTGCAGGCTGGGTGATAGGCTGTGGTAAATGACGGGTGCTCGGCCAGGGTCTTTAAGAGGTGTTTCATTACATCACTTCGAAACACAGTACCTCTATCAGATAAGAGCTCGGCAGGGGAACCGTGCCGCCAGATAATTTGCTCTAACACAAACTTAGCTACGTGCTATACAGAACCTTTAGGAATAGCACGAGATTCTACCAATTTTGTAAATTATTCAGTCGGTAGAACAAACATGTTTTGCTGGTTTTAGAACGGTAGATGGGTCCAACCAGATAAATACCGCACCTCTCACCGATATAATTTACGGGTATTGGCTGTAAAATACCGGCTTGTTTAAAGTTTGCCACCCCATTTTCGAACTTGACAAGATTGGCTCGTGAGCCAGTACGTTCCAATATCTTTTTTCATCTCTACCCAATAATATCTGCAATGTATTTTTGTAAAAGCTTTCTGGAGTCCCATGTGACCGGACAGAGGTTCGAAATGCCATGAAGATAACATTTCGTTTTTCGGCTGATCAGGGACAACTAATAAGTTTAAAGACTCTGATCCTCCAGCATTTTGCGGCAGAGGACTCCTGATTTTAGAACTTAAGTATTTTCCTAGCGTTGTAAGCTGGGTTCACCGGTATTGGGGTTTAAAAATCTGCCCCTTGCTTGTTGGCCACTTGAATTGGGGTTAGTCGGCAAATGGTCAAATTGTTCCACTATAGAAGAGTTTGGCTGGTCCACTGGAAACAGGAAAGGGCGTCCTCGTCCGTGTGTTTTGCACCAGATTTGTAGAGGATATTCTTGAAGTTTTAATGCCCAGCGAACTGGTAGAAGACTGTCGAAGGAAATTTCACGGAAAAATATTTATGGAACATCTTTAGAGAAGCGGAAGTTTACGCACATTTAGAAAATGTGTCTCAGATAATATCCGCTAAGGCGTCAGAGGTATATATGACCTGCGACAAAAGACCTCAAGAAAGAATCTTGGTGCATTTCAATCTACGAGAACAGAATATTACTTAAGAGATAGTCGGAGCGAAATAGGATCAAGAGAAACTGAAGGTACAGGTAACCAGACTTGAATACCTAATATAAGACGCACGACAGATAAATAGAAGCCGCCAGTTAAGGATATCGGAAAGAGCCGAAAGCACAGAAAGAAGAATCCTAGGAGAGCCAGAGGAGATATATGGAGAGCATCAGAGCGGACAGATACAACTGATTATGCAGAAGAGGAAAGAAGACCACCCAGATATCTGGAACTGACGAACCAACTCCATCAACTGATGCCAGTCCTTTTAACAGATGGATACTAATATGAGGAAGCTTTGGGTACCAGTTGCAGAAGAAGAAGTTTTAAAATTGTAGGAAACAGTCTTTCATAGTTATAGTAATTAAAGCTGTAGAAGAAATATAGATTTGATTTATATTGTTGGTGTAGAAGAAAGTAAAAAAGAGACTGTTTTAGATAGAATATAGGTGTAGAATTGTAAGGCTACTGGAATCCAGGAACCTGTAGGTTTAGTTAGTTCGTTAAGGTGGCAATTACATTATATTTGCTACATTTGAAAATAGTTTTGTGTATCTTGATTTAAAAATGAATAAAGTTAAAATAAAGTTTGCATAATAAGGCCTGGTATAGATTCCGGAAGTTGGGCTACTAAATATGCAGATTTTTCTTATTTTCTTTATATTTTCTTTATATTCGGAATCGCCTTGAATAATATAGTGAGAGATTAGTTGAGAACCAGCGACGGTCCAAGATGGCACTAGACCTGGATGACCTGCAGGAACTGATCTCCGAGGTTGTCCAATCATATAAGACCCGCGGGTTGGACGACCCACGTTTACAGCTCCTGCGCGATTTCCGAGAGCTTCTGCAGTTGTGGCGGATAATTTGGATGATCTATCCTAGTATCGCCACGGCAGAGGAATACTTGGTACAAGTATTCCCGGCGCTGAGGAGTCAGGCGACTGAACTCTTAGTGAGTATTACAATTGCGTCATTATGAGGTAGTTTACATTAAGGATGCGTAATAGCCGAAGGATTTTATTGTGCTTTTTTCAACCATCCTTTTATAGATTGAGGTGTGCCACCAGGTCTTATCCGCCGCTCCGGTACCGCCCATGAACCTCGTAGAATAAGGTAAGGGAACTATCTGATAATGTTATCACTTATGTATTGCGATAGCACGACTGTGCAAAATTGTTTCGAAGGAAGTTGAAGTCATTTAAAGAAATGCAGAATTAAACAAGTAGGGCATCACGGCTCGGTCTTCAAGGATTTTTGGTCTAGTAGGTAGAAATAAAGAAAAAAGGGGTATTAAGACTTGAAATTAGAGGTTGGAATTTCGTTAGGACGAGATGAAGACAGGTGATAGTTTTAATTAAGCCTATGTGAAAATAACCCCTTTAAGGGTGTTACTTTCGTGAAATAATGAATGGACGTAATTGGTAATACGCCACTGAAATAAGCAAAGTAGTTATAAGGCGTTACATTCGTATAATGAACAAGAGTACAAACGAATGGACACAAACAGCATAACAGAGCAGCAAGGCGTAAACATAAATGTCTAAACAGAATTAGTTATTGATAGCAGGTAGAAAGGAAGAAAGTACTAAGTCCATTGTCCAAACTGGTCATGTTAGGTTGCTAAGAAGTATACACTCGTAGCACCGGACGTGCTAAGCTGATGTCTGCAGTAGACGGTAGACGTGGGAAGAAACGAATCAGCAAAATTACACAGATAGATGCTTACACAAAGAACTAATGCCAATATGCTTTGCGCTGTCTTGGATGTAGTGAATAAATGAAGTTTTATGCGTCGTGTAATTAGTTAAAATTGTATACGGAAATGTCGTTAGATGGGTAACGTCAAAGAAGAAACAAATATGTGTCATTTGGAAGGAGATGAGTGTTAGTTGTCGGATGGAAATTGTATTTGTGTGGATATAGTGAATGTTGTAAAAAGCCAAAAGCAGAAGCGTATATTCGAAATAAAAGGGTGTTCGGAAAAGATTGAAGGTGTGAGCTTATTGCGAAAGAAAAATACTGTAAGGTGAAAAGAGAAATTTTCATGGATTACCTGTTAGCCGTGCAAGGGTGAGTAAAATAAATTGACACAAATATATAATTTGCACTGAAGTTTCAAATTGAAATAGAATCGTTACTAATTAATTAAGTGCGATTTAGAGAAGGTTTATTTTGGGTTTGGAGAGATCATATTAGCCAAAACAAGCGCGATAATATGCCAAATATGGAGTGTTCCTTTGTTTGTAGCGAAATTATACTTAATTGTGCCTTATTTGTCTTGCATTCGTATATTGTATCGAGGAGGATCACATTTTGGAAAAGATAAATATTTGTATGTTAATTTAATATAAAGAGTGAATAAATAAAATTAAATGTAACTGACCTTGCGTTTAGGCACTGAGGGAGATTTGTAAAGGTGAGATGTTCCGTCGTGGTCCAGGGGAAACTTATAGGGAGGGTAGAGAGGACCATCCTGCAGGAATTAGATGCAGTGTTTGGGGTTTGGGAAAATCAGAATCGAAACAAGGGAAGCGTTCTGGGATATACACCAAGTGTCCTAATTTAAGTTCACATGAACAGGTTAGTGCGATGTGAAGGGCTTATGGAGAATTTGGAGGTAGGTTAGGAATATTCTGAGTGGTGTGGTTGCAGGTAAGTTCAAGCGGATCCTGGGGGTGATTTATAACATACTCATCCTTAGAAATTTCGGTGATTATCATTTGATTACCCGTATGACATCTAAAGGTGCAGTAATTGTTCATTTCAGAAGCCGTCATACCTTGTAACAATTTAGTAGCACATAAGGGTGTGAATAAGAGTTCGTTGCGAAATCCGTATAAATATAACACAGTTTAGTATTAAATTGATCCCAAAGTTTGAGATCCGACACTGTTATGGGACGCACATGAGTTCCACTGACTGCGACAAATGCGTGGTCACGCAAATGGGGTGCTGATAAATTCGTAAATATCCCTATTGGATCCTGTTTGTTTAATGGGGATTTTGATGGTTACTAAAATATATGTTTTACTGAATGAACATGAGGTAATTTCTAGATCAAAATATTGGTGAATGCCACCAATACCAACCGCAAGCTCGAACGTAGTTCGCAATAACTTGTGGTGTAAATGAAGCAGCTCTTGTCGAAAAATAATAAAGGAAATTATACCTAGAGCGTGGGAAGAGATGATTGCGGCAGAGAAGCATAGAATCTATCTGTTTCAGGAGTAAAACTGTATGAGCGGAACGTTGAGTATTTTGTAAAATCTCCCAAAGGGTAAAAAGCTGATGTTCATGACGTATCGCATTATAGGTGACGTTGGCACTTCGAATGAATGTGCTAAGATGGTCATTTATTTTTGTAAAGGCGGAAGCAATTTGGGTACTATAAGCTGTTAACCTATCTGTAGTGTCCGAAAACCAAGCACGATCTTTATATATTATTCGTTCTAGACTAGAGCAATGTTCCAGTAACTGTCAGTGGTGGCTAATTCATGTAACTGCGAATTAGTCGCTCCGTCACAACAGAAATTAAGTATATCTCCTAGGAATGCAATGCATTTCTTAACACGGGGGTTCTCCTTATGAGTAAAGTTAAACATTGCATTCGATAAGTTACTAATTTCTCTGCCAAGAGTGTTGCCAACGTAGTTAATGTCATCCTCCATTCGGGCCAATAAGGGTGGATACTTTGGTACCCCTGAAGGCCACGGTTTGAGCATATTTTCGGGGTTGATCTTCTCTCTCAAAACCTTAAGGTTTAAGGGAATTGAAGCCTGATATGCAATACAATTCGGCAAGTGCTTCAATGCCGCCCCGTTAGCAATCCGTATAGGCCTTTTTGGCATGCACTGTCCAAAGACAGAACGAATTGTATTCCCATGTAAATTATAAGATGCTGTAGGTTACAGTACATCTGAAATCATGCAACATAGGAATATAAGTAAAAATCAAGAGTGGAACAGAGAGAGAGAGAGCTAAAAAGCAGAAAAGAAATTATATTAATCAGAATAGAAACTATAAACCTAAAAGAGCCGGGTTATGTGTCATAGGCTCACAATATTGGTCTAAGGAAATATAAGGAGGTGGTGAGATATGTCCTAAAAATGAAACTTCAAATTCAGGAGACATTAGTTAGGTATTGTTACACGTGCCGACCGGTGTGGCACAGAAGTCAACGAACGGAAGTGGACTTTGTAATGTAAGATCTAGAGAAGGAAATGGAATGTCTGAAAAAGATGATACTATGCAGGAATTTGTAAGAAAGAGGTGGCTGCCATGTAAGAGAAGTGTTTCCATTGTGACAAAAAACTGAGGTAAGCGCGAAGTGAACAGCAACTCCCAGCATTTTTATGGCGCAGTAAGGGAGATTTATGTTGTATAGCAGGGAGTTTTGCTGAATTTTGAAAATGTTTGCAAATTTCCTGCACTAGGGGAATTCGGAATCGCCTTGAATAATATGGGGAGACATTAGTTGAAAACTAGCGACAGCCCGGGATGTCGCTAGAATTAGATCAGTTAGAAGATTTAATTTCTGGGGTTGTTGACGGTTGAGTCCCGGGGATTAGACGACCCCAGATTGCAGCCTCTGCGTGAATTTAGAGATCTTCTGCCGTTGTGGCGGATTGTTTGGATGTCCTATCCAAGCATCGCCACGGCAGAAGCGTACCTGACCCAACAGATATTCCCGGCGCTAAGGGTTCGGACTTTTGAACTTTTAGTGAATATTACAATTGCGTTATGATGAGGTAGTTTACATAATAGCCGAAGGATTTTATTATGTGAGTGTGCTTTTTTTCATCGTTTTATAGATTGCGTTGTGTGACCAGATCGTATCCACCGCTCCGGCGCTGGACATTGGCTTTGACGACTAAGTTAAGAACTATCTGAGAATGTTACACTTATGTATTGTGATGGGACGACTGTGCAAAAAAATTGTTCGGAGGATGTTGAAGTTATTTAATGGGATGCAGAATTAAGCATGTAGGGCATCTAGGCTCGACGTAATTAATTAAGTGTGATTTAGAGAAGGCTAAATATTATTTTGGGTTTGGAGAGATTATATTGGCAAAAACAAGTGAGATAATATGCCAGATACGGAGTATTACTTTGTTTGTAGCGAAATTAAAATTTGAAGCCGTGTGTGTCATCATCGGTGACTTTATGAGCTTAGCATATTCATAAACAGTGTTTAATATTATTTAATTAGCTGTAATTACGATGACGTAAGAAGAAAGTCATTGTTTACTTAAAATTGGAATGAACATTGGAATGAAAGGAAATAATGTTAACTTCACATGTAATTGTATTTTGAAAATTTCATCATGAAGACTTGAAGTTGGTGTTACTAAAATAATATATTTAGGGTTGAGAAGTTTTAAGAACTGGAAAGAAGCTTGAAAGTATTCTAGTTCTAGTTATGGTATTTGATGTTCGGAACACAGTCGTAATTGTTTCAGTTGTCCCTTTTTAGTTGAATTACTATAACTTTTTTGAGGGAATTTGTTTAAAAGATTACGGGAGACTGACAAGAACAAATTCGTTAAATAAGTATAAGAAATGTGTGTATGTGTCTTTGCTTTCCAGGATATATTTTAAGAATAAAAAAAAGTTGTGTGGGTTATTATGACTTTAAGGAATTCAGATTAATAATATCATTTATTGAACGAGAATTCATATAAAATATTGCCAAAGTAGTGGAGAACCATATTGGGTTTATTGTGCTAACCTATCTAGGAGAAATAAAATAAGAGAACATAAAAAACATTTGAACACATGGGAGGGGAGAAAGACAGAGATAGACAGACCTGAAAACATTTGTTTTTTTTTTCTTCCCTGGTTAGCTTCCGTTCTAATCATATAGGGTGTAATACTGCGTGCTCAATCTTAAAGAAATTCTAATGAAATTGTGACAGCTACTCTATAAATAAATATATCAATAAATTATTAAGGTGCATAATAGGGATGTAGTCTTGATACGTATATGATACTATCATATTTCTTTCGACCAGTAACTTTTTTAATGCGATAGTTTACGGGACTTGTTTGTTCCACAATGCGAAATGGCCCGTGATAACGATGTAGCAGTTTAGTCGTTTTGCCTTTCATTCTCGTTGGGGTGAATACTTTTACTAATTGTCCGGGTTGAAATTTAATGGTGCGTCTTTTTCTGTCAAATATTTTTTTGTACTTAATTTGTTTTTGCCTGATCCTTTCCTTAGCTAGTTGACGAGCTATCTGAATGTGCTTTTGTGTAGTTTGGACAAAGGGGTTGTCTGTGGTGTATTTTAGTTGAACTTCGTTGGGAAGAGTGGGATTTCGTCCATTCAAGAGGAAGAAGGGTGATTTTCCTGTAGTTTCTTGTTTACTCGTATTATATGCAAAAATGACATGCGGGAGTGCGGTGTCCCAATCCGTCTGGTCAGTTGACACGTAATGTGATAGCATATTGATTACAGTCTAGTTAGCACGTTCTGTAAGTCCATTGCAGGCTGGGTGATAGGCTGTGGTAAATGACGGGTGCACGCCCAGGATCTTTAAGAGGTGTTTCATTACATCACTTAGAAACACAGTACCTCTATCCGATAAGAGCTCTGCAGGGGAACCGTGCCGACAGATAATTTGCTCTAACACAAACTTAGCTACGTGCTATACAGAACCTTTAGGAATAGCACGAGATTCTACCAATTTTGTAAATTATTCAGTCGGTAGAACAAACATGATTTGCTGGTTTTAGAACGGTAGATGGGTCCAACCAGATAAATACCGCACCTCTCACCGATATAATTTACGGGTATTGGCTGTAAAATACCGGCTTGTTTAAAGTTTGCCACCCCATTTTCGAACTTGACAAGATTGGCTCGTGAGCCAGTACGTTCCAATATCTTTTTTCATCTCTACCCAATAATATCTGCAATGTATTTTTGTAAAAGCTTTCTGGAGTCCCATGTGACCGGACAGAGGTTCGAAATGCCATGAAGATAACATTTCGTTTTTCGGCTGATCAGGGACAACTAATAAGTTTAAAGAATCTGATCCTCCAGCATTTTGCGGCAGAGGACTCCTGATTTTAGAACTTAAGTATTTTCCTAGCGTTGTAAGCTGGGTTCACCGGTATTGGGGTTTACCAATCTGCCCCTTGCTTGTTGGCCACTTGAATTGGGGTTAGTCGGCAAATGGTCAAATTGTTCCACTATAGAAGAGTTTGGCTGGTCCACTGGAAAACAGGAAAGAGCGTCCGCGTCCGTGTGTTTTGCACCAGATTTGTAGAGGATATTCTTGAAGTTTTAATGCCCAGCGAACTGGTAGAAGACTGTCGAAGGAAATTTCACGGAAAATGTTTATGGAACATCTTAAGAGAAGCGGAAGTTTACGCACATTTAGAAAATGTGTCTCAGATAATATCCGCTAAGGCGTCAGAGGTATATATGACCTGCGACAAAAGACCTCAAGAAAGAATCTTGGTGCATTTCAATCTACGAGAACAGAATATTACTTAAGAGATAGTCAGAGCGAAATAGGACCAAGAGAAACTGAAGGTACAGGTAACCAGACTTGAATACCTTATATAAGACGCACGACAGATAAATAGAAGCCGCCAGTTAAGGATATCGGAAAGAGCCGAAAGCACAGAAAGAAGAATCCTAGGAGAGCCAGAGGAGATATTAGGAGAGCATCAGAGCGGACAGATACAACTGATTATGCAGAAGAGGAAAGAAGACCACCCAGATATCTGGAACTGACGAACCAACTCCATCAACAGATGCCAGTGCTTTTAACAGATGGATACTAATATGAGGAAGCTTTGGGTACCAGTTGCAGAAGAAGAAGTTTTAAAATTGTAGGAAACAGTCTTTCATAGTTATAGTAATTAAAGCTGTAGAAGAAATATAGATTTGATTTATATTGTTGGTGTAGAAGAAAGTAAAAAAGAGACTGTTTTAGATAGAATATAGGTGTAGAATTGTAAGGCTACTGGAATCCAGTAACCTGTAGGTTTAGTTAGTTCGTTAAGGTGGCAATTACATTATATTTGCTACATTTGAAAATAGTTTTGTGTATCTTGATTTAAAAATGAATAAAGTTAAAATAAAGTTTGCATAATAAAGCCTGGTATAGATTCCGAAAGTTGGGCTATTAAATATGCAGATTTTTCTTTATATTACTTTATTTTATGTGAATACATATTCCTACCCTCAATTCCCCTGTCTACCCAGCCAATTACTCTTTTTGTATATTATCTTGGTTTATTGAGTTATATAATTTTATATATAGTTGAACATATTTATTTTTTGTGATATGGTCATATTGTCATCTGAGGACAGCTGTGGTTGTTATCGCGGCGGGAGGTTATGCTGATAATATTTTATACATTTATAAAAGGAGAAAGTTTGTAAAAAAATTATATATTCGGGAGATGTAGGAATAACATCGATACATGCGGCATCCCGTCGTGTTACTTGCAAGTCATGCTTGGCTGTCAGGCGAAGGGCAAGAGCTTGCTGTCTTAAGCTGACGAAGTTTTGAATTAGTTGCCGTTTCCGCAGATATTTAACCCCTGGATTTGGCCCAAGCGGGAACACTTCCGTTCTAGAGAAATCTGCGTCGCTGGTTTATTTAACGGCCACAACTACGATCTCCGGTAATGAAACTTCTGATGCCAGGAACCTCCGCCAAGGACAAACTCACAGCAGTCCTTTTCTGAGAATTATTGTTGGTTGTAGACAGCTCACTAGCTGTTTATGTAAGCTAAAGGTATATGACAATTTTAAGATAAGCAAATCCCTTTCTTCAACTTCCAACTCTTTTGGGAACACCTCCTTCCTGAGCTCCCTAGTGACGTCCACTATATGAAGTAGAACTCGGTGAGTTAAAGTAGTGAGATTTTATACCGCTGTCGGAGGGGTAACCTTAAACCGTAAATGTAGTGACATCTTGTGTATTGGATACTGACAAATATCGGGATATCGGGATCTGAATATTACTTAATACACAAATGCATTCCAGAATCTTTCCTTTCCTCACTCGTTTGTAAAGGCGTATCTCTTACAGGAAGGCTACATTCTTAAACGGCGTCTTCATGTCTGTTCTGCAATCTTTACTATTGTTTTGTTCATTAGTAATTTTACAGAGGCATTGTGCTCTGACTTCGGTCGATCCACACTAACAGCTTATTTCCCATCCATTACTGTAAACTTATAAATTGCTCCACTGACCTGGTCCTACATTGCTTCATCTGAAGACTTCATATCGCACTAAGCTCTCATATATATTTAATCTCACCTGTGATTCCCTTAGTTTACTATATATTGCTGTGTAAGGTTTACACAGCAATTGTAAACTCCGTATTTGAGTTACCCTTATATTGGAAGTGTGATTGCATAATGATCCTGTCTCCAAAGCAATACACTGTCTCAAATTTTGGAACAATGTTGTAAATGCATTTGGTAGACCTAACAATGGGCTGTCTTCAGTATTACTATTTCAGTGAATCACTGTGAATATTGTCCACTTCCACTTATGCCAGGTGTATTGGTATTGCCAATGGAAATGTTTAAAGATATTCAAGAGAATATTTACAGTTGCCGGGTTATTCCGAAAGGCCTACCTGCTGTAGCTCTATGTAGTTAATTTTTTCGGGTACCTTTGAAATAATAATTTTTATCTGTTTTATCCTTGATGTTACCAAAACTAAGATGTTCCAAACCATTACCATAAATGTCACGGATAACTTATACATCTTTATCTGTGGAATTTTGTTAACTTAGTTATAACATTGTAGGGCGTAGGCTATCACGGCCGAAGTCCTTTCGTAATTAATGATTATCCGGGCTTGTAGGCTGTGGTCCAGTGGAGAAAATTCTTCCAGACGTTTCGTTCGAAACTGTGTCGAACTTCCACAGTGGCGTGGCCATAACACTCTCGTTGTACTCTCGGCTTCGACTGATACGGAACGTCTCGATTTCACGGGATTCTTATATGCTTTCTGAGTGGGCGGAGCCGACTTCCGGCCGGTGCGCTCCTTCGCGATAGGTTCCTCCGCTGCGTGATGAATTATTATTTAAGTGGAACTAGTAGGTATCCTATTTCAAACCTTGCCTAGGTGATTTTGTCATCCAGCAGGGAAGGTTTCTTAGGCTACATCCATGCTAAATATTACTGCCTGATGCAGCATGTTCCTTTGTAATGAATTGCTTCTCTCTTCTCTCATTGTTCAATTTAGCTGCCTATATTGTTGCATACCAGGATTGTAAGGGGGAGGAAAGACTTACAAACCTAATCTACAACTGGGGGTGTAGCTATAGGGATGGTAGAGCAAAATAAAACATAAAAGATCAATCTAAACCGACTAACTCTATTTTAAGAAATCTAGTAATTATACAGAGTACCCTCTGAATCTAGAAGAGACCAGGGGTGCTTTGGTAATTTAATATAATAATAATTTAATATAATCTTACCGTTGGTGATGTGTCAGGTGTATAGCTGGGCTTGTCCGGAGATGTATAATCTGCTGAGTCCGGCGGGGGTTATGGTATTCGTAGACACCCTGTCAGATAAATACTTCTGTTACCTCTCACAGGGACCGACACAGAGTCTCCTCTGACATCCCTGCGACGTTTCACCCCGAGGGCTAATTCTACCAGGCTTAAATAGCGGTTCTATAAAAAGTCCATTCAGCGATTCCCACTAACTATTAATTTTGCATAATACCGTTCGCATCATTGCGAAGTGTTTAAGCCTGTATTGACCTATTATTTCTTCTCGTCAGCAGAATCAGTCTGGGTCACATGTGGATAATTTCCTTATGCCAACAGACTGCCAGTCAGCGGAATTTACGTTTGACATACATTTCTGTTAGAATCAATACATGTTACAGAATACCGAAATTTCCAAATCTAGCTCAGCCTATACACGTAACACATCCCCTTCGCCTAGATTTTGCTGCCCTCAGCAAATCCAAACGACCGGTAACAAAATTTTTAAATACATAACAATAATTTACACTTACATAGGCAATAGAGCATACAAACATTTACATGTACATTTTTTTTTTTGAAAAGTCATAATTGTAACACCTGAAAAAGAAAATCAGAGGACAGGAAAATGGGAATGAGTTGCTGCGGGTTGGTTTCGAAGTATCCCACGCTGAATGAAGTCCATAGTTCCATAGAAACACACTGTTCCACCACTATGAGTTTATAGTTTTGGGAGACACTTCACAACACCTGATCACTGAAGGGTTGTAATTACTTCTTTAAGTTTGCCTAACAAGGCCCTAGCTGTCACAAGTAATGTAACTTCAAAGAGAAAACAGTTTAATGTGCTTCCTGCTCCAGTTTGATAGTCTTTTAAAACAGGGAAGCTGATGAAGAACCTCGGTTGTGGCTTGCTGTTTATATGATATCGTGTTCAAGCGTACGGTGCTCTTTGGTATTGCTTGGAAAAGTCTGTACTGAAGAGCCGATGAAAAGTTCGAAAGTGGAGTTTACTGTTTTTTAGAGTAGTCCACTTAGCTTACACTCGCCTACCTCAGGTGGGTCTGAGTTCTTGCAGGCGAGAACACGAATGAGTGACTTATAAGTTATTGTATTTGAGCCACTGTAAAAGTTTGCTGGGTAGAATTGCTTTGGTTTTTACCCAGGGTTTCACTGCGAAAGCCATGAGTCTATGAAGTTGAGGAGGTCCTCTGGAAAGATTTAGTGCCTTTCCAGACGCGAGTAGTCTTGGTTGCCACTCCTGATGTGATACTTGGTCATCTGGGGTGCTTTGGTTCTCCCAGGAAAGAGTAACGGCTAGGAACCCTGGTGTCTCTTCCGCTTTCTCCTTATGGTGGTGGTGTTTCCTGATGCTTCGACGTGTTTGTTCATCCATGCCGCAACAGAAAAACAAATGATCCAGAGTTAGGATTGATGCACAAGAATATTTCTATGGGGTGAGGATGGGTTAAAGTTCACGGGAATATATTTAAATGAAAGGGCTTTTCAGGTATCACATTACCAAATGAATATTTCTTATATCTATTTACAAATTATGGTTATATATAATTAACATAAATGGAACATGTATGGAATTTATGTGGAACCATTTTTAGAGGTAGAAGGAAAAAAATTGGTTAAAGTTTATAGAGAAAAAAAAATGAAATTTTATGTTTGCCTTATGGCTGAATAACATAAGTAAATAACCTATAAAAACTGCATAGATGTTCCACTTAAGTATGGTTGTTCACACATTAGTGATAAACTTGGAATAAATTACAAGTATTCTTCATAAGACCATTATACAATTGAATTATACATAATTAGTAGTAATATTGATAACAATTTAGCTAAAGAAAAGAAGTTAATTTAATGAGTAGTACTTGTTATAAATTATAGGGCATTATTTACAAAAATCATGTCTAATGACTTGCCATAATAGCATCTATATACTGGATTAGACCTATGCCTAACAAATGTCTACTGTTGTCATAACATCAGTCAAATATCAGAGTTAAACATGTCTTACTATTTTGTTGCAATAAATCTTGATGCTACTGAAGTAAAGTGTTTCTAGAGTTACATAACATATCTTCATAATACATGGTAATTGAAGTCACATTGATACAATCATCTTACAATCTATGAGGATATCCTATGGCTTTATGTTTTTGCATAAATATAGCAAAAGTAACTCTGACATTTGCTGGTTTAGCACTGATTGTTTAAACAAGAGGTATAATGTTTCTTTTCTTCTTTTCGCAAAAAAGGTGTGATCAAAGATATCGATAAATAATATCGATCTTATTATCCGGAGATATGATGTACTCTAGTGTCACTGGATGTTAAAAACAAGTGTTAAATTACAGTGCATTGGGTTGTCTTATAAATGAAATGTTAATTGACAATAATTAAGTCTTCTCTTGTTTATTAATCCCTAACAAATTTAGGCATGCTTTTATAGCATGGTAATTATGAGTGATAGCAAAAGAAAGGGAGGGGGTTTGTAGGTTGTAGATCTCATCGTGCTATGACCTGTAAACAGAACTTGATATAACGATTAGTTTAATCTTGGTCATTGGTCATGTCTCAGATCCATAATGAATATTGTCAAAGGATGTATTTGAGTAATGTGCTGGCCACTGAATCAAAAGTTCAATAAATGATAGAGAAACTGACTGGTGTAAGAGGGAGTACCTTTAGAATAGCATACCCCGATAATTACATCAAGTTGATCAGCCTGCTTTGATAAAAACTAAATATAAGTCATGGGTTTCTTTATCAATACTTAAAGGTGAATTGGGGAAACAGCTGAGTTCTATGACTTAGAACCTTAGGTAACACCTTATTTAAAAAAAAATTCTGTGCTTTTCTTATCACATGATTTGGGTCGTTTATTGAGTTTGCTCTTCAGTCATCATAGCTAATACAATTTCTTATATGGTCTTAGGATTTGTGGTTATCTCTATTCAGTTACACTATCACAATCATACTTTATTATAAGCTAATGAAGGGGGCGCCTTCCCTCCATAGCACAAAACTTCACATTCACGCTGCGCAGCTCTCATTCATACATAAACATTAATGTTATTTTGTCTTCACAACTTCTTTATTTACACTGATCAGTAATTATATAGCTTGGCAGTAGTATACAATTGAGCGTTTCAGCACAGTGTAGATAAGATGTTGAACTCTCCTCTGTGTTAATATATGAGTGATGTAGAATGCTCATTGATTTAGAACTCTCCTATTTGAAAATCGAGTTGTAAAAGAAGGGGAGTGTTGGCGTAGTGCCGTTCTCCCCTGTGCAGTGAGATGTGTTTGAGGGTGGGGTGATGATGATGATGATGATGATTGTGTGTGTGTGTGTGATGTGTAATGTGTGATGGGTGGGATGGGTAACGCGGGTTCCGGGAATGTTTGAATTAAATGTGAATTCTTTTCGATGTGTGTGTGTGCTTGAACTCTCATGTATGAATATCGAAGTCTAGGGTTCGATATTGTGATGGGGCGGGGTGGGTAACGGGGGTTCCGGGGATGTTTGAATTAAATGTGAATTCTTTTCGATGTGTGTGTGTGCTTGAACTCTCATGTATGAATATCGAGTGTAGGGTTTGATATCTATTACGTTTAGTGCTTCGATGTCTGTGCTTGAACTCTCATGTATGAATATCGAGTGTAGGGTTTGATATCTATTACGTTTAGTGTATGATATATGATGTAGTATCGTTATTCTTTAGATAAAAGAATATCGAGAGAATGATTAGGTATGTTTACTGGGAGAGATTTATGAAAATAAATGTAATAAGACATTCTGGTAAGGGGTGTTCCCTATGCAGAATCTCTCCTTGAGCTATTGTATCCAAGAGCGATGTAAAGGTTAAGAAAAGGTTAAATTCCATTCCCACATCGAGGTACGAGAAAATATAAATCTATTCCACATTGAAGTATAAGGGTGATGACGTGTTGTCATTCCTCAAGATTTGTGCATATGTGTATATGTGTGGGCGTATAAATATTCATCTATGAATATCGAGTTCTCGGGAGGATTCATATATATGAACATAGAGTCCTCGGTTCGATACCCATTCATGTACGATAGGAGAAACACTAGTCCTCCTCCAGTACAAGCGACGAGAAGGTGGAAGGGGGGGGAACGTGATAAAACGGTAATATAGTAAATTCGAATTAACAGGTCTCACCCTGTCCCGCCAGCTCGGGAACGAACGTGTCCTCACTTCACACAAACCCTCCGTACGTTAAGTACAATCGACGATAGGATGGGGAGGGGGGAGACAGGTATGATCACGTTTCATCACCCATCTGCTCACTAGGGAACGAATGCATTCTCACTTCACATCGCAACGTCAAGATGAGTGGAACAACAACACCTATCATTGAAAGTGATACCAGATTCTGGGAGAATCTACGCAATTTCGAAGATTTGCAAAAGCATTGGGTTCAGCACCACGATGAAACGTGTGATGGAAAGATGCATCAAGTGATTTGCAAGAATCCTTCCCATCCTGATTCGATCACATCTTATGCTCAATACGGAAAGAATTGTAAAGTGTACCTCGGGTAAGTAGAATTATAATTGTGTGTTAACGTGAAAGTGTTGTTATGTGTTAGATAACTAATGATAAATATGTTTATTTCAGTAAAGCCCAAAGTGAAGATGTGGCATGCCAGTCCGAACAGGATCAAGGTGAAGATGTGTGCGGTCCGTACAATGATCGTCCGTTTAAGGATATCGGTACATCGAAACCCGAGGAGGAAGTCATAGAAAAGTGAGTATAAAATAATAAGAGTTTTACGTTAACAAGTGTATTAAATATTCACGATGTTGAGACATAGTTCGTGTATGTCCGCAGATCCAGTAAGAAAGGAGACAAGAAAAATGAGAAGACGAACTGCAAACCGAGAATCGTCAAAGCCAAGAAGACGTTCGATCAAGACAGTTTCATCATAATGATGTTCGAACCCTTCACACCCTTCGCAGAAGAAGTAGAGGAGGAAGTTGCGAGTGATGGTAAATAGTGTGTGCATGAACGATAACGACATCTCCATCAGCATTGACTTGCGTGTGAACATAGGATTATACAATGAACTCCCATCACTTTACATTAAAGCCACACATGACGATACGTTTGTGTATATTACAAAAGAGGATTGGGAGGTAATAATGTCAAATTTGTGTGTTTTGGATACGTATCTGAAAGATGGTAAGCATCCATGTGCACCGTACAGTGAAAATATAATATATGCATTTAATATAATGTTATGCATGAATAAGATGCAAGAAATAACGTTTGTGAATACATGTTTAAATGTGGGCAGTATAAATCTGAATAGTACTGCATTCAACGGACTTAAAACACTAATTCCATATATTGAAAGAAATTTATATCAGTTGTATGATATTCATAAATCATTATGTTCATATGATGCAAAAAGCAGGAGTGCAAGGAAGAGGATATTGGAGATGTATGTTAAAGTCAATAAAAAGATAATTTGAATTTGTAATGTTTTATTTATTACACCTATATGATAGATTGTACAACATGAGTTAATGGTTTATAAGTGAATAATTTATCATGAATAATTAAACAGAATAATGAAGTTTGTGCAGGAAAATTTGACGATGCTTGAACTTCCAATCTGACATTCACTGCCCCCGTCACAGTATCCTCAGGTTGATGAGAGCAATCGATGACGAATAGCGGTGCATATTTCAGAAAGTCGTTCCTTTTCAAAAGAGGGTAATTCTCCTTTCCATAGTAGGATGATTGAAATTTGGAATATTGATCATACAGAGATGCAAATTTCGAATTGGCGAAATCCAAATTCATATCGTGATAGGGGTAAGATTCACTGTTGAGATAAAGTTTCAGATTGGTGATATTACAATTATCAAATAGAGAAGCATCCTTAGCGAGATGATTCAATCTATCCACTTGTGCACCGACTATGACGAAACGTGGTTTTTCAAGTTTAGTCGTGGTTGCAATGTTCCATGTGAACGCTTTAGTTTGAGGTACAGCAGGTTGAGTGTGAAGGTCCAAGGTTCGAAATGCGACGTGTAGAGGTTTATCCGATTTGACGAGTTTAAGTTTATCAACTCGTTCAGAATCTGAAAGTCGAAGTACAGGCATCCTCCATTCGAGTCTAGTTAGTTGTATGGTTGTAGGATCGTTTCCAATGATACAATTATTAGAATCCTTAGATCTAATGAGAATAAGTTCAAACTTGCTATTAAGTATGACCTCCTTGTGATCGTCGGCGAAACCCAGCAACATCGAAAGAGGAACGATAGCATTGAAGATACCATTCGATGTATTCACGATGTCTACCACACCTCCAGGATAGATCCATCCAGCATTTAGTAAACGATTCGATTGCAGTTCATTCAGTGCAGCATAGTTACGCATCGTTGATGAAATACCCGGATTCCTAGTTCTATCAATAGTCGTTCCATTCATATCCAGACGAATCTCATCGAATAGGAATGCCATAGCATTGTTACTCAATTTCGATGTGGCAACGGTGCCGTCGGGTTTAGTGAGAGTCCCCTCAATGTAGAGATAACTTCTACTAGGAAGCGTGTACAAATCTTCAGCTTGACATGGAATTCTAATTTCATCGTTCACATCGAGAGCTGACGTATTGTACGGTAGGAATACGTGTTCTTCCTCCTTACTGATCTTATCATCAAAGGTCGGAATCCCGGTCACGTCCAACACATCCATCATAGAACCTTGAAGCCTAAGTTAGCGAGAAATCTTCGATTAGACGATGTGATTAGCTTGCGGGTCGATGATCGAGTAGAGGTCAATCTCGAGAGATGTTTTTTAATATAGCATCGTCTCTTAAAACTTATACCCATTACGACGTATGTGCAATCGTACAGTGATGGTTTCGTTCCTGAAATCTAACTTATCGCCGTTCTGGTCTACCACTCTAATGTCGAGATGATCAATGAGATTCGTATCGATGATTGGTAAATATATAGGACTTGATGGTTCCTGCGAAATATGATAACCTGGAGGTACCGATGGAAAAAATTCATACAGAGAATGACCACTTTTACCATTGATGAAAGATCCCGTTGCAAGACTACACGCGATACGTATGATGCTGACTTTGAATATGTTAACCAAATCATTAGACTCGGTCAGCACGTTTGCCGGTACCCTCTGTTTAGAGGTGAAACCGAGAAGAGAAGCAATAGATCTCTCACGACTAAAGTCGATAATATAGGGAGATTGAATTTCTGATTTCATGGTGTTATTATTAGCACGTAGAATAAAGTCGTCACCGATGTCGAGAGCATCCTTGATCAATCTGGCGATATCATCCAATTCATAAGTACCCGGTGGAATTACTATACGTTCGACTTTTCCATCGCGAACGTAATGGAATAGATTATTACTCTCGTCCACATTCGGAATCGAGTAAAAAGTCTCAAAATTCAATAGAGCTATCTCGTAATGTCCGTTAGGATCCAGATGTAATGGTGGATTTAGAAATGTAGAGAAGCTGGTATCACTACCACTCACGGTGATCGTGTAACTCATCGAGGAGAAACTGAAGGCACAAGTGACCGCAAATCACAGAATCGAATTCTTGAAATCTCGTCGTATTATATAGGAGCTTGACACCCGAAAGGTACGTTTCTATCTCTTCCGGAGGTCTCAGATCGCCGAAACTGTCAAAGTAGTAGGTAACGTCACCATCCTTACGTACAGCAACCCAATGTGTACCAGGGTTATTTGATGTATCCAGATTCACTACTATTCTCTCATAGTATCGAGGATGTGGAGGTAGTTTATCGATCATGCAGACACCTCTAAAATGTGGAATGTGTAGACGTCGTGCATACGAATCGATCTCGTTAGCACTCAGGGCTTTTTACGGGATAAATATAGGCCTCGCCCCGAGTTTTTTGATCGAAGATATAATCCTCTACCCTTACGACGTCTCTTACGGCGAAGACCTTTGCCCTGAGCCAAAGATTCCATGCGCTCGTTGTGACGTGTTAATTCCGCAAGTTGTTTTGCATCCGAACGTTTCTTATTGACAGCCGTAGCAATCTGAGCAGCACCTCCAGCTAGACCACCTGCTGCACCTAGAGCTGCTAAAAGTGGTAGCAAAGGTAAGAAACCACCTCTCTTGTTGCGACGTTTACGCATGCCAGCGCCTGCTGCCAATTTACCCTTCATAAGTGTAGTCACAAGTCGAGCTGCAAGTCGTTCGCCCAAAGAAGCGTCGGCAGACTTTACACGTCTCCAAGCTTTCTCTACCAACACCTTATCGGCTAGACGACGAGATTCTGTATCAGTACTCTCTGCGTAAGCCCGATCGTGATCGAGACACGCTGAATCTAACCCGTTCACCGGTAAGTCACCTCTCTGCAAGCGTTTATGTAGTTTAGTTCCGGGACCGCAGAAACGATAACCCGGTAAATGTGCCTCAAATGGTAATGAATTAATCAAGGAATTAAGAATTCCCGAACCTTTGCGTGCACGTGTAGAGCGCATGTCTCACTATGAAATAAAAAAGGCAAAACGTGTGCTTTATAAGTATACGATTCCTATGACGATTGGCTAAATCCAGTAAAGACATAGATTGCCCTTATCACGAACGAGATAAAAGACAAAACTTATGCTTTATAAGTATTAGTCGCGATATGGAGATAGTAAAGCAAAAGTGTACACTACCCATACAGGTGTTAGATTTCGAGGATGACATTCGCAAAGGACGACACGGTACGTTGTTTCCGAGTAACGTTAGAGCGCTCATACTGGGCAGTTCAAATGCTGGAAAAACGAACGTTTTACTCAACCTGCTTATTCACGAGAATGGTCTGAGATTCGAAAACCTCTACATATACTCGAAATCGTTGCAACAACCTAAATATCGATATTTACTCAGGTTACTGAAAACTATACCCGATATAGGTGTATTTACGTTCGATGAGGGTGATAAAGTAATTCAAACGTCGGATGCTAGAGAAAATTCGATATTCGTATTTGATGATGTGATAAATGAAAAACAGGGTAAGATAGCTTCATATTACAGTATGGGTAGACATCGTAATGTCGATGCTATATATTTAGCACAATCATATGCTAAAGTACCTAAACATTTAATTAGAGATAATGCAAATATGATTATATTCTTTAGACAGGATAATCTCAATTTAAAACATATATACGAAGATTATGTAAATACCGATATGTCCTATGATGAATTTAAGGATATGTGTAAACATATATGGGAGAGTGATGAACGATCCTTTGTTGTTATAGTACCAGAATATCCACTGAACGAGGGACGCTACCGTCACGGTTTTGATCGCTTTATCAGAATGAATAAATACAGGGTGTATATAAATGAATATCGGGGCTTTAACTCTTTATAATATTTATTACATTCAACTTGCAGTTATAAATGATATGTCAAATGAAAAAGCAACTCAAACAGTTTGACCAAGAACCTTATAAATGTTGAATGTGACTACCCTTTGTCACATGGCGCACATCAAGTCTATAGCCGAGTTCTTCCCAAACGTTGACAAGTGTGTATTCAGTAATTGTAGCAACAGCTGCTTCAATCCGGTTTCTTAATTCAGGGAAGTCAGCTGGTAGCGGAAGCACCTACACACGATCCCTGATGAAGCCCCAAAGGTAAAAATTGCATGGCGTTAGGTCAGTAGAACGTGGAGGCCATGCATAGCAAGCCCTGTCATTGGGGCCCTTGCAGCCTATCCAGCACTCGGGTACAGTGACGTTCAACCATCGCGTACTTCGTTATGCCAGTGAGGTGGCGCACCATCTTGCTGGAAAATGAAGTTCTGTCTCATTTTCTTCCAACTGAGGCAAGAGCATTGCTCTAGTGTATCAAAGTAAGAAGTGCCAGTTACAGTAGGTTAACCAAAAAGGAAAGGCCCATAAACTTTTCGCCGGGATACGGCACAATAAAGATTTACTTTAGGGGAATCTCGTTGCATTTGTACCATCTCGTGGGGATTTTCTGAGCTCCAGATGCACACATTATGAGTGTTAACATTTCCGCTAAGGTGAAAGGTCGATTCATCACTGAAGACAATACGATCCGTAAAATCGACATCGTTATGAAACATGTCGTTTGCGAAGTTGGCACATAGTTCGTGGTCTGTCGGCTTTAGAGCCTGCAATAACTGTAAATATAAGGACGTAGCCGTAAGCGTTTTCTTACAACTTTCCAAACAGACGACACAGGAACTTTCCTTGCGGACTGTTTTCTTTGGGCTACGGGTGAACGACTCTCTCACTCGCTCAACAGTCTCTTCACTTACTCTTGGTCGTCCCGTGCTTTTCCCTCTAAAAAGGCAGCCGGTATCTTCAAAATGATGATACCATCTACGAATGTTATTATCACTAGGAGGGTCACTACCTAATGCGGAACGCACGTTGCACAATAACTACAGATTCGGTCTTTGAAAACTGCAAAACACAAAACGCTTTCTGTTTACTAGTCGCCTTCTTTGCTACTACCGCTCTCTAGCGGACTGTGGCGGAAACATTGCACGCACATGCGCACTGGTGCCAACAAAAAGAACTGTCTGAGTTGCTTTTTCATTTGACATATAATTTATAACTGTAAGTTTAATGTAACAAATATTATAAAGAGTTAAAACCCCGATATTCATTTATATACACCCTGTAGAATAATCCATCACTTAAGCAATGAGTATCGACAGGTTCGGATCCCGAAGAATCATACCCTCTAGGGGTGTGTTCAATCGATATATCATAACTAGAGATGGATCGGGAAACTATCGATTCAAGGGAAAGCGGTTGTGCAATATTCACGACCCTGAAGAAGGTGACGATGCATCGACTAAACGTTATGTGGATACGCATACGGCTGACGTCGAGAATCGAATGCAGATCTTCACCGAGCAGACCTCGTATCAGCGTATGGGCGAGTTTGAAGCTATGCTTAGGGATCACATACAAAAATCGCTCGACATCCAATACAACAATTTAATGGAGTACTTAAGTAAATATGCATTTAAACGTGATTCCGAAAATAATGTCATTTTAGATGGTATAAGAATGAAAACGCTGTTGGACCCCCTTCACGAACACGATGTTCCTAATAAAAAATATGTAGATGATAGGATTCCAATTCACGACTCTAATGAAACTCTATCATTTCGAATGAAGAGATTGAAGGATTTAGCCGACCCGATAGATGATAGTGATGCAGTCACCATGAGTTATGTTAATCATTTCTTTATACAGAAACATAATGAATTGCAAACGGGTTTAACTGAGACTATAACAAACATTGCCGATACTATTACACGGAAACAGAATGAATTACAAAGTCAGTTAACTAGAACAATCACCTCCGCTAGCGAGACTATTACTACAGCTGTAGAAAAAGAAGTGAAAGAACTAACCGCACGACAAACGGAACTTGATAATAAACTAATCACTATAAATAATGATATTCATACTATGAAAACACGAATGAGAAATGTTGTAAACACTATGTTACAACAATTGAAAGCACAACTCATAATTTCATTGCAAACACGTCCGTTTCGAGGTCCCTCTTTAAGGTATACGTTAACATCGGGACTCGAATACTATAAAGTTCCTGGAAATGGAAGTGTACTCTCGTGTTCCATCGTATCATCGGTACATCCGCATGCTGTAAATGATACATTGTTTGCAATAAACGGAAGATTAGTTGAAAGATATCCTGTAAGAGTTGAAACTGGCGATATTCTATCGTTTACAGCGCCAGTCGGACGTGCTAAAGATGGTCATTTATTAAGTATAGAACTGATAGTTTCATATAAATTAGCAGTAGCTGATTAATTATACATTCATTTCGATATGGATGCTGAAGCTATAAGACTTAAGGAATCCATTGCCCGTCACAGTAGGGCAATAAGAGAAAAGTTACGTTCTCTCAAAGGAATGAAATTCGAAACGCAACGAGTCATGTCTGAAGTTCTTCAACCTGTAACCGAACCATTGAAAGTAATAGCGAAAGCACACCAAGACAACAACGACGACGACGACGACGACGAAACTACAGATGATGCTAACTGATCTGATCTCGTGTCAAAGTATCTACACAAGGTTCGAACTGCCAGTTCGAGTGACATGGACAATACTTACGGCATACGTTACGAGGATAATGAGTATAAATTGGGTAACAAGACAGTTGTGTTTAAATCTGATGGTGTTCAGATAGGAACAGAAACGTATGAACCCACAGCAGGCTTATATGAATTATTATTTAAACGTTTACCTCGCAAGACATCGTACACAGATGATGATTTAGACGTGTATTCGCAAATCTTACAAAATACTCAAGTTTACAGACACGGTTATTCAAGAGATGGACGTTTAAGAGCAAATCGAGGGTTCAAGTATCGTCATATCATTCGTGACCTTGTTAGTAATCGAACTGGATTTGGTTTACGTTGGAAAGAACATGTACCGCAGAGAAAATTAGATTACATCTACTGGAACGATCCGAATGAAATAATAAACAGATTAAGATTATTAGTTGCGTCGAGGGATGCAGGTAATTTGAATCACTCACCCGAGATAGAAGAAATTATTACAGAACTTAAAACATCAAAAATTATAGCATGATAAAACGTCGCATTGCAACCGAGTTACATGCACCAGCTAGAAGACGATTTTTACGTCGTAAGATCATAAGCAAAGGAATGAACGATTTAGTAGAAATATACATTCATACTTAAACATTAATGCTATTTTGTCTTCACAACTTCTTTATTTACACTGATCAGTAATTATATAGCTTGGCAATATTTATAGGGAAAATCACTTGCGCGAAAGAACCCTTTTATAACAGCTTTATCTATATCAAATCAACATGAGAGGCATACACAACCTAAGGGTCTCGCGAACACCAAAGGATGTACCCTCTGTCGCTCATATACAAAACTCTTATAGCTTGAAAGCATGAAACTTGAAGATACCATCGTATATGCATATATATATTCACTAAAACTGTTTCGGAAAATCTTGCGATGTATTCGGAACAGAACACATTACTAATAGAATCTATAAACACTTAAAATAGCCTATAAGAACGCCTCTGGGTTGTTCTTAAGGTCAAAGGGTACTACAAGCATACGTTATCTTCACAAATCCTAAACATTTGGTTGCAATGATCATAACTTATAACTTCTAAGCACAGAGAATATAAGGTAACATTGACATGATTTATAATAAAAAAAACGTGGTGTACCACTGGTATATCTTTAAAAGTATGGAGGGGGGTAAACGAAGCGAAAAAGGTGTGTTACCTATACGGGGGAAGGTTCTGAAGGCGAATTGTTAGGGGGAGACGGGGTAGTCATAAGATTAGGGGTTGTAACTAAAAAGACACCTCTTGGAGTTGGGGCGGTTTTTATGGTCTCGGGCGAGCGGGCCATAGCTTTGCGCCAACCAATGATTTGGCAACACAACTTCATAGATCGGTAGCCCACTATGGCAAGAAATATTAGGATCACGATACCGGTAATAATAGTAACAGTATCGTGGAACACTGCGGGTACCAGTCCGGCGGCGTCGGTTCCCGGTATACGTGTGGCTATTAGAAGCTCTGGACGCCGAAATAACACAACTAAGAGAAGAAGTGTTAGAAGAGAAACCCAGATAAGAAGGAAGTGTGGCATCGGCGAGGGGTCATATGTGAAAGTAGGCATATTTGGGATAACGGGGGGTAAATTTGATAAATTAAGATGGGGTACTTCCACGGACCAATTTGCGTTTAAGCACTGGGTGAGATTTGTAAAGGTAAGATGTTCCGTCGTAGTCCATGGGGAAACCTTTAGGGAGGGTAAAGAGGTCCATCCTGCCGGAATTAGATGCAGTGTTTGGGGTTTGGGGAAATCAGAATCAAAGCAAGGGAAGCGTTCTGGGATATACACTACGTGGCCTAATTTAAGTTCGCATGAACAGGGTAGTGCGATGTGGAGGGCTCCCGGAGAATTTGGGGATCTTATGAGTGGTGTGGTTGCAAGTAAGTTCATTCGGATCCTGGGGGTGAGTAATAACATATTCATCCTTAGCAATTTCAGTAATTATCATGTGATTGCCCGTATGACATCTAAAGGGGCAGTAATTGTTCATCTCAGAAGCCGTCATTCCTTGTAACAATTTAGTAGCACATAAGGGTGTAAATAAGAGGTCGTTGCTAAATCGAGGTATATAACACAATTTAGTATTAAATGGATCGCGAAGTTTGAGATCCGACCCTGTTATGGGACGTACATGAGTTCCGCTGACTGCGACAAATGCGTGGTCATGCAGAATATTACAAGTGTCATTCTTCCATGCAAATGGGGTGCTGATAAATTCGTAAATATCCCAATTGGATCCTGTTTGTTTAATGGGGATTTTAATGGTTACTAAAATATATGTGGTACTGAACGAGCATGAGGTGATTTCTAAATCAAAATATTGGTGAATATTATCAATGTCAACCGCAAGTTCGAACGTAGTTCGCGATAATTTGTGACGTAATTGAAGCAGCTCTTGCCGAAAAATATGAAAGGGAATTAGTGAAAGTGGGAATATATGATTGCGGCAGAGAAGCATAGCATCTATCTGTTTCAGGAGTAAAACTGTATGAACGGAACGTTGGGTATTTTGTAAAATTTCCCAAAGGGTAAGAAATTGATGGTCAGTTACCATATCTAGTTCATGACGTATCGCATTATAGGTGACGTTGGCACCGCGAACGAATGTGTTAAGATGATCATTTATTTTTGTAAAGGCGGAAGCAATTTGGGTACTGTAAGCTGTTAACTTATCTGTAGTGTCCGAAAACCGAGCATGATCTTTATATACTATTTGTTCTAGGCTAGAGTAACGTTCCAGTAACTGTTTGTCAGTGGTGGCTAGTTCATGTAACTGTGAACTTGTCGCCACGTCACAACAGAAAATGAGTATATCTCCTAGGAATGCAATATCTTTCTTAACACGGGGGTCCTCCTTATGAGTAAAATTAAACATTGCATTTGATAACTTACTAATTTCTCTGTCAAGAGTGTTGCCAACGTAGTTAATGTCATCCTCCAGTCGGGCCAATAAAGGTGGGTACTTTGGTCCCCCCGAAGGCCGCGGTGCGAGCATATTTTCGGGGTTGATCTTCTCTCTCCAATCCTTAAAGGTTAGGGGAATTGAAGCCTGATATACAATACAGTTCGGTAAGTGTTTCAATGCCGCCCCTGTAGCAATCCGTATAGGCCTTTGGTGTGCATTGTCCAAGGACAGAACGACTTGTATTCCCCAGTAAAGTATAAGATGCTGTAGAGTACAGTACATCTGAAATCATGCGACATAGGAATGTAAGTAAAACTCAAGACCGGAACAGAGAGAGAGAGAGAGAGAGAGAGAGAGAGAGAAAGAGAGAGAGCTAAATAGAGAAGAAGAAGAAAAAAAAAGAACAGAAAAGATAATACACTAATCAGAATAACAACTATAAACATAAAAGAGCGGGGTTTTGTGTCATAGGCTCACAATGTCGGTCTAAAGAAATATAAGGAGATGGTGAGATATGTCCTAAAAATGAAACTTCGAATTCAGGAGACATTAGTTAGGTATTGTTACACGTGCCGACCGGTCAAAGAACGGACGTGAACTCTGTAATGTAAGATCTAGAGGAGGCAATGGACTGTATGAAAAAAAAGTGATACTATGCAGGAATTTGTGAGGAAGAGGTTGCTACCCTGTAAGAGAACTGTTTCCGTTGTGACAAAAAAACTGAGGTAAGCGCGAAGTGAACAGCAACTCCCAGCATTTTTATGCCGCCGTAAGGGAGATTTATGCTGTATAGCTGGGAGTTTTGCTGAATTTTGTAAATGTTTGCAGATTTCCTGCACTAAGGAAATTCGGAATCGCTTTGAATCATATGAGGAGAGATTAGTTGAACACTAGCCACCGCCCGTAATGCCACTAGAACTAGATCAATTGGAGGATCTGATTTCTGGGGTCGTCGAAGGTTACGAGTCCCGAGGTCTAGACGACCCCAGGTTGCAGCCTCTACGGGAGTTCCGGGAACTTCTGCCGTTGTGGAGAATCGTCTGGATGACGTATCCCAGCATTGCCCAGGCAGAAGCATACTTAAGCCAACGAATCTTCCCCGCGTTAAGGGGTCGGGCTTTTGAACTTTTAGTATTACAATTGCGTTATGATGAGGTAGTTTACATAATCGCCGAAAGATTTTATTATGTGTGTTTTTTTATCGTTTTATAGGCTGCGCTCAGCGAACAGATTTTATCTACTGCTCCGGTGCCGGACAACTAAGGTAAGAAACTATCTGAGACTGTTATCGCTTATGTATTGTGATGGGGCGACTGTGCAAAAGAAGAATAGTTCTGGGGAAGTTGAAGTCATTTAAAGGAATGCAGAATTAAGCAAGTAGTGCATCCAGGCTTGACCTAATTAATTAAGTGTGATTTAAAGAAGGTTAAATATTATTTTGGGTTTGGAGGGATTATATTAGCAAAACAAGCCATATAATATGCTAACTACGGCGTATTGTTTTGTTTGTAGCGAAATTAAAATTTTGAAGCCGGGTGTGTCATCGGTGACTTTATGAATTTAGCATCTTCATAAACAGTGTTTACTATTACCTAACTAGCTGTAAATACGGAGAGGTAAGAAGAGAGTCATTGTTTACTTAAAATTGGGATGAACATTGGATTGAAAGGAAATTATGTTAGCTTCACATGTAATTGTATTTTGAAAATTTTATCATGAAGGCTTAAAGTTGGTGTTATTAAAATAATACATTTAGAGTTGAGGATTTTTAAGAATCTGGAAAGAAACTTGAAAATATTCTAGTGTTGTCTCTAGGAGTTAAATTAATAATCTTTAATCGTAGTAC
Source organism: Mantis religiosa (assembly GCA_030765055.1). Classification (NCBI taxonomy): domain Eukaryota; kingdom Metazoa; phylum Arthropoda; class Insecta; order Mantodea; family Mantidae; genus Mantis; species Mantis religiosa. The sequence continues at coordinate 66,973,370 of CM060947.1, read as the reverse complement.
AAATATAGCTGAAAATTAGTGAGGTTATTATTTTAATTTGATCATGCTTGGATTGTTTGTTTCTTCGGTTATTAGTTCGCGTCAATGTTTTAGTAAGGGTTATGAAATGTGTGTATGTGCCTTTGTTTTCCAGGATATATTTTAAGCACAAAAAGTTATGTGGATTGTTAGGAATTTAAGGAATTCAGATTAATAATAAGATCATCTTATTGAATGAGAATTCATATAAAATATTGCAAAAGTGGTGGAAAACCATATTCGATTTGTTGTGGTAAACTATCTAGGAGAAAGAAAATAGAAAAAACATTTGAACACCTGGGAGGGGAGAAAGATAGAGATAGACAGACCTGAAAACATTTGTTTGTTTCTTTTTTTCGGTTTGCTTCCATTCTTAATCATATAGGGAGTAATACTGCGTGCTCAATCTTAAAGTAATTGTAATGAAACTGTGACAGGTACTCTCTAACTAAATATATCAATAAATTATCAAGGTGCATAATAGGGATGTAGTCTTGGTACGTGTATGATACTATCATATTTCTTTCGTCCAGTAACATTTTTAATGCGGTAGTTTACGGGACTTGTTTGTTCCACAATGCGAAATGGTCCATGATACCGATGAAGCAATTTGGTCGTTTTGCCTTTCATTCTCGTTGGGGTGAATACTTTCACTAATTGTCCGGGTTGAAATTTAATGGTGGGTCTTTTTCTGTCAAATATTTTTTTGTACTTAATTTGTTTTTGCCTGATCCTTTCCTTAGCTAGTTGACGAGCTATCTGAATGTGCTTTTGTGTAGTTTGGACAAAGGGGTTGTCTGTGGTGTATTTTAGTTGAACTTCGTTGGGAAGAGTGGGATTGCGTCCATACAAGAGGAAGAAGGGTGATTTTCCTGTAGTTTCTTGTTTACTCGTATTATATGCAAAAATGACATGCGGGAGTGCGGTGTCCCAATCCGTCTGGTCAGTTGACACGTAATGTGATAGCATATTGATTACAGTCTGGTTAGCACGTTCTGTAAGTCCATTGCAGGCTGGGTGATAGGCTGTGGTAAATGACGGGTGCACGCCCAGGATCTTTAAGAGGTGTTTCATTACATCACTTAGAAACACAGTACCTCTATCCGATAAGAGCTCTGCAGGGGAACCGTGCCGACAGATAATTTGCTCTAACACAAATTTAGCTACGTGCTCTACAGAACCTTTAGGAATAGTACGACCTTCTACCCATTTTGTAAAGTATTCAGTTGCTAGAACAATCATAGTGTTACCCTGTTTGGAACGATGAATCGGACCGATGAGGTCAATGCCAAAGCGTTCTGCGACATTATTAACGGGAATTGGCTATAAAAGACCAGCTGGTTTAACATTTGTCAGTCCTTTTCGCCCTTGGCAAGATTGGCATGTGCGGACGTATTTTTCAATGTCTTTCTTCATCCCAAGCCAGTAATATCTGGAATTGATTTTTGTAAAAGTTTTCTGGAATCCCATGTGTCCTGACAGAGGATCTGAGTGACAGGATATTAGGATTTCGTGTTTCAGCTGATCAGGGATGACCAATAAGTGTAAAGGCCCTGAACTTCCTGCATTTTTGCGGTACAGGACTCCTGATTGTAAAGTATAGGTTTTTGCCTGTCGTTGTAACCTAGGTGAGCCGGATTGGGGATTTTCCAACGTAGTTATTAGTGGTAGCAGCTTGGGGTCGGCTCTTTGTTCATTTGCTACTTGAACTGGTGTTAATAGACAAGTTGGCAAGTCGTCCAATTGTTCCACTAAATAGGGGTTGGGTTTATCCACTGGAAAACGGGAAAGAGCGTCTGCGTCCGTGTGTTTTGCACCTGATTTATAAATGATGGAATAATCATATTCCTGGAGTTTTAAAGCCCAGCGTGCTAGTCTTCCTGTGATGTCTTTTAAGTTACGAAGATAGCAAAGGGAATGATGATCACTTACAACATTGGCGAGGAAACCATAAATATATGATCTAAAATGTGTTAGGCCGTATACTATCGCTAGCAATTCTAGTTCCGAGATACTGTAATTTTTTCATGCTTGTTTAGAGAACGTGAACAGTAAGCAATTGGATGCAATTCACCATCTATGCGTTGCAATACAGCGCAACCAATTCCTGACGTAGAGGCATCAGTATGAATTTCTGAATAGGCTCCATGTTGGTAGTGAGCTAATACTGGGGCAGTTGTTAGTAACTGTTTTAATTTATCGAATGAGCCTTGTTGCGTTGCTGTCCACTCAAAATCTTTGTTTTTCCGAGTTAGTTCATGAAGAGGTGAAGCAATAGAAGCGAAATTCGGGACAAAACGTCTATAGAAGCTATACGACCTCAAGGTCTGGCCGAACCGTTTGTCTAGTATATGGAACGGGCCAGAGACGTGGCCTTGGCCTTACGTCTCTCAGATATGGAAGAGGCAGTTTGTGATGTCATCATTTCGGCTTTGAATCCCGAAGCTCGCTCCAGTATTGTTTTCGCGACACGCCCTAATAAGTTAACGGCATTGGAACCTTTAGTGCCCCTGCTCAATGAGTGTTCTTCTGTAGATCGATCTCGCTTAGGTGAAGTGTTGAATTCACCTCCCCCACCACGAGTGAATCGTGGAGATGGTTTAGCACCCGGCGTCCGACCTGGGTCATCACCTCAGGGGCTCCGGTTAAGATGCTAACGTTGTCAGGATGTAGGACATACGGTTAAGAACTGTACTTTCCCTCAACCAACGGGCATGGAGCTTTCGAAATCTGGACGTGATAGTCGTTTCAGGCAGCGCCCCATTTGACGCCAGAAGTTGTCTGCCATTAGCGCGAGTTTTGCCTCATCGCGGCGCATTATGGCTCTATCCCATTCTATTAAAACTCTTGTGCAGGTTGTTGTCAGTAAAGTGAGCGTTTTAGCTTTCCTTGATTCCGGTACCTTATTTTCTCTCATTAATCAAGTATATTTTCGCATTACATTGGCGTCTTCGTGTCCCAAGGAGGTGAGCTGTCAGATGCAATGTTTGGCAGTTAATGGTCAGTTGTTTAACGTGTCTAGCAAGGTTGTGTGTACTATCCGCTTTCCTAAATTCACTTGGAAACATGAGTGCTATTTGGTCCCTGATCTACCCTATTCTGCAATCTTGGGGGCCGATGCTATGTCACGTTCCCGTTTGTGTTTAGATTTCGCGAAGAAACAAGCCACTTTCAGGTTCGCGACTGGACGCAGTGTACCTTTTCAGGAGAAACTATACGACGTTCCACCTCGTCCTCGTCTAGGTAACGTCACGCTATTAGACGAGCGTGAGGCAGATATTTCCTTGTCTCATTTGGCACACCAATAAGCCGCAGTGGTGGAAGGTTTGGACCAGGAATTTTCCTCCTTGTTTTCCGACCGATTGGTTGTTACTCATCTTATTACCTACGATATTGAGCTGACTGATCCGTCCCCTGTTAAGCTTTCTCCGTACCGTCTGACACCGCCCAAAATGGCCGTTTTGATGACTAAAATCAATGATATGTTGGATAAGGGTATCATTGAACCTTCCACTTCGTCTTATACTAGCCCGGTTTTCTTAGTTCCTAAGGGTGACAATGATTTCCGTCCTGTCGTGGCAACTCAATAAAAAATACTTATTGAATCTACTGCCATGCCAGACCTCCATACAGCCGCCTATCCCTTTGCTTGAGCACGCGTGTTTACGACACTGCATTTAAACAGTGCCTATCATCAGATTCCATTGTCAGATGAATGTAAACACGTGACTGCTTTTGCATCTCCGTGGAGATTGTGAGAGTTTAATAGGATTCCCTTTGGGATTGCTACCGGTACGCCGGTACTTTCCCGTCTCTTGGACAATTTGTTTTCTGACATTAAATTTAAATTTCTTTACCACTATTTAGACGACCTGGTAGTGTACTCTCCTGATTTTGATTCCCAGATCTCACATTTACGTGAGGTTTTTGATCGCTTACAGAAAGCTGGCCTCACGGTTAAAAGGTCTAAAGTGCAGTTTGCTACCGCAGAGATTTCTTTTCCGGGTCATTGGGTGTCACCCGCCGGCATTACTATTGATTTAGAATGCGCTAAAGCCGTGCGCAATTTTCCACCCCTAAGAACTTATGTGCATTGGCTCGTGTTGTTGGAATGGCGAATTTCTTCTCCAAGTTTATTCCTTCCTTCGCTGCCCGAGTTGAACCTTTGAATCGCCTTCGGCGTAAGGGTATTAAGTACGTCTGGGGTGACGAACAACAGCGTGCGTTCGAAGATCTTAAGTCCGCCATTTCTTCTCCTCCTGTTTTGGCGTTTCCAGATTTCAATAGAACTTTTATTCTTCAGACTGATGCTTTTAGTTATTCCCTGGCGGCGGTTCTCCAGGATTTTCAGGAGGGGCACCGTCCCATTTGCTATGCTTCGCGAACTCTATCTGAAGCTGAACGCAAGTTTTCCCTCTATGAGCTCGAAACCTTGGCAGTTTTGTTTGGTCTCGAGAAGTATAAACCTTACCTGGAACATGTATCTTTCATATTGGAGTGTAATAATCAGGCTCTCGCGTGGGCATTTGGGACACTGCGTAAGACCGGTAGGCTCACCCGCTGGGGCGTGCGGATTGGTGCGTTTAAGTTTACACCGAGGCACACTCGTGGTTCTGATAATGTTGTTGCATACGCCCTTACACGCATGTTTTCTGAGGAACCGCCCCCGTTACCATCTTCGGGGACCTTTTCTGGTTCTAACGTCTGTCTGTCGTTCCCCGAAATGTTTACCAGCATCGCTGAACATCAGTGCAGGGACGCTTGCACTAATCAGATTATACAGCAGTTCGAGGACGCCCATCCTGTACTGCCGTATTGCTTACGTGATGGTGTTCTAATGGCGCGTGCTAGTTTTTACGGCAAATTTAAGATCGTTTTGCCCGATAGTATCATTCCCATGGTGTTTGCTTACTTTAATCATTCACCCTTTGGTGGGCACCTTGGAATAAACAAGACTCGCGATTAAATACGTGAGCGCCTTATATGGAAAGGCATGGATCGCGATATTGCGACCCCTGTTTAAGCTTGCAATATTTGTTCCATGGCTAAGCCGGCGCAGCAGGCCAAGTGGGGTGGTCTCTCGTCTGACGTGGCAGCTAAGCCCCCGGAAAAATTATTTGTAGATTTTATAGGTCCATTTCCCCGGTCGATTCAAGGTAATACTCACGCTCTTCTTGTTGTTGACGACTTTGCTAAGTTCGTGTGGATTTCGTTGCTGCTTTTGGTGCTCCACGTTACGTTGTGTCTGACAATGGCTCACAGTTCACTTCCAATTGGTTTAAGCAATTCTATTTTCAGTGGGGGGGTAAGACATATCACTACCACCCCGTATTACCCTAATCCTTCCCAAGCCGAGAGGGTTAATTGAAATTTGCTTTGATTGCTTTCCATCATGAGCGACACAATCAGTGGGATACTAACTTGGGTAAATTGCAATTTGCTTTTAACTCTGCTCGTCATTAAGCTCACCAGACCACCCCCTTCAGTTTAATGTTTGCTTTTGTACCCAGTTCCCCCTTGGCGAATATGTGATCTTTAAACGATCTACTTCCTCAGACCTTTTTTCCCGAAATTATTAGACAGAACTGGAGGAGAGCTTTTAATAATTTAAAACGTGCGCATGAGCTCACCAAAAGGCATTATGTTGAAATTAGAAAACCTTCGCCTTTCGCGGTTGGTCAACTGGTTATGTGTAAATCTTTCCCTATAAGTTCGCCTAAGGACGCTTTGCTGCTAAATTAGCTCTGGGCTACTCTGGCCCCTATAAGATCATTAACATTTTTAAGGGCGTGTACGTTACTCTGGAGCACTGTAAAACCCATGAAAAGCGTCGAGCCCACATCACTCAGTTAAAGCCGTGCCCTGACGCTAGGATTTAATGTTTGTTTGTTTTGGTTTTTCAGTGTTTGTTTTCGTCCTCGTGTTCGTTTTGCTTCTGCACTCTTGAACTCGGGGCACGGTTGTGTTGTGTTGCGTGTCTCTCGCCTGCCGTACTGCCAGGCACGTACTCAGTTTCACTTTTCTCTCTCTTTCTATGCCAGCATATCTCTCTCTTTCTCTTTCTTTCTGTGTGTGAGTGTTACTTAAAAATTGTTGGGTACCCCTGTTATAGTGTGTTATTTACTTGTTTATATATAATGTGTCCAATTATGTTGATGTGTTTAAAATTGTCTACAGGTATTTTTTCTTTATTGTTAAAATTTGGATTATTGTTATGCTGTTAAAGAAATTTATTAATGTTACTCTTGAAAGTGCTTATTAGTATTGGTCACTTCAGTGGTATTTATCGTTATTGTTATTTATTTGAAGAGATTTATTACTTCTACTCGTTTGGAAATATATATTACTAGTCCTTCAAAGATATTTGTGCCCCTTATGAGCTAAAACTTTTCATATTCTACACATTTTGCTGGTTAATATCCCTAGGTTATTACATCTGCTTCTGGTTCCGTTTCTGGCGTTTGTTTTATGCTTCAGCCTCTACATCTCCTTCCGTGGTCCTTGCCTGTTCTGCCATCCTTGATTTTTCCGCCTCGCGCCAGACCCACCTGGTGGATCCGGTGTGGCAGTGAGCTTTACGTTTACCACGCATCTTCTTCACAACCTCGGAAGAGTCGCCACTTGGGAGCTAGCTTCGCTTCTTCTACTGCTTCGACTTCAAGCGACGTTACCCGTCTATTGGTTTGGTCACCCTTTCGTGACCTGCCTAGCTGTTGTAAGGCATCTCAGAGGACTAGTCTGCTGCCCTTTGGTAACGTATTGCTTCTGTTTACTTCTGCCCCTGAAAGACTTGCCGCCAGTGTTCAGGCGACCTGCTCTCTACGTCACGGCTGTGCGTGTGTAAAATGAGACAGTGTTCTCAGTGTAGGAGTGGCGTATGGTATGTCACGGCTGTGGAAAAAAGGAAACTCATTTTCACACCTGCTCTCTACGTCACGACTCTGTGTGTAGAAAGAGACAGTGTTCTCAGTGTAAGAGTGACGTATGGTATGTCACAGCTGTGAAGGTGGAAAGACTCAACCAGTGTACGCAGTACACATACTCATTGCTACCCGCGGCAGACTTTCTATGATGTTTGGTGCTCGTCCGACTCTCCTAGGGTTTCCATCTTCGGGCTTCATCCTTCCGGGGTCTGGGGGGCCTTCTTCCTTTCCTTTGTTTCTTTCAGCCTTTCCTTTCGTTCCGTTTAGTTTCTCCACGCTGTGTTTCCGATGGAGGTGTTTGTGCCGGTTCGAGGCGTTGCTGTCACTCTGCTTTGGTTTTCCGCCGTTCCTCTTTGGGGGCGCTGCAGTGCCCGAAGCTCCTTGGGTGGCTCCCTCAGACAGGCAGGGGAGTTGTGTGCCTGGCTCGCGTCGCGTCTGTGTCTCTGGGTAAGTCCTCTATGTTCGGGTTTCCTTATACTCTCTTTGGGTTTTCATGCGTTGCCTTTTGGTGAGCCGTGTTGTTTTATGGGGCTCTTTCCTCTCAGTTCGGGACCAGAAGTTGATTGTTGCTTTATGTGACTGGGTTGATCAATACAAAATGTAGCTGGAAGTAAATACTATATGAAGATAGGACAGAAGTTTATTGTTATTTTATGTTTATGTACTGGTGAGAGCTAAGTGTAGCAAGAAAATAAATTCAAATTAAGGTTTAATAAAAGTTTTATGGTTTTAATTAATTACAACACCCTGGGTTGGCCCGCACAACCCTGTACCTTTGCACCTCTCGCAATTCCTATCAACCCCCCCAAACTGTCATGTAACATATGGCGGAGCGCCGGGGTTTGCTTTTGTGAATTTGGATATCGTTCTCTGTTCCTCATATGTTTTAACTCAACATGTGGTTGAGGTGCAGATTCGGCAAAGCCCGGGGATGCAGCATGTCCAGACGGTGCTCGGCTAGGCTTTCCTCCTGATAGCGTGAGAACTGCTTTTGAGGCGCATTTGGAGGGTTTTTTCAGCAATTTCTCATATTATTAATTGGCTGTTTCTAGAACGCGTGCTTCTGCGCGCGAGCAGTGCGTCGCATCGGGACGTTCCCCTTGGATACACCCCGAGAACGCCTAATTTCATTGCAAAAATCCACCAAATACGCCACAAAAGTCTCTAAATACACATAAAAACCTCTAAATACACCAAAAAAGCATAAATGCACTCCCTCAAGCCATTAAGTTCAACATAAGTGCAGGAAATGCACTCCAAAAGACCCCTAAATGCAACCCTAAGCCACTGCTCTTTTGGCTGGGAAAGTGATGGCGACTGGTCTTTGAGACAGTCATTAAGTTATTTTAATCGATTATCCTCACAAACGAAAACACCATAGCAGTAGCATACTACCCATCATTAATTCGCAAACTTAAGGCGGAACTTGAAGAATAACGGTCAAATTTTCAGAAAAAATATCCTGTTTCACCAAGACAACGCACCGTCTCACACCTCAGCGGTTGCAATGGCGAAAATCCACGAATTATGGTTTGAACTACTTGACTTACCAGATCTAGCCCCCAAGCGACTTCTTTTACGGCCCAAATAACCCTAGATACACCAAAAGGACTCTAAATACGCCTAAAAGGCCTCTACATTACACAAAAATACCCAGTAAGTAGGTCCCAATTGCCCGTAAGTACACCAAAAATGTACCAAATGCACTCCAAGAAGCCTCCAAATACAGAAAAATGGTCTAAGTACACCAAAAATATTCCAAACCCTCCCCAAGAAGCTCGTAAATACAGCATAAAGGTTCTTAAATTCATTCACGCAAGCCATTAAGTTCAACCTAAATGCAGGAAATGCACTCCAAAAGACCCCTAAATGCAACCGTAAGCCACAAATCCAGTAAATACGTCCCAGTTGCCCCTAGGTACACCAAGTGTCCCAAATACACTCCAAGAAGACTCCAAATACAGCAAAAAGGGTCTAAGTACACCAAAAATATTCCAAACCCTTCCCAAGAAGCTCGTAAATACAGCATAAAGTTCTTAATGCACCTCAAATAAGCCCTAAATACGTCGCAAAGAAAACCTTCGAGAAAACGTCTACAACATCACTAAATTACACCAAAAAGGCAGTAAATACCTCGAAAAATTCCCCTAATTACGCCACAAAAGCACCAGATATACACCAGATATATATTAACTACATACCAAGAAGCGCCAAAATACAGCAAAACGTTCCTTAATACAAGTTACAATGAAAGCCAGCAAAAACCTCTAAAAAACCTCTAAAATGCGCCTCAAAAGCTACTAGATACACCAAAAAGCCATTGAATACCATTCAAATGCCTCTACATTGCACAAAAACACCCAGTAAATACCTGGAAATTTCCCCTATGTACAATAAAAATGTACGAAATACACCCCACGAAGCCTCCAAATAGAGCAAAAAGGGCCTAAATACACCCCTAAGAAGCACTTAATGCTTCAAAAAGCAAGGCACTAAGTCAGGTTTTATATAACCTATTTCTGAAATATATTACCGTATCTCATTGATGAAGCACACGCTGCATCGAGTGAGTCGGGGTTCATATTTCAAACCTATATATTCCAACGCTTTTACTTTGTAAGATGCGGTTATGAATCAAATTTAAGTTTCTACATGCGTCTAACATATTCCTACATGTTTTCGCAGGGAATGCCGGAATGATGATGGTGATGATCATGATAACGATAAGGATGATGATGATGATGATCATAATGGTGTGTATATAAGGTCCATAATTGTTCACAACCGTTTAAAACACCTTAATGACACAAAAACTGCTATTTCAGTTATATTTCAAACCGAACGCTAGCTTTCTGCCTCGAAACGATTCAGTACAAGCATGAAAATGCATCGTAAGCGGTCAGCAGAAAAACTGCTACACGTGTTTATTTTCTCCTCAGCCGAAACGCTCCCTTGTGAATAAAGTATATCAGATTTAATCCCCTAAGAAGATGGATTCTGTTCTTTTCAGAAAAACGCGCTGCACACACAAAAGTTGTGCCTATAACAGCCCACGTGATCAAAATTGCTCACATCCGTTTAAACACCTTGATGACACTAAAACCGGTATATTTTCTCCGAAACCGAAAAGCTTCCTTATAAATCAAGTATATGACATTTTGTCCCCCAAGAAGATGCAATTCTGTTCTTTCGAGAAAAACGCGCAGCACAAACAAAAATTTATGCGTTTAACAGTCCATGTAATCAAAATAGTTCTCAACCGTTTATACATCTTGATGGCACACAAAAAACTGCAGTTTCAGTTATATTTCAAACTACTTGTCCATTTAAACACGGAACTTTACATTGCTAACTTCATTCTCAGTATTGTTGTTGGTTTGCTACCATCATGGAAGTTACTCAAGTGACCTTCACCCGTGAAGTTCTTTATATTTCGACTTCTGGACGTGTATATAGAGAATTACTAACTCGTCAAGAGCAAATCTCTACAGAAATTTCCGCAGCACCAGCACAATACAGTCATCCTGATGACAACATTTACGCCGTCACCAGCTTTGCCAGCGAGTTGCATGGACAATCAAGTGTACACCGGTACCAGTCTTCTTCGTTTTTGCCCCTGCAAACACTGCTCCAGTTCAGCCACCTAGCCGAATTTTCCATTTTGGCCCCTCCAGGAGATTCAGGCCTTGATGATTCATCCCGGGAGCTAAGCGCACATACAGCAGCAAACTTCTCATCAGAACTTCCATCCACAATAATCTTTTCTTCATCTCCATCTCCACCTTCTTCCCTGTCGTTCTCTAATATTGAAACATCAACTCCAAATTCCCAAAATGACATTCAACCTCTTTCCCCGTCTCCTCGTCACTTCGCTTTCACTCCTATTTCCCCTCAGCATTCACCTCCCAACGTGCATATAGCTCCTCATTACAGCCCTGTGTCTCCTCCAGTGGAGGATTTGCTGCCACTGCTCTCCTGCCAACCATCACAGTTCGCTGTGCCCAAAGCCAGAAGGAATCTCTTAAATCAATTTCAAGAGGCCTTTCATCGGGAGGTGAACAGCCTGTGCACTAATAACGCAGTGTCGACCACTCAGCATTTCTACAGGACCAGGATGTCCTAGGTGATCAAATAACAGACCTTGCCGTTCCTCATCTGGTGCCCTTTTCTCAAAGCGCCAAAAGCGTATTGTTCTTCAGAAAAGGGCCCGACTCATGGCTCCATACCAGCTGTTATCACCGGAGTGGCGCGTAAGAAAATTCAAGTGACGTTTTTTGTGTGCTATACAGTGTTCATTCTATAATAACAGTGTTCTTTTGCATAAAATTTTGTTGCATTTTCTTTTTGCAGTGTTCCTAGAACTGTTCAACAGCTGTTTTATAAGAGCGATTTTAAATATTTTCTATAGAGCAGAATGTCGTATTCATTATAGAGTAGCGGTATTCATTTTTTTCCTAAACATATAAATATTAAACTTAACTTTGTAATTCTTAAGGGAATATTTCACATGCGTATTTTAGTATTTTCTAGAACTGCTCAACAGCCGTGTTATAAAGTGCCTTTTTCTCTATTTTTGTATACAACCCCAGTTTATTATGTAGTAGAATAAATTTGTTTTCCTGAACACAAAACACTTAAATATCAAATTTTACTGTGTAATTTTCAATTGGGGAGGGGGATATTTTCCGTTCATCCGCATTTCAAACACTGTGTATAATGCTCAGATTAATTTTACTACCAGGATTTAGCGTACTTTATTTGTTGAAATTAATTGTTTTGCAACAAGCAGTAAGCTGTGTACTTTGTGCATGATTTATAGATACTGATGCATGCATAGGCTCAGCTAGATCTGGAAATTTCGGTAATCATTATTCTGTAACATGTATTGATTCCGACACAAATGTGTCAAGCGTAAATTCTGCTGACTGACAAAACATGTACTTTGGACTGTTGGCATAAGGAAATAATTCACATGTGACCCAAACTTGTTTTGCTGATCAGAAGAAATAATTGTTAGTAGATCAGTACAGGCTTAAACATTCTCTCAATGATGTAAACGGTATGGAGAAAAATTAATAGTTTGTGGGAATCGCTGAATTGGCTTTTTGGTAGGACCCCTACTTAAGCTTGGAAGATTTCGCCCTCGGGGAGGAAACGCCGAAGGGATGTCAGAGGAGACTTAATGTCGGTCTCTGTGAGAATCAACGAAAGTTTATCTAACAGTGTTTCTACGATACAATAGCCAGCCGGTCTTAGCAGATAATACATCTTTCGACAAGCCCAGCCATACAAACAACGCATCGCCAAAGGTAAAGTTACATCATGTTATTATGTATTTAAATAGTACCAAAGCACCCCTGTTCTCCTCCAGATCCAGAGCGTGCCCTGTGTAAATGCTAGGTTTCTTGAAATAGAGTTATTCAGTTAAGTTTGGCTTAGATGTTTCTTTCATTCTACCATCTCAGTAGCTACACCCCCAGTTGTAGATTAGGTTTGTAAGGCTTTCCTCCCCCTTACAATCCTGGTATGCAACATAGAAATATAAGTAAAAATCAAGACCGGAACAGAGAGAGGGCCTATGAGACCCGGGGATTAGACGACCCCAGATTACAGCGTCTGCGTGAGTTTCGAGATCTTCTGCCGTTGTGGCGAATTGTTTGGATGTCCTATCCGAGCATCGCCACGGCAGAAGCATACTTGACACAGCAGATCTTCCCGGCGTTAAGCGGTAGGGCTTGTGAACTCTTAGTGAGTATTACAATTGCGCTATGATGAGGTAGCTTACATAATAGCCGAAGGATTTTATTGTGTTTTTTTTTTTTCATCGTTTTATAGATTGCGCTGTGCGACCAGGTCATATCCACCGCTCCGGCGCCGGCCATGGGCTTCGAAGACTAAGGTAAGGGAACTAGCTGAGAATGTTATCACTTATGTATTGTGATGGGACGACTGTGCAAAAATGGTGCGGAGGTAGTTGAAGTCATTAAAAGGAATGCAGAATTAAGCAAGTAGGGCATCAAGGCTCGACCTAATTAAGTGTGATTTAGAGAAGGTTAAATATTATATTGGGTTTGGAGAGATTATATTAGCAAAAACAAGCGAGATAATATGCCAAATACGGGGTATTATTTTGTTTGTAGCGAAATTAAAATTTTGAAGCCGGGTGTGTCATCATCGGTGATTTTATGAGCGCAACATATTCATAAACAGTGTTTAATATTATCTAATTAGCTGTAAATACGAAGACGTAACAAGAGAGTCATTGTTAACTTAAAATTGGAATGAACATTGGAATGAAAGGAAATTATGTTAACTTCACATGTAATTGTATTTTGAAAATTTTATCATGAAGGCTTAAAGTTGGTGTTATTAAAACAATGCATTTAGCGTTGAGGATTTTAAGAATTGGAAAGAAACTTGAAAATATTCCAGTTATAATTAATTTATAATCTTATAATGGTATTTATTATTCGGAACACAGTCGTAATTGTTTCCGCGTACTAGAGTGTAAAGATGTGTGATTATTAGATTTGTGGATCAGTTGCACGTATTTGTAACTTTGGAAGAGAAAAATGCAGTAAAGTAATAGAGTGAGACTTCACAGAGATTTGAGAGGGGACTTGCTGATGGTCTCTGTAAAGATCAACAAGGGTTTATTTCAAAGTGCTACCACGAGTAAGATAGCCAGTAGGGCGTACCAGATCGTACACATTTTGACAGTCGCACAAGGTTCAGGCCATATTAAGAACACATCGCTAAAGGTAAAGTTGTATTATGTTATGTACCTAAATGTTACCAAAGCGCCCCTGTTCTCATCCAGATCCAGGGAGTACCCTGTAGAAATATTAGGCATCTCTGAAATATAGTTGGTCACTTCTTTTTGACTTAGATGTTTCTTTCGCTCTACACTTTCAGTAGCTACACCCCACTTGCAGATTAGGTTTGTAAGTCTTTCAACTCCACCCTTACAATCCTGGTCCACAACAATAATATGAACCGATCGTTGCGTATTTTGTAAAATTTCCCATAGGGCAAAATATTAATTGTCGGTCATAACATCAAATTCGTGATTTAGTGCATTATACCTGAAATTTGCAAAAGTATTAAGATGGTCGTTTACTGTTTGTAAACGCAGAAGCAACTTGCATGCTGTAAGCAGTAAGTTTGTCTTCTCCGACAACCAAACACGATATTTTGACATTCGTCTTTCTTCGTAAGCATAACGTTCTAATAATTGTCTATCAGTGGTGGCTAATTTGTGTAATTGTGGGTTAGTCGCTACGTCACAGCAAAGGTTAGGTAGATCTCCCAAAAATGCTCTTCGTCTCTCCACACGAGGGTATTATTTGTGAGTAAAATTGAACGTTGCATTTGGTAACTTAGTAATTTCCTTATAAAGGGTATTTCCAACAAAATTAATATCATCTTCTAGACGTACCAGCAGAGGTGGGTAATTTCTTCCTACCGAAGATTTGGTACAAGCATGTGTTTGAGGTTGAATTTTCTTTTAAAGCCTTGAAGGTCAACAGGAACGATGTTTGGTATGCGATGCTGTTGCGCAATTTTTTATAGCAGACCCGGTTGCTATCTTTATGGGTCTAAGGTGGTGGGCCTCATCTGAAGGCTCAGAAGATGTGTAAGGAGTCGAAGTTGAACAACCATCTGATATCATGGATGAGAAACTGAAGAATAAGTATGAAATGTCGACGTACTGATTTCAAGAAAATATCCTAGGAAAAGAGAATATCGTATAATGAACAGCGAAAGTTGCTAAAGAAAAGCTGGTGTGAAACATGTGCCATAGGAAATTTATAACGGGATTATTGAGAAAAATATAAAAACTTTTGTATCTTCATTTCGTAACAAAAGATTATAAAAATGTTAGAAAGGTGATGTCAGACTTTGCCGTACGTGCCGCATTGTGCTCCTGGATGGAGGTGCCTTTGCAACTTGAGAACTACTAGTTCAGTCGTGACATATGAGAAACATAAGAGTAACGCAACGTGATAGTCACAATACCATAATGTGCAGGGTAAGATATTCTCCTGTGAAAGAAATATAAAAAATGAAATCTGTGAATATTTAAAGTTAAAATATTGAGTTCAAAAGCCTATACCTTCGAATTTTAGAAATATTTTGATTGAAGCAGTAATTTCTGGCAGTTTATATGAATATTTGCAAAATCATCTGACGTTAGAAGAATTAGGATTACCCTGTCCCACTTATGGGTCTATCAGTTATCTTCCAAGTTTCATGAAAGTATGACCTGTGAGATCGATGACATTATAGACCTAGTTAGCTCTTAGAAGCTACAGCGGAGGAGGAACAGCATCTGGTGCTCCTCCGCCAATTTCGAGAGGCCCTACCTCTCTGGCAAATAATTTGGTTCAGTTTCCAGAGCATTGGGTTCACCTAAGAGTGTCTTACTCAGCAGGTGTTCCTGGAGCTTCGTTGCCATGCTCTCAAAAATGTCCCTATATTTATTCTGTTCTTTCTTGAAAATGTTTACATATAGATTCACTGGTGCCATCAGCGTCTGGGCACTGCTCGGTCCAGCCTCTGGACTTCGACTAAAACAGGTACAGTGTCTGCTTACTGATATTGAAACTACTTATTGGTTGATGGGTGTAATATAGTTTTGTTTCATGTAGCTTAGTTTCTATGATAATTGCACTATTAAAGAAGGAAATAATCCACTGGGCTTTTAAACAAGTTATTTAAAGGTAACAGTTTATAGTAACGGGAAGTAATGAGTATAACCAAATAATCATTCGTCAGAGTGATAAACGAGAAAGGAATTAGTTGTGTATAACAACCGGTGAAGGAAGGGGCTTTGTACTGAAAATAGTCTTAAAGAAACTCTAATACGCGTTAGAAATAATACCTATTTAGAAGCTATGTCTTACGACGTAGTATTGCTTGAAGATATAAATGTGTTAGATATTGTTGCCTGTATAGGCTGAGCAAGATTTTGGAAATTTCGGTAATTATTTTTCTGTAACATGTATGGAGTCTGACACAACTGTGTGATCAAGCGTAAATTCTGCCGAGTGGCAAAACATGTACTTTGGACTGTTGGCTTAAGGAAATAAATCACAGGTGGCTTGCGACAGAGCTAAACTTGTTCTGCTGATCAAGGGGAAATAATGGTTATTAGATCAGTAAAAGGCTTAAACATGCTCTCAATTATGCAAATTAACAGTTAGAGCGGGAATCGCTGAACTGACGTTTTGGTAGGACCCTATTTAAGCTTGGTTGAGTTAGCCTTCAGGGGAGAGACTTACAGAGATGTCAGACAAGACTTGCTGTTGGTCTCTGTGAGAATCAACAAAAGTTTATTTAAAAGTGCTACTACGAGTAAGATAGCCAGCAGGCCTTAGCAGATCATACACCTTTTGACAGCCAAGCCATACAAACAACACATCGCCAAAGGTAAAGTTACATCATGTTATTACGTATTTAAATAGTACCAAAGCGCCCATGGTCTCTTCCAGATCCAGGGCGTGCCCTGTGTAAATGCTAGGCTTCTTGAAATAGAGTTAACAGTTTAGTTTGACTTAGACATTTCTTTCATCCTACCATCTCAGTAGCTACACCCCCAGTTGTAGACAAGGTTTGTAAGTCTTTCCAACCCCTTACAATCCTGGTATGCAACATAGGAATATAACTAAAAATCAAGACCGGAACAGAGAGAGAGCTAAATAAAAACCAGAAAAGATAAAATATTAATCAGAACAACAACTATAAACCTAAAAGAGCGGGGTTATGTGTCATAGGCTCACAACGTCGGTCTAAGAAAATATAAGGAGATGGTGAGATATGTCCTAAAAATGAAACTTTGTAATCAGGAGATATTAGTTAGGTATTGTTACACGTGCCGAAAGGTGTGGAGCAGAAGTCAAAGAACGGAGGTGGACTTTGTAATGTGAGATCTAGAGGAGGAAATGGAATGTCTGAAAAAGGTGACACTATGCAGGAATTTGTAAGAATGAGGTAGCTGCCATGTAAGAGAAGTGTTTCCGTTGTGACAAAAAAACTGAGGTAAGCGCGAAGTGAACAGCAACTACCAGCAATTATATGACGCCATAAACAAGATTTATGTTGTATAGCAGAGAATTTTGCTGAATTTTGTAAATGTCTGCAAATTTCCTGCACTAAGGGAATTCGGAATCGCCTTGAATAGTATGGGGAGAAATTAGTTGAGCACTAGCGACTGCCCGGGATGTCACTCGAATTGGATCACTTGGAGGACTTAATTTCTGGGGTTGTTGACGCCTATGAGACCCGGGGATAAGACGACCCCAGATTGCAGCCTCTGCGTGAGTTTCGAGATGTTCTGCCGTTGTGGCGAATTATTTGGATGTCCTATCAAAGCATCGCCACGGCAGAGGAATACTTAACACAACATATCTTCCCGGCGTTAAGGGGTCGGGCTTGTGAACTCTTAGTGAGTATTACAATAGCGTTATGATGAGGTAGTTTACATAATAGCCGAAGGATTTTATTGTGTGTTTTTTTTTTTCATCGTTTTATAGATTGTGTTGTGTGACGAGATCGTTTCCACCGCTCCGGCGCCGGCCATGGGCTTCGAAGACTAAGGTAAGAGAACTGTCTGAGAATGTTATCACTTATGTATTGTGATGGGACGACTGTGCAAAAATGGTGCGGAGGAAGTTGAAGTCATTTAAAGGAATGCAGAATTAAGCAAGTAGGGCATCAAGGCTCGACCTAATTAAGTGTGATGTACAGAAGGTTAAATATTATTTTGGGTTTGGAGAGATTATATTAGCAAAAACAAGCAATGTAATATGCCAAATACGGAGTATTATTTTGTTTGTAGGGAAATTAAAATTTTGAAACCGGTGTGTCATCATCGGTGACTTTATGAGCGTAGCATATTCATAAAGTGTTTAATATTATCTAATTAGCTGTAAATACGAAGACGTAAGAAGAGAGTCATTGTTTACTTAAAATTGGAATGAACATTGGAATGAAAGGAATTTATGTTAACTTCACATGTAATTGTATTTTGAAAATTTTATCATGAAGGCTTAAAGTTGGTGTTATTAAAATAATACATTTAGCGTTGAGGATTTTAAGAACTGGAAAGAAACTTGAAAATATTCTAGTTATAATTAATTAATAATCTTATAATTATATTTATTATTCGGAACACAATCGTAATTGTTTCCGTTTGAAGGGAATTTGTTTAAAAGATTACGGAGACTGACAAGAATAAATGCATTAAATAAGTGTAAGAAATGTGTGTAACGTGTAAAGACGAAGAATAACCAAACTTTTAACTATTGACCTTTTGGGGGAAATTTCACATCTATAAATTACTATATTATGAAACCCATGTTAGAATACGGAGTCCATGAGTAAGAATCATATATTTAAATTAAATAAGCGATTGCTAATATAAGTTTATCAGGTAATGAACTTAAACTGAAAATTAATGATCTTTAATCGCAGTAGAAATATAGCTGGAAGGTAGTGGGGCTATTATTTTAATTTGATCATGCTTGGATTGTTTGTTTCTTACGTTATTGGTTTACGTCAGTGTTTTAGTGAGGACTATGAAATGTGTGTATGTGCCTTTGCTTTCCAGGATATATTTTAAGAATAAAAAAAGTTATGTGAATTGTTATGACTTTAAGGAATTCATATTAATAATAAAATCATCTTATTGAACGAGAATTTATACAAAATATTGCAAAAGTACTGGGAAATTATATTGGATTTGTTGTGGTAACGTACCTAGGAGAAAGAAAATAAGAGAACAGAAAAAAACATTTGAACACATGGGAAGGGAGAAATATAGAGATAGACAGACCTAAAACATTTGTTTTTTTCCTGGTTAGCTTCCATTCTACTCATATCGGGTGTGTTTCTGCGTGCTCAATGTTAAAGTATTGTAATGAAATTGTGACAGGTACTCTATAAATAAATATATCAATAAATTATTAAGGTACATAATAGGGATGTAGTCTTGATAAGTGTATGATACTATCATATTTCTTTCGACCAGTAACATTTTTATTGCGATAGTTTACGGGACTTGTTTGTTCCACAATGCGAAATGGCCCGTGATAACGATGTAGCAGTTTAGTCGCTTTGCCTTTCATTCTCGTTGGGGTGAATACTTTTACTAATTTTCCGGGTTGAAATTTAATGGTGCGCCTTTTTCTGTCGAATAATTTTTTGTACTTAATTTGCTTTTGCCTGATTCTATCCTTAGCTAGTTGGCGAGCTATCTGAATGTGCTTTAGTGTAGTTTGGACAAAGGGGTTGTCCGTGGTTTATTTTAGTTGATCTTAGTTGGGAAGGGTGGGATTGCATCCATACAAGAGGCAGAAGGGTGACTTTCCTATGGTTTCTTGTTTACTCGTATTATAAGCAAAGATAACATGTGAAAGTGCCGTGTCCCAGTCCTTTTGATCATTTGAAAAGTAATGTGACAGCTTATTGATTATAGTCTGGTTAGCACGTTCTGTAAGTCCATTGCAGGCTGGCTGTGGTAAATGACGGGTGCACGCCCAGGGTCTTTAAGAGGTGTTTCATTACACCACTTAGAAACACAGTACCTCTATCAGATAAGAGCTCGGCAGGGGAACCGTGCCGACAGATAATTTGCTCCAACACAAATTTAGCTAAGTGCTCTACAGAACCTTTAGGAATAGAACGAGCTTCTACCCATTTTGTAAAGTATTCAGTCGCTAGAACAATCATAGTGTTACCGTGCGTGGAACGATGAATCGGACCGATGAGGTCAATGCCCCAACGTTCTGAGACATAGGTCACGGAAATTGGCTGTTAAAGACCAGCTGGTTTATCATTGGTCGCCCATTTTCGACCTTGGCAAGATTGGCATGTGCGGACGTATGTTTCAATGTCTTTCTTCATCCCAAGCCAGTTATATTTGGAATGGATTTTTGTGAAAGTTTTCTGGAATCCCGTGTGTCCTGACAGAGGAACTGAAAGACACGAAATTAGGATTTCGTGTTTCAGCTGATCAGGAATGACCAATAACTGCAAAGGCCCTGAACTTCCTGAGTTTTTGCGGTACAGGTCTCCTGATTTTAAAGTATAGGTTTTTGCCTGTCGTTGTAACCTATGTGAGCCGGATTGGGGATTTTTCAACGTAGTTATTAGGGGCTGCAATTTGGGATCAGCTCTTTGTTCATTTGCTACTTGAACGGGTGTTAATAGACAAGTTGGCAAGTCGTCCAGTTGTTCCACTAAATAGGGGTTGGGTTTATCCACTGGAAAACGGGAAAGAGCGTCTGCGTCCGTGTGTTTTGCACCTGATCTATAAATGATGGAATAATCATATTTCTGGAGTTTCAAAGCCCAAACGTGCTAGTCCTACTGTGATGTCTTTTAAATTACGAAGATAGCAAAGGGAATGATGATCACTCACAACATTGACGGGGAAACCATAAATATATGGTCTAAAATGTGTTATGCTGTATACTATCGCTAGGAATTCGTGATGAATCAAGGGACTTATCCACGAAGGAAGTTTGTTCTTTAGCGTTAACACGTCTGTCTTTCCTGTCGACCAACGTCTACCTTGCAAAATTTCATATTTCACAGTGTAATCACAACGTCAATAATTCAGTTTATTGCTGGCCTATGAAAGTCGGCAGCGTGCCATCCCATGAGCACTGCGTACTAGAGTGTAAAGATGTGTAATTATTAGATTTGTGGATCAGTTCTACGTATTTGTAACTTTGGAGGAGAAAAATGCAGTAAAGTAATAGCGTGAGACTTCACAGAGATTTGAGAGGGGACTTGCTGATGGTCTCTGTAAAGATCAACAAGAGTTTATTTCAAAGTTCTACCACGAGTAAGATCGCCAGCAGGCCGTACCAAATCGTACACCTTTTTACAGTCGCACAAGGTTCAAGCCATACAAACAACACATCGCTAAAGGTAAGTTTGCATTATGTTATTATGTATTTAAATTTACCAAAGAGCCCCTGATCTCATCCAGATCCAGGGAGTGCCCTGTAGAAATATTAGGTATCTCTGAAATATAGTTACTGAGTTCATTTTGTATTAGCTGGTTTGTTCTGCTCTACCTTATCCATAGCTACCCTCCTAGTTACATGCGGTGAAAGGTTAAAACCCGTTGCCTTTTAAACCTCTCGCAATTCCTCTCAGCCCCTCCTAAACTGGCATGTAACAATATTCACTAAAATTGTCTTCGAAAATATTGCGATGGATTCGGGACAGAACACAACCCAAGAATCTATAAACACTTAGAAAGTGCCTCTAAGAACGCCTCCCAGTTGTGTTTAAGGTCAAAGGATACAACAGACAATATTTTAAGAAATCCTAAGCATTTGGTAATATCGACCATAACTTATAACTTTTAAGCATAGAGAATATAAGGTCACATTGAACTGCTGTAAAATGAAAAACACGGTGTACATCTGCTGTTTTAGGAGCCGGGAGGAGGATAAAAGAAAACGAAAGATTTACTGCTTATACGCGTGAAGGTTCTGAAGGCGGATTATTAGTGGAGAGCGAGGTGGTCGTAAGATTAGGGTTTGTGACTAACAGAACATCACTTGGAGTTGGGGCGTTTTGTATGATTTGGGGTGAGCGGACCATGATTTTGCGCCAACGAATAATTTGCCAACACAACTTTATAGATCGGTAGTCCGCAATGGCAAGAACGATTAGGATCACAATACCGGTGATAATAGTAAGTGTATCGTGGAACACAGCAGATGCCGGTTCGGCGGCAAAGGCACCTGGTATCCGTGTTGCAATTAAAAGCTCTGGGCATCGAAACAATCACTAAGAGAATAAGTGTCAAAAGAGAAATCCAGATATGTAGAAAGTATGACATAAGAGAAGGGTCATATGTGAAAACATTCATATTCGGGAAAGGGATAACGGGCGGTAAATGTGATAAATTAAGACGGGGTACTTCTACGGACCAATTTGCGTTTAGGCACTGAGCGAGATTTCTAAAGGTGAGATGTTCCGCCGTAGTCCATGGGGAAACCTTTAGCGAGGGTAGAGGTCCATCCTGCCGGAATTAGATGCAATGTTTGGGTTTAAGGGTCATCAGAATCGAAGCACTGAAAGCGTGCCGTGATATACACCACGTGACCCAGCTTAAGTACACAGGAACAGGGTAGGGGGATGTGAAGGGCCCCTGGAGAATTTGGAGGTAGGTTAGGGATAATTGGGTGGTGTGATTGTAGATAAATCCAATCGGATCCTGGGGGTGAGTAATTACCCACTCATCTTTGTAAATTTCAGTGATTATCATTTGATTACCCGCATGACATCTAAAGGTACAGTAGGTATTCATCTCAGCAGCCGTCATTCCTTGTAACAATTTAGTAGCACATAACGGTGTAAATAAGAGGTCATTGCTAAATCGGGGTATACAACACACTTTAGTATTTATTAAACGGATCGCAAAGTTTGAGATCCAAACCTGTTATGGGACGCACATGTGTTCCGCTAACTCCGATAAATGCGTGGTCATGCAGAATGTTACATGTGTCATTCTTCCACGCAAATGGGGTACTGGCAAATTTGTAAATATCCCAATTGCACCCTGTTTATTTAATGGGGATTTTTATGGTTACTAAAATATATGTTTTACTGAATGAACATGAGGTAATTTCTGGATCAAAATATTGGTGAATGTCACCAATACCAACCGCAAGCCTGAACGTAGTTCGCAATAATTTGTGGTGTAATTGAAGCAGCTCTTGCCGAAAAATATAAAAGGGAATTATAGAAAGTGGGAAGAGATGATTGCGGCAGAGAAACATAGAATCTATCTGTTTCAGGAGTAAAACTGTATGAACGGAACGTTGAGTATTTTGTAAAATCTCCCACAGGGTAAAAAATTGATGGTCAGTTATCATATCTAGTTCATGACGTATCGCATTATAGGTGTCGTTGGCACCGCGAACGAATGTGCTAAGATGACCATTTATTTTAGTAAAGGCGGAAGCAATTTGGGTACCATAAGCTGTTAACCTATCTGTAGTGTCCGTAAACCAAGCATGATCTTTATATATTATTCGTTCTAGACTAATGTTCCAGTAACTGTTTGTCAGTGGTGGCTAGTTCATGTAACTGTGAATTAGTCGCAACGTCACAACAGAAATTAAGTATATCTCCTAGGAATGCAATACCTTTCTTAACACGGGGGTTCTCCTTTTGAGTAAGGTTAAACATTGCATTCCATAACTTACTAAATTCTCTGTCACGAGTGTTGCCAACGTAGTTAATGTCATCCGCCAGTCGGGCCAATAGGGTGGATACCTTGGTACCCCCGAAGGCCGCGGTTTGAGCATATTTTCGGGGTTGATCTTCTCTCTCAAAACCTTAAACTTTAAGGGAATTGAAGCCTGATATACCATACAATTCTGTAAGTGCTTCAATGCCGCCCCTGTAGCAATCCGTATAGGCCTTTGGTGTGCACTGTCCAAAGACAGAACGAATTGCATTCCCATGTAAATTATAAGATGCTGTAGGTTATAGTACATCTGAAATCATGCAACATAGTGTTGCATGTATAGGCTGAGCTAGATCTGGAAATTTCGGTAATCATTATTCTGTACCGTGTATTGATTCTGACAGAAATGTATGTCAAACGTAAATTCTGCTGACTGGCAAAACATGTACTTTGGACTGTTGGCATAAGTAAATAATTCACATGTGACCCAAACTTGTTTTGCTGATCAGATGAAATAATTGTTAGTAGGTCAGTACAGGCTTAAACATTCTCTCAATGATGTAAACGGTATGGTGCAAAATTAATAGTTAGTGGGAATCGCCGAATTGACTTTTTGGTAGGACCCCTACTTAAGCTTGGTTCAGTTAGCCCTCGGGGAGAACGTTGCAGGGATGTCAGAGGAGACTTTATGTCGGTCCCTGTGAGAAGTAACAAAAGTTTATTTAACAGTGTCTCTACGAATACGATAGCCCCGCCGGTCTCAGCAGATTATGCATCTTTCGACAACCCCAGCCATACAACCAACGCATCGCCAAAGTTAAGGTTATATCAAGTTACTATGTCATTAGGTAGTACCAAAGCACCCCTGATCTGTTCCAGGTTCAGGGCGTGCCCTGTATAAATACTAGGCTTCTTCAAAATAGAGTTATTCAGTTTAGATTGATTTTGATGTTTTTTTTACTCTACCATACCAATAGCTACACCCCCAAATGTAGATTAGGTTTGTAAGTCTTTCAACCCCCCTTACAACCCCGGTATGCCACATGTGGCGGAGGCGTCCGGTTTCTACCACCCTTAAGGTCAGAAATATGGTTTGATCCCTGAACCTCTAAACCCCCCTATCTTTATACAACTTATGGCGGAGTGCCAGGGTTTGCATTTGCAAATTTGGATAACGGTTCCTGTACCTTGTGTATTTTAATTTAGCATTTGATTACGGTACCAAACTCCATAAAATTTTCTTTTTCTTTTTGATAATTGTGTCTTCCCCCAGTATACCCAGTTCCGTAACTTATTATCTTTTTTAGTTATCAAATTGTTCTTGAACATTACATTTTTCTACATTTAGTTATTAGTATTTTTTATAAGATGCCTATACTTCCAGAATGTTAAAGGTGACAGATAGTATTAACACATTTACTATTGTAATTCCTAGTATCAGAAATTTTGTTATGCAAACTTTAAATTCAGACATTTGACTTTGTTGGTGACATAATCATATCTTCCTTTCAGCAGAGTGCATTTTATTCTTGTTTCTTCCCAGAATGTGTATAGAATACTCACATATAGTTTTCTTTCAGGTGCATCATTGTCGTATTTTTATTTCTATGGTTTAATGATTTCATGTTATTTTGCATTGTCACACATGTTAGTTGTTGTGTTAGTACAATTTACATTACTTTTGGTTTCAGCAATTCCTGTGGGTGCTTCTATTTTTTATTTCACCATCCTTATATGGATCTGTCCTCTAAGTTCCCAAGTAATAGCCCCGTGAGTCAAGAAATTCATAACCTCATTAGGGAACATCAATTATCATTAGACAACGCAGTTCAAACATATGCCCTAGCTGTCCACGATATTAAGGTAGTTTCCTCGGATGTCATAGATCTTTGGAAATCTATGCATAAAATTAACCAAAGAAGTAGTCGTCAACTCCGAAAGTTAAAACCCATCCAATACTTTATTGAGACCTAGAAGTTTAAGCGTAGGAGACTTGACTGAAACTTCCTCTAAATTACAGACCTCCCCCACCCTTTCAAATTCATCCTCTTCTTCGTCGTTAGACGACGCCATCATGACCACTTCAGTACCAGTCGTTTGGATTTGCCGAGGGAAGCAAATTCTAGGCGAAGGGGATGTGTTGCATGTATAGGCTAAGCTAGATCTGGAAATTTCGGTAATCATTATTCTGTAACATGTATTGATCCTGACACAAATGTGTGTCAAGCGTAAATTCTGCTGACTGGCAAAACATGTACATTGGACTGTTGGCATAAGGAAATAATTCACATGTGACCCAAACTTGTTTTGCTGACTAGAAGAAATAATTGTTAGTAGGTCAGTACAGGCTTAAACATTCTCTCAATGATGTAAACAGTATGGTGCAAAATTAATAGTTAGTGGGCATCGCTGAATTGACCTTTTGGTAGGACCCCTATTTAAGCTTGGTAGAGTTAGCCCTCGGGGAGAAACGTCGCAGGGATGTCAGAGGAGACTTTATGTCGGTCCCTGTGAGAAGTAACAAAAGTTTATTTAACAGTGTTTCTACGAATACGATAGCTCCGCCGGTCTCAGCAGATTATACATCTCTCGACAGGCCCAGCCATACAACCAACGCATCGCCAAAGGTAAGGTTATATCAAGTCATTATGTCATTAAGTAGTAACAAAGCACCCCTGATCTGTTCCAGATTCAGGGCGTGCCCTGTATAAATACTAGGCTTCTTCAAAATAGAGTTATTCAGTTTAGATTGATTTTGATGTTTTTTTTACTCTACCATACCAATAGCTACACCCCCAAATGTAGATTAGGTTTGTAAGTCTTTCAACCCCCCTTACAACCCCGGTATGCAACATGTGGCGGAGGCGTCCGGTTTCTACCACCCTTAAGGTCAGAAATATGGTTTGATCCCTGAACCTCTAAACCCCCCTACCTTTATACAACTTATGGCGGAGTGCCAGGGTTTGCATTTGCAAATTTGGATAACGGTTCCTGTACCTTGTGTATTTTAATTTAGCATTTGATTACGGTACCAAACTCCATAAAATTTTCTTTTTCTTTTTGATAATTGTGTCTTCCCCCAGTATACCCAGTTCCGTAACTTATTATCTTTTTTAGTTATCAAATTGTTCTTGAACATTACATATTTCTACATTTAGTTATTATTATTTTTTATAAGATGCCTATACTTCCAGAATGTTAAAGGTGACAGATAGTATTAACACATTTACTATTGTAATTCCTAGTATCAGAAATTTTGTTATGCAAACTTTAAATTCAGACATTTGACTTTGTTGGTGACATAATCATATCTTACTTTCAGCAGAGTGCATTTTATTCTTGTTTCTTCCCAGAATGTGTATAGAATACTCACATATAGTTTTCTTTCAGGTGCATCATTGTCGTATTTTTATTTGTATGGTTTAATGATTTCATGTTATTTTGCATTGTCACACACGTTAGTTGTTGTGTTAGTACAATTTACATTACTTTTGGTTTCAGCAATTCCTGTGGGTGCTTCTATTTTTTTATTTCACCATCCTTATATGGATCTGTCCTCTAAGTTCCCAAGTAATAGCCCCGTGAGTCAAGAAATTCATAAACTCATTAGGGAACATCAATTATCATTAGACAACGCAGTTCAAACATATGCCCTAGCTGTCCACGATATTAAGGTAGTTTCCTCGGATGTCATAGATCTTTGGAAATCTATGCATAAAATTAACCAAAGAAGTAGTCGTCAACTCCGAAAGTTAAAACCCATCCAATACTTTATTGAGACCAAGAAGTTTAAGCGTAGGAGACTTGACTGAAACTTCCTCTAAATTACAGACCTCCCCCACCCTTTCAAATTCATCCTCTTCTTCGTCGTTAGACGACGCCATCATGACCACTTCAGTACCAGTCGTTTGGATTTGCCGAGGGCAGCAAAATCTAGGCGAAGGGGATGTGTTGCATGTATAGGCTAAGCTAGATCTGGAAATTTCGGTAATCATTATTCTGTAACATGTATTGATCCTGACACAAATGTGTGTCAAGCGTAAATTCTGCTGACTGGCAAAACATGTACTTTGGACTGTTGGCATAAGGAAATAATTCACATGTGACCCAAACTTGTTTTGCTGATTAGAAGAAATAATTGTTAGTAGGTCAGTACAGGCTTAAACATTCTCTCAATGATGTAAACAGTATGGTGCAAAATTAATAGTTAGTGGGCATCGCTGAATTGACTTTTTGGTAGGACCCCTATTTAAGCTTGGTAGAGTTAGCCCTCGGGGAGAAACGTCGCAGGGATGTCAGAGGAGACTTTATGTCGGTCCCTGTGAGAAGAAACAAAAGTTTATTTAACAGTGTTTCTACGAATACGATAGCCCCGCCGGTCTCAGCAGATTATACATCTCTCGACAGGCCCAGCCATACAACCAACGCATCGCCAAAGGTACGGTTATATCAAGTTATTATGTCATTAAGTATTAACAAAGCATCCCTGATCTGTTCCAGATTCAGGGCGTGCCCTGTATAAATACTAGGCTTCTTCAAAATAGAGTTATTCAGTTTAGATTGATTTTGATGTTTTTTTTTACTCTACCATACCAATAGCTACACCCCCAAATGTAGATTAGGTTTGTAAGTCTTTCAATCCCCCTTACAACCCCGGTATGCAACACGTGGCGGAGGCGTCCTGTTTCTACCACCCTTAAGGTCAGAAATATGGTTTGATCCCTGAACCTCTAAACCCCCCTACCTTTATACAACTTATGGCGGAGTGCCAGGGTTTGCATTTGCAAATTTCGATAACGGTTCCTGTACCTTGTGTATTTTAATTTAGCATTTGATTACGGTACCAAACTCCATAAAATTTTCTTTTTCTTTTTGATAATTGTGTCTTCCCCCAGTATACCCAGTTCCGTAACTTATTATCTCTTTTAGTTATCAAATTGTTCTTGAACATTACATATTTCTACATTTAGTTATTATTATTTTTTATAAGATGCCTATACTTCCAGAATGTTAAAGGTGACAGATAGTATTAACACATTTACTATTGTAATTCCTAGTATCAGAAATTTTGTTATGCAAACTTTAAATTCAGACATTTGACTTTGTTGGTGACATAATCATATCTTACTTTCAGCAGGGTGCATTTTATTCTTGTTTCTTCCCAGAATGTGTATAGAATACTCACATATAGTTTTCTTTCAGGTGCATCATTGTCGTATTTTTATTTGTATGGTTTAATGATTTCATGTTATTTTGCATTGTCACACATGTTAGTTGTTGTGTTAGTACAATTTACATTACTTTTGGTTTCAGCAATTCCTGTGGGTGCCTCTATTTTTTTATTTTACCATCCTTATATGGATCTGTCCTCTAAGTTCCCAAGTAATAGCCCCGTGAGTCAAGAAATTCATAAACTCATTAGGGAACATCAATTATCATTAGACAACGCAGTTCAAACATATGCCCTAGCTGTCCACGACATTAATGTAGTTTCCTCGGATGTCATAGATCTTTGGAAATCTATGCATAAAATTAACCAAAGAAGTAGTCGTCGACTCCGAAAGTTAAAACCCATCCAATACTTTATTGAGACCAAGAAGTTTAAGCGTAGGAGACTTGACTGAAACTTCCTCTAAATTACAGACCTCCCCCACCCTTTCAAATTCATCCTCTTCTTCGTCGTTAGACGACGCCATCATGACCACTTCAGTACCAGTCGTTTGGATTTGCTGAGGGCAGCAAAATCTAGGCGAAGGGGATGTGTTGCATGTATAGGCTAAGCTAGATCTGGAAATTTCGGTAATCATTATTCTGTAACATGTATTGATCCTGACACAAATGTGTGTCAAGCGTAAATTCTGCTGACTGGCAAAACATGTACTTTGGACTGTTGGCATAAGGAAATAATTCACATGTGACCCAAACTTGTTTTGCTGATTAGAAGAAATAATTGTTAGTTCAATGATGTAAACAGTATGGTGCAAAATTAATAGTTAGTGGGCATCGCTGAATTGACTTTTTGGTAGGACCCCTATTTAAGCTTGGTAGAGTTAGCCCTCGGGGAGAAACGTCGCAGGGATGTCAGAGGAGACTTTATGTCGGTCCCTGTGAGAAGTAACAAAAGTTTATTTAACAGTGTTTCTACGAATACGATAGCCCCGCCGGTCTCAGCAGATTATACATCTTTCGACAGGCCCAGCCATACAACCAACGCATCGCCAAAGGTACGGTTATATCAAGTTATTATGTCATTAAGTATTAACAAAGCACCCCTGATCTGTTCCAGATTCAGGGCGTGCCCTGTATAAATACTAGGCTTCTTCAAAATAGAGTTATTCAGTTTAGGTTGACTTTGATGTTTTCTTTACTCTACCATCCCAATAGCTACACCCCCAAATGTAGATTAGGTTTGTAAGTCTTTCAACCCCCCTTACAACCCTAGTATGCAACAATAGGAATATAAGTAAAAATCAAGAGTGGAACAGAGAGAGGGCTAAAAAGCAGAAAAGATATTATATTAATCAGAATAACAACTATAGACCTAAAAGAGCGGGGTTGTGTCATAGGATCACAATATCGGTCTAAGAAAATATAAGGAGTTGGTGAGATAAACCCTAATAATGAAACTTTGAAATCAGGAGACATTGGTTTGGTATTGTTACACGTGCCGACAAGTGTGAAGCAGAAATCAAAATACGGAAGTGGACTGTGTAATGTGAGATCTAGAGAATGAAATGGGACGTCTGGAAAAAGGGATACTATGCAGGAATTTGTAACGAAAAGGCAGCTGGGATGTAAGACAAGTGTTTCAGCTGTGAAGAAACAAAACTGAGTTAAGCGGGAACAGAACAGCAACCACCAGCAATTTTATGAGGGCGTAAGGGAGATTTATGTTGTACAGCAGGGAAATTTGCTTAAGCTTGTTAATCTTTGCAAAGTTCCTGCACTAAGGGAATTCGGAATCGCCTTGGATAATCTAGGGAGGGATTAGTTGAGAACCACCGACGGCCCGAGATAGCGCTAGAGCTGGATGAGCTGCAGGAACTGATCTCTGGGGTTGTCCAAGCATATGAGACCCGCGGGTTGGACGACCCACGTTTCCAGCTCCTGCGTGAGTTCCAAGATCTTATTCCGTTGTGGCGGATTATTTGGATGACATATCCAAGTATCGCCACTGCAGAGGAATACTTGGTACAGCAAGTATTCCCGGCGCTGAGGAGTCGGGCGACTGAACACTTAGTGTGTATTACAATTGCGTCGTTATGAGGTAGTTTACATTAAGGATCCGTAATAGCCGAAGGATTTTATTGTTTTTTTTTTCAACCATCGTTTTATAAGTTGAGGTGTGCCACCAGTTCTTATCCGCCGCTCCGGCACCGCCCATGGACCTCGTAGAATAAGGTAAGAAAACTATCTGATAATGTTATCACTTATGTATTGCGATGGGACGGCTGTGCAAAAATGGTTCGGAGGAAGTTGAAGTCATTTAAAGAAATGCAGAATTAAACAAGTAGGGCATCAGAGCTCGGCCTTCAAGGATTTTTAGTCTAGTAGGTAGAAATAAAGATAAAAGGGGGTATTAAGTCTTGAAATTAGAGGTTGGAATTTCGTTAAGACGAGACGAAGACACATGATCATTGTAATTAAGCCAATGTAAAAATAATCCCGTTTAAGGGGGTCATTTTCGTGAAATAATGAATGGACGTAATCGGTAATACGCCACTGAAATAAGTAGTTATAAGGCGTTTCATTCGTATAATGAATAAGAGTACAAACGAATGGACACAAACAGCATAACAGAGCAGCAAGGCGTAAACATAAATGTTTAAACAGAATTAGTTATTGATAGCAGGTAGAAAGGAAGAAAGTACTAAGTCCATTGTCTAAACTGGTCATGTTAGGTTGCTAAGAAGTATACACTCGTTGCACCGCACGTGCTAATCTGAGTTCTGCCTTAGACGGTAAACGTGGGAAGAAACGAATCAGCAAAATTACACAGATAGACGCTTACAGAAAGTCCTAATGCCAATATGTTTTGCGCTTTCTTGGATGTAGTGAATAAATAAAGTTTTATGAGTCGCGTAATTAGTTAAAATTGTATACGGAAAAGTCGTTAAATGAGTATCGTCAAAGAAGAAACATAAATATGTGTCATTTGGAAGGAGATGCGTGTTAGTTGTCGGGGGGAAATTGTATTTGTGTGGATATAGTGATTGTTGTCCAAAGCAAAATGTAGAAGTGTATATTCGAAATAAAGGGGTGTTCGGAAAAGATTGAAGGTGCGAGCTTATTGGGAAAGAAAAATACTATAAGGTGAAAAGAGAAATTTTCATGGATTAGCTGTTAGCCGTGCGAAAGGTAAGTAAAATAAATGGACTTGCACTAAAGTTTCAAATTGAAATAGAATCGTCACTAATTAATTAAGTGCGATTTAGAGAAGGTTAAATTTTATTTTGGGTTTAGAGAGATCATATTAGCAAAAACAAGCGAGATAATATGCCAAATATGGAGTGTTATTTTGTTTGTAGCGAAATTAAAATTAATTGTGCCTTATTTGTCTTGCATTCATATATTGTATCGAGGAGGATCGCCTTTTGTAAAAAAGAAATTTGTTTATGTTAATTTAATGTAAACAGTGAATAAGTAAAATTAAATGTAACTGACTTTGCGTTTAGGCATTGAGTGAGATTTGTAAAGGTGAGATGTTCCATCGTGGTCCAGGGGAAATTTTTAGGGAGGATAAAGGGGTCCATCCTGCAGGAATTAGATGCAGTGTTTGTGGTTTGGGGAAATCAGAATCGAAACAAGGAATGCGTTCTGGCATATACACCACGTGACCTAATTTAAGTTCACATGAACAGGGTAGTGCGATGTGAAGGGCTCCAGGAGAATTTGGAGGTAGTTTAGGGATATTCTGAGTGGTGTGGTTGCAGGTAAGTTCAATCGGATCCTGGGGCTGTGTAATAACATACTCATCTTTAGCAATTTCAGTGATTATCATGTGATTACCCGTATGACATCTAATGGGGCAGTAATTGTTCATCTCAGAAGCCGTCATTTCTTATAACAATTTAGTAGCACATAAGGGTGTACATAAGAGGTCGTTGCTAAATCGGGGTATATAACACAGTTAAGTATTAAATGGATCGCAAAGTTTGAGATCCGGCCCTGTTATGGGACGCACATGAGTTCCGCTGACTGCGCCAAATGCGTGGTCATGCAGAATATTACATGTGTCGTTCTTCCACACAAATGGGGTGCTGATAAATTCGTAAATACCCAATTGGATCCTTTTTGTGTAGTGGGGATTTTGATGGTTACTAAAATATGTGTGGTACTGAATGAACATGAGGTAATTTCTGGATCAAAATATTGGTGAATGTCACCAACACCAACCGCAAGCTCGAACGTAGTTCGCAATAATTTGTGGTGTAATTGAAGCAGCTCTGGTCGAAAAATATGAAAGGGAATTATAGAAAGTGGGAAGAGATGACTGCGGCAGGGAAGCATAGAATCTGTTTCAGGAGTAAAACTGTATGAGCGGAACGTTGAGTATTTTGTAAAATCTCCCACAGAGTAAAAAATTGATGGTCAGTTACCATATCTAGTTCATGACGTATCGCATTATAGGTGACGTTGGCACCAGGAATGAATGTGCTAAGATGGTCATGTATTTTTGTAAATGCGGAAGCAATTTGGGTACTATAAGCTGTTAACCTATCTGTAGTGTCCGAAAACCAAGCATTATCTTTGTAAATTATTCGTTCTAGACTAGTCTAATGTTCCAGTAACTGTTTGTCAGTGGTGGCAAGTTCATGTAATTGCGAATTAGTCGCAACGTCATAACAGAAGTTGAGTATATCTCCTAGGAATGCAATCCCTTTCTTAACACGGGGATTCTCCTTATGAGTAAAGTTAAACATTGCATTCGATAACTTACTAATTTCTCTGTCAAGAGTGTTGCCAAGGTAGTTAATGTCATCCTCCAGTCGGGCCAATGAGGGTGGATACTTTGGTCCTCCTGAAGGCCGCGGTTTGAGCATATTTTCGGGGTTTATCTTCTCTCTCAAAACCTTAAAGTTTAAGGGAATTGAAGCCTGATATGCAATACAATTCGGTAAGCGCTTCAATTCCACCCCTGTAGCAATCAGTATAGGCCTTTGGTGTGCATTGTCCAAAGACAGAACGAATTGTATTCCTATGTAAACTATAAGGTGCTGTAGGTTACA
Organism: Mantis religiosa; assembly: GCA_030765055.1. NCBI lineage: Eukaryota > Metazoa > Arthropoda > Insecta > Mantodea > Mantidae > Mantis > Mantis religiosa. The sequence goes on along the minus strand of CM060947.1, from coordinate 66,939,981 downwards.
GTGCATCTGAAATCATGCAACATAGGAATATAAGTAAAATTCAAGACTGGAACAGAGAGAGAAAGAGAGAGAGAGAGCTAAAAAGCAGAAAATATAATATATTAATTAGAATAACAACTATAAACCTAAAAGAGTGGGGTTATGTGTCATAGGATCACAATGTAGGTCTAAGAAAATATAAGGAGATGGTGAGATATGCCCTAAAAATGAAACTTTGAAATCAGGAGACATTGGTTAGGTATTGTTACACGTGCAGACAAGTGTGGAGCAGAAATCAAAACACGGAAGTAGACTGTGTAGCGTGAGATCTAGAGGAGGAAATGGGACGTCTGGAAAAAGTGATACTATGCAGGAATTTGTAACGAAGAGGCAGCTGCGATATAAGGCAAGTGTTTCTGCTTTGAAGAAAAAAACTGAGGTAAGCGGGAACAGAACAGCAACCACCAGCAGTTTTATGAGGCCGTAAGGGAGATTTATGTTGTACAGCAGGGAATTTTGCTGAAGTTTGTTAACGTTTGCAAAGTTCCTGCACTAAGGGAATTCGGAATCGCCTTGAATAATATAGGGAGAGATTAGTTGAGAACCAGCGACGGCCCGAGATGGCGCTAGAGCTGGATGAGCTGCAGGAACTGATTTCCGGGGTTGTGCAAGCATATGAGACCCGCGGGTTGGACGTTTACAGCTCCTGTGCGATTTCCGAGAGCTTCTGCCGTTGTGGCGGATAATTTGGATGATCTATCCTAGTATCGCCACGGCGGAGGAATACTTGGTACAACAGCCAATAAGGAAGAGTAAGTCGAATCAGGGTTAGTTGGATCATAGTCAATCATCAGTTGGTGAGTCATTTAGTTGGTTATATCATTGGATGCTGCTACTTTAGTTTCATCATAGAATTTGTGAATACTTCTACAAAACTTAACTCATAAAAGCGAACCAGCCACCTCTTGTTCAGAACTTTACGCCACTCTACATAAAAGGTAATATTTATTTATCATGTATTAACTGATTCAATGTCTGTCTTGATTGCAGCCTTTATCTCTTCTAGATAAAGGAGAGCTTTGTGTGATTTGACTTCCCCAATCTTTATAATATATTTGTCAATGTCATGGAGAATCCATCACTTTAATTTAACCCTATTCATGTCCCTAAAGTTTGACCTGTTTAGCTCTACCATCTGCTTCCTTATCCTTTCAGTAGCTACATCCCCAGTTGATGATTAGGTTTGTATGTCCTTCACAACCCTTACAATCCTGGTTTGCAACAATATATATAAAATTTTCGTATTAATTTCGCGTGTTTAAGTTTCGGGTGAAAATTATAGTTGTTTGGATTTGGTGAATGTTATCTAAAGCAAAAAGCACAAGTATATTTTTAGTGTAATAAATCCGAAATAAAAGGGTGTTCGGAAGCGGTTGTAGATTCAATTTTACTGTAAAAGAAAATGGTGTAATGCGAAAATTGAAATTTTCATGGAGTAGCCGTTTGCCGTTTGAAAGGTGAGTAGAATTAATTCAAACAAAAATTTATATAATTTAAGAAAGAGAAAAAAAACGAATAAACATATTGTGTAAATGCTACTGGACTTGTAGGAAAATAAGGCTGCTTAATCTCTTTTGGAATAAATGATGAACATATCAAGGTATTTGAAGTGTGTATTTTAACAAATTATATTCTATCGATATGCATAGATGTATTGGAGTAATAAATCGTGGTTATCAAACTAATCATGAGCGAGAAATAGTGTGTTCTATAGTCTCTTACAAAATTAAATAGTTAAATGTTACACAGCGATATTAATAGAAAGTAGGTTGAATTAACGGAATTAATATTATTGGCAGAAACATAGGATAATTTGAAAAGAAATGGCGATTGAAAGAAAATTGTTAGTAATGCTTTGGTGAAATATGCTTTGGTGAAGAGAAGGAACTTCATTTATTTTAGGAATTTTATGAAATTTGAATAGCAGGAGGTTTCTCTATACAATTGAAAGTATTAATTTGTGCAAGTAAAGATGTAGAAAACTCATAGCGGACTATTAGACGACAAATCCGTAATTTTCATATTTTCGGATCGTTAAACAAGTAAGAATGCCAAACGCAACAACTCTAGATGTTGAACACGGTAGTTGGTAATGGACGATCAGCAGGTCGTTGGACTTAAACCAATATGGCGGATGAAATGTTACAGAAACTTTTCTGCTGATCAAAGGGAAAAAGTCCCTAGGTTTAACGTGTTAGCCCAATCTTTTGGGGCTTGGCTGTGAATACTTATAGCGGTGATTATCGAGGCGCACGGTAGTCTAAAGTGAATTGTTGCGGCCGGAGGCTACGCCAAATCTTCACTTCACCACGCACCGACATCTCCTAGAAGGTAAGCCCGACTTGTTCTTAATGTACTAACGTAGCTATCAACACCAATCCACCCAAAGTCTCTTCAAGACGTCGGGGTTGACTTGTATTGTAGAAAATCATGAGGTTATAGTAAACTGGTATTTCTATCTATCTGTAACCTGTAACCATGTAATTCCCTTTACCATTTACCTATACTATCTGACCCCCCTGTCCTTTCAGCTACGCTCCCGCTTGCAAAGTAGATAGTAAACCCTTACGGTAAACCACCTTTAAGTATACACAACCCTATACACAACTTGTAGTCTAAAAACATCCCGGTTCACAATTTATAATGCGACAATATATGTATCAACCTTATGTTTTATCTTGTACTACTTAGTCTGTGACACCTGTATGTCGAGATATGCCCTTGTCCTTTTCCTTCACTATCAAATTTGTCTTTGCACCCCCGTAACTGATTTGAATTAGTTGTTCCTCCACTCCTAATTTCTTCGACAAATAAGAAACCCATTCGAAGGTTATTTGAATCTAATGCTAAAATCAAGTATATCAAGTAAAAGCTATAGGTATAGCTATTTGCATTTATTTTTAGCTACATTTTAACATAGTTACTGTGGATAATACTGTGGATAAGGATAAGTTTTTAGGTATCATAAGGAAAATTACCAAATATAGCAAGATTGGCGATGATAACTTGCTATCTGATAAAATTGTAACACGGAGATGTAGTACCTTCGCACCCTAAAACTTAACCGTAAGAGTAAGTGAAACAGTTCCACCTGCTACAACAGGTACACCAAAAGGCGGGAAAACAAGCAAAAACATAAAACCATAAAACTTAAAACACACCTACAGCAAAACTGTCTCATAAGAAGAGATAAAGATAGGTTATTAAACAGTCACAAATCTCACTGATGAATAAAACTTAACACGTGTTCTGCAGTAAAGGAAGTGTGCAAGCATAATGTTACTGACAGAAACAGGGAACAACGAAACGTAGCTAAACGCTGGATTAAAACATCCAGCATAGTCAAAGGCTCACGATGATGTGCATAATTCGGGACAGCGTCGGAAGATAAGGGCTGACTATAACAAATCTGGCTAAAATACCCTCCTCGCTGTGTCAGGCAGGCGAGGAGATAGTCCACGGGACAAAGAGGCTTCACCTGAAGTTTGTTTGGTTGGGGACTCAAAGCATCACTCCACCATGAAATAATAAGATTACACAAAGCGAAGATAAAATCTCCAGAACACAAACAAGAGCTAAAATACCTTTGAAGTAAATCTGTTTGCTTTTTTTCGAAGTAGCATAGGCATCCTTCAATTCTTGCATGTTAATGCATCAGGCAAACACAGAAATGACTCGCTAGCGCCGCATTAGCGAATGGGTGAAGGTTACCCTTAATTACTGCATGAGTAGATGGTGAGTCTACAGTGACTGGGCTATGAAGGCTCCTTAAGAAATATGAGCAAATAACCAACTTCTGAAAAGCTTGTCGATGAATATACGAAATTGCCTAGGAAATACCACAGGTTGGTTGCAAAACACCAGCACTACGGTAAAAGACTAAAGCAAACTCTAGCGAGCTGCAAAAAATACACAACCCAAATACCAAACGTCCTTCGAGCCATCAGTGTATACAAAACTGCAGTTTGCAAATCGTCTGAAGATGTAATAAGCCAAAAGAACAGACAAAGCGATAGTCCTCGACTTCAGCGCACAGAGCAACGACCAATCGACGCGAGTTTCCCAGCTGAGCCATGGTGAAAAATGAGTGCCCCACGTTGAGATGTTGTCAGTAAATTTATGTCCAACAGAGAAAAGAGTAAGCGAACACGATCACCAGCGAAACCCAGTTAGTTCGCTGAGTATTGAAGTCTAATGAATCACTTATAAACAAAATAAAAGACATCCTGATAGACTCCAGAGCCTTCAGGCATAACTGCATAGCAGATCCCGCCAAGAGAAAAGCAGTGTTCATCAACTTCCACATTCCCGCTTATGGCTGGAGATCTTCGGAATACATTTCTTTCATTCTACGATGATGTGTAGAACTGAGGCAATGTAAAATATACTAGTGTCCAAAAGTTAAGCATAATTCAGTATTTTATCACCAAACTGTCACAATTATGTATAATGCAATATGTTGTTACCAATGCATCACACATGATCTGGATTGCAATAAAGTGACAAATAGGACATAATATTGACCTCAGTAACCTTTTCACGCAAGCATAAAATCTGACGATTACATCTACAATGACAATCATGGTGCTGAACTGTTAATATGGAGTGTGGTGACACCTCATGGCTCAAAAGGCCTCGCAGCGTCGTGGCATGCTCTCTATACGTTGATTCAAGAGGCAGTGATTCCCATTCCTCACAGAGAGGTTGTTGGCGGTTTGGAAGTGTCCTCGTGGGGTCTCGTGGGCTGCCACTCGTCTTCCTAAGGCATCCCCGGCATGATCTATAGGTTCAGACCCAGGAACACCGCTGGCCAGTTCATGCGCTGGGTATCCTCCCTCTGAAGATACTCGTCCACAACGTGCGCTCTATGCGGACGTCCATTACCTTCCTTTAAGATGAAGTGCGGACAAACACACATCTCAAAATTCGCAGATGTGATACCAACACCTAGTCTCTGTGTTTCTAGGCACTCAGTACCAACATCAAATATGTGCAGATCTGTATGTCCACTTAACTGCCCAACGAGTAAGTCAACACCATCACCACCAAATAGGCATGTTTGCAGATGTTTGTGCGATGAAACAAGTTTCTATGTTCTCTCAAGATTGTGAGACGAGACTCACTTTTCAAACTGAATCTGGACTGTAAACAGCACATTCCTCCATTCATTCAAGGTCGAATATTGATGTTACTGATTCCATTGTAAACAAGGCCATATCTGTATTCAAGTGAGATATACACTGCTGGACGTGGCATAGAGGCCGACCACCCTCAGCCTCCGGTACAGTTTGGCTCAAAAGTGGAAAGTCTAAGGTGACTGCAAGCTCAGAAGGCAGTTGCTCGCGGGCATGCTTCCATGTCGTGCCGTTATTGTCAAATATCGATCCTGTTGTGGTGTTGTCTTATGGTGGACCACGTACAGAGATCCGACGAAAACCTGTTTCTTGGAAACGTGACGGAAATGACACTTTGTGGCACATTCACTGCCCGATAGACTAGTTTGTTACTGACCAGCTTCTAGACGTCCGATGATTCTACCCTTCAAAATGGCTCTAATTGACATCTTTGTGGCATGTTGCTGCTGATTTGTAAACACTTCCGACGCAAATACTATATGTTCACAATGGGAGAACAGCGAATTCGCCACACGCTGGGTCTGATACTTTCGTATTAGTTTGCTGCTCTGATTTTATTGATTATTGAAGCGTTAACCTGTTTACCTATCAGAGACCGCCGGTCATGGGAGGCAAACACTGTGATAACGCTTAATGGCACTCGCTCACCGTTTTCCATTTCAGTTCTCACTTTCCCAAATTATACTTAACTTTTAGACAGTAGTGTAAATGAGCGAACCGAGAAATACACAACATATCGAAATCAGCTTTCGATTAAACCAAACAGCGATGTCCTTAACAGTCGTCTGATCAGCGTATGTAACAAATAAAGCGCGGTAAAACTTAAGAGAACGTACACATCTGGTTTTAAATAACAGATATATGAACCTTTCTGTCAAAGACCAATCTTAAAGTTTCATGACGTCTGCGAAAGAAATTATATATATATCGAGACTGACAGATGCCTGACAAAACGGAGTTGAAGATTAACAGACTGATTTTAGAAAAAGAGATGCTACAGTAAAAGTCAGCAAGAGCTCAAGGCGCACTTGAAAGCGGCGTTCTAAGAGACAAATCCGCCGAAAACTACAATACATGGTGAAACCGTCTAAACACAGTGAACACGAAACACTATTAGGAACACACTCCACAAGGGAAATAATAGCATTAGTAAATAACGTTAAGTTCATTACTGAGACCTGTGGAACTCCGATCTGTTGAGAGAAAACACGTACCAAATACGCGAAATGCCGTATATTTTATACACGCCCGATTAAAAAAGGATATACGATCCCAAAGAATATCATTCATAAGCATCATACGTTTTCTTTAGGTAAAGGAATTCAACCACTGCATGCTTCTCCCTCGGAAAACCGTCAATGATGTGCATGGATGTGAGTAGATCGAGAGGTAAAAGGAACCGACGAAAACTACACTGAACAATGGAAGGCAGATATTCAGATTCGAGTCACCATATTTATAGCATATCATGCACACAATCGATGGACATGTAGTGAGAGTAATTAGATAATTGGAAGGGAGATAGCGATCCTTGCGAAGATTTAAAAATGGGAAAATTGTGGCTTCGCGCCTATCTATTGGAAAGTTAGTGCAGGTAAAGGTAAAGAGTTTACTTGCCAAAAAGGGTGCTGCAGCATTACCACGTGATTATACAGCGTATGAGCCGAAGTTCTGTAATAGACCAGAGACAGCCTAGCTAGCTTAGGTAAAAATGAACCTCTTAACCATCGATGGAAAAGAATTGGAAAGTTCATAAGACTCAAGTTGTTGCTTGATGAGCACATAATACGGGTGGAACATTGATGCTGCGCATTAACAAAGGATTTCAGAAAACAGAGCAAGGACGCCTTGTTACTCGTCTTTGTATGGAGGATTAGGCATGAAATTGCTTGAAAGTGGATAGATTTTCAAGGGCACAATATGGCCGACCTACGCGAACCGTATCCCCCGCACACGAACCGCCGCCCAACATTCGCAAGTCTACCGTATTTTGGTGGCATAGCAAATTTGGCAGCAGAAATTATAACCGAACTAAGGTGAGCTTCTATCTAGTCTACATTAACGCACAAAGGATCGTAAACAACGTCTAAGAGAGAGCGGAGTCCAGTTCCTTCGGTTCATTTGCCAGGTCGGTGCACCTTATAATGAGGTAATGAGAAAAGCTGATAAGTCAAGGCGAAAAGAGAAATGGAGAGAAAACGTTCCACTAAAAGTGATTTGGAAGCTGTCCTAAGCAAATAAAGAGATCCAAGGCAAAGCGAGTTATGTAACACTGAGAAAAGAGTGTATTCACCAGTATTATACAAACTGATGTTGGAGTTTTGTTTATGGACGCCCTTTGATTACTCTAATTCACAGCGTCCCATTCTATATTGGGCGTGAAAGGCAGTCTAATTTAGTTCAAATGCCTCTTTACCAATGCTTGAAGTTCCTTCACGTGCCAGAAATCAACTATACTTCCCTTCCTAAGGATACCATGTTAAGGATTCCTCATCCGTAAAAAGACTGTCCTTAGAGCCGTCAATAAATATGAAATTGCAGTGAACAAACTGCGCTTCGAGCTCTAATGAATAGACGAATGCGGATGTGTCGACTTCGACGTAGATTGGATGGCTAAATCGATAGAAATATCCGAGCTAAGCCAAAGCCGAGACAAGACAGAGGCTTCCTGCCCAGGTCTTAGTGAAACCATACCTCTAGATGGAGTAGGGAGTAGTAGTTGTGAGTATTGCCGATCTAATGTGTCGTTAAAGAAGGAACTAGGAACTAACAGTGGAAGTCCCGGAAAACCACCGATGTCTGCGTCCATAAATGTATAAAGGAACATTACGTCGAAGCAAAACGAAGACTGCGGCTTCTCAGTCTGATGACGGGGCTAGTAGAACTTTTTTTCAATGTTTTACAACGTAATGCATGAATGAAATGTATGCAATGATGCTCTAGTGAGCCCGAGTTTCATATAGCTTATGGTTACTCGACAAACATCTTTCAGGATACGAAAAAAAAGACCCTCAATCGCATTAGTCTCCCCATCGACATTCTAACTCGAACCTCTTGATTGTTAGGTACACAAGGTATACCCACACCACACAGATGATCACTGGTAGTAAAGGCAAAAATAATCAACATAATTCTACAGTGATGTATAGGAATGAGACGAAATAAAATGATGGACGAGTCGGGGAAGACAGTACAGCCGTGATCTAGGTTCAATTGAACCATAGAGATCAATTCGTAACCGTAGTCCGATTAGCTCCTCAGGATACACCAACTAATACGCGAAAAACATTAAAAGCGCGTGTGCACCTGCCCTTTAAATAATGGACATCAAAAGACCAACGAAGCTTTCCGAGACCAAACTTGAAAACTTTGTGTCATCTGCGAAAGTATTAACATTTGGATGGGATGGAGACGGCCGAAGAAATGCCTTTCGGTGCTGGAAATTAAGACAGAAAGGGCGAAGGCGGGGTAACTCTGGTCCTAAGCCAGAGGGCCAACATGTACAGGCAACTCAACCCCTATCCAAAAATGGCTACAAGCTTCCGTCTATCATAGCCGACAGCTTTAAGAACCATATGGGCGTCATGCGCAAGCTGGCGGCCACACTGAAGAACTCCTTCGAGGCCAAGAGGAAGCCTCGAAAGGTCCATATAAACACCTGCAATCCCGAGGATTTCGTAGCTGCAAAGCACCTACTCCGGGATCTACAGATCCCTTTCTGTTCCTATTCCCCCCAGAGGCCCAATGTCGAAAGAGTGCCCGCCAGAGGAGGTAAAGCTCGCTCTGGAACAGGAGCATGAGATCAAGGCCTCAGCTGTTGCCCAGCTGAGGAAAATAGTACATACAGAGGAAGGCTCTCTACGTGTACCAATGCCTCTCTTCCTTGTAATGGCAGACAAGGTCCCTGGATAGGCAGTTCAGCCCATTGACGCTGTTCGGGTGCTATTCCACACCGTCGTGAAAGTTGAGCGCTTTCAGTCAGGGTGGACCTGACCAATGTAATAGGTCTATGGGCTTCCATTACTTCAGCATGACCTGCGAGCGCAATCTCGCGTGTCTGTGGCATGCTGGTCCCCATTTCCTCAAGGACAATGACAGGGCACCCGAGGAGAAGACCTGTGCTAACTGCCGTCAGGACCACGTCAGCAACTACAACGGCTGCGCGGAGTGGCAGAGAATAATAGAGAGCAGCCGCGGAGGCAGCGCGGGATTGGCAACTGACCGCCCCGGGGTCTAACTCGCGGCTGCACTCGAAAGGGCTGAGCGCACTCTTCAAGTCGCAGAGCAGGCGGCAACACAACCCGCGATACCAAAACCTCCACAAGAGGCACCGCGCCTGCAGCGTCCGCAAAATGGCCACAATGCGCAACGGACAGCGCAGCCTGCTACACTGATCGCAGCCGCTCCCACTAGGGAGGCCTCAGCTGAGTGTACCGGCCCAGCCGCAACGCTGACACCAGCTACAGCACCTGCTCCAGCTAGGGCGCCTGCACCTCCTAGAGCACCTGCATCGGCATTTGCATCCTTTGTGGGGTCGATCTCGGCGAAGGATGTCGACGAATTCAAAGAAATTTCCCTGCAGTTCGGCGCCCTCATTCTGAGAGTACTCCCCATCCTTAGACTGCAAGCAGAAAATTGAAGAACCGAGGCTAGACTTCCTCGAGAAGCATACCATAATCCTCCAAACACTCAAGGCGCTTTTTCCGTGCAATGATGAGTAATGGCCGCCCGACTTGTCAGTAGACCATTACGTGCTGCGTAATGGAACACTAACGGTGAACGGGATCAGCGACCCGGAGTGTTGAAGTTTGTACAGTCCTACGGGATTGACATCCTCATGATCTGCGAGATGCACCTGAATGCTGGTATTGACTTCTCACTGCCAAGATACGTTACCCACCGCTCCGTTCGCAACGGTCGGTGGGGTGGCGGTCAGCTATACTCGTGAAAAACATCACGCACACTCCTGTTCCTCTCCCTGCCCTACAGCACGTGGAGGCCTGCGCCATCCGACTGTCAGTCGGCGGACAGTAGTAGCAGTAGTAGTAGTAGTAGTAGTAGTAGTAGTAGTAGTAGTAGTAGTAGTAGTAGTAGTAGTGGTAGTAGTAGTAGTAGTAGTAGTAGTAGTAGTAGTAGTGGGGCTTAGGGGCGCACAACAGCTGAGGTCATTAGCGCCCGAGCTCAAACTAGGAAAAGCCCACCTGAAATTTAAACGCTAAAAGCAATAAAAACTACTAAAAGGTCCAAAAACACTAAAAAACGTAAAAGATGCTCAAACTGTTAAAATAGCTAAAATAGGAGTGCCGAGATGATCCTAAAATGAGGCAGGGCGAGGGATGTTGAAATCATATGGAACGAAGCATTCCGCTGCGCTGCAAACAGTCGAAGAGGCCCTCCACAGCAGCAATATCATCCCTCAGCATTGCGCTGAGGTTGGGGGCCAAACACAAGGACGAGCGCAACGTTGAGTAAAATCGGCACTCCACTAAAGGGTGCTGCACCGTCAAAGGCTCACCGCAGTGAGAACAATGAGGTGCTGGGTCCTGGCGTAACAAGTATTGATGGCTAAAATGGCAGTGCCCGATGCAAAGTCAAGCTAAAATAATCTCTTCCCTGCGAGAAGAACGAGAAGATGTGGCCCAGGGAATCAGAAGAGCTTTAACCCCCCGGAGTTTGTTCCCAACGAGCGCGGACCAGTCATCATGCCAGTGGGTGTTGATGGCTCAGCGAAGCGAAGCACTAAGATCCTGGAAAGGAACAGAATTGCTAAAAACAGTGGGGGATAAAATAGCAGACTTCGCTGCAGCACCAGCAGCCTCGTTGCCCGGAATGCCCACGTGTCCTGGAACCCAAACGACACGTAGAACCCTGAATTCGCGAGCGAATGCAGCCGATCCTGTATTCGCTGTACTAGGGGATGGCTGAGGAACAGCGAACGAATGCTCTGTAGAGCACTCAGAGAATCGCTACAAAGGGCAAAATTGTACGAATGCTGCTGGCTGATAAAAAGAAGGGCCTGGTAGATACTAAAAAGTTCAGCGGTATTAATCGATCACTGTCCGGAAAGACGAAACTTAAAACCCTCCGCAGCAGCTACGAAGGCACATCCAACACCAATCCAACACCACGGTCTGTTTTAGAGCTCTCCGTAAAAATAAAACTGTAGTTATTAAAATGTTGCTGAAGTTCTAAAAATGCGGATTGGATGGCAAAGGGCGAAACCGCAGATTTGGGCATGGACGTCAACCCAAGATGGAAGAGGATGTCACTCCGCGAACAAGGAGGGAAAGTAGATTCTCCTCGAGGTAATACCGGCGGTAGTGTAACGGCCAGAGTCCGAAGGAGCAGACGAAAACGAACACCGGGCGGAAGTAACGCAAGGGGACTGACAGCGTACTGGCGATAAAGAGATGAATCAAGGCTTGAACGTTGGGTGTGTGGGCAGAGAGAAGAGACGGCATGCGTAAGAGCATAACAGAAATCACACCTATAGCACAGGGGAGGTTCAGCAGCTTCAGCGTACAGACTGGGGATGGGGCTGGTTGGAAACGCACCAGTAGCTAGACGTATCCCCCGATTGTGCACAGGGTCCAAACGACTCAAAATGGGAGGTCGTGCCAACGAATATACTACACTCCCATAGTCAAGCTTTGATCGTACCAGAGACCGATAGAGCTGTAAGAGCACGGTCCGATCAGCTCCCCAGGATGTACCTGATAAGACACGTAAGATATTGTGGGACCGGGCACAGCGACGTTTCAGGGAAGCGATATGAGAATCCCAGCTAAGCTTCCTATCGAACACCAATCCTAAAAGTTAAGCTTCCTCTGCAAAAGGAAGCGGATGGGGACCGAGGTGGAGTAAGGGTAAATCAAACGCCTTACGGCGCAAAAAGTTCACGCACACGGTCTTCTCGGTGGAAAAACGGGAAGCCGTTGTGGAGGCTCTCAAGAGCAGAGATGATCTAAACAGACGCTCCAAAATACTCGTCCGCCGAGAGCTACAATTTACGGCGAAGTCATCCACAAATGAAGAAGAGGATATTCCAGCGGGAATACACTCAATGATAGGATTGATGGCGATGGCAAAGAGGGTAACGCTGAGGACAGAACCCTGGGGTACCCCGTTTTCCTGATGGAAAACGCGGGATAAATTACACCCCACCCGAACACGAAAGGACCGCTCCATCATGAATTCCCGGAGGAAAATGGGAAGTCGACCATGAAGACCCCACTGATGTATGGTGCGTAGTACGCCAGTCCGCCAACAGGTGTCATAGGCTTTCGTAAGGTCAAAAAAGACGGCCACAGTTTGTCAGCGGCGCAGGTAGGCGTTCGTGATATGAGTCGAGAGGGAAATCAGGTTATCAGTGCTGGAACAGTAACGGCGAAATCCACATTGGATGTTGCACAGAAGGTTCTCCGACTCAAGCCACCATCGTAAGCGCCCAGTAATCCTGCGCCACATCACCTTACACACTGTACTGGTGAGGGAGATGGGGCGGTAACTGGAGGGCGAACCGCGTTCCTTACCCGGTTTTGGGACCGGAATGATAGTTGCCTCTCGCCAAGCTGTAGGGAAAACTCCGTCACGCCAGATGCGGTTGCACATGCGTAGCAGAAAGTCTTTACTAGCAAAGGAGAGGTGTTGAAGCATAGCTACCATCAGGCCCAGGAGCGGATAAGGGAGAGGAGCATAACGCCGAGTCCAGCTCCCGTAAGCTAAATTCTGCGTTGTAGCACTCCCGGTTAGCTGAGCGGAAAGATAATTCCTGGGCCTCAATCTGAGACTTGAGGACCCGAAACGTCGAAACGTAGTTGGCAGAGCTGGAGGCAGCAACAAAAGTGCTACCCGGGCAGTTAGCAACAAGACCGCATATACAACAGTGAGAGGTCCATCCTGAAGTCCAGGAATGAATGAGGGTGGCCTTTTACCGGCAACACGACGGAGTTTCTCCCAAACCACAGAAGAAGGGGTGGTGTGCGAGAAAGAGGCAACAAAGGAAGTCCAGGACGCTCTTTTGCTAGCCCTAAAAACACGTCGCGCTCATGCGCGCAGCTACCAATTTCTCGACGGTGGGGTGATGTTGAAATACCCTAAGAGCTATCCGGCGTGCGCGAAGGGCATCGCGGCACTCAAGAGTCCACCATGGGACAGCCAAACGCCAAGGCTCCGTGGAGGATTTCGGAATAGATTGCTAGGCAGCGGAGAAAACAACTGAAGTGAAATGGTCGACCAGAAGGTCAATAGTAGTAAACTCTAACTCCTTGAATGTGGCAGCTTCGGAAAAGAGCGCCCAGTTAGACTTGGAGAGTTGCCAACAGGCTGCACACGAGCGGGGAACGTTGTAGGAGAGCAACGTTAGCACACATGGGCAGTGATCACTGGAATGAGTGTCAGATACTACATGCCATTGGAAACAATGAGCAAGCTGTGTGGAGCAGAGAGAAAGATCGAGGTGGGAGGGAGTACCGGTGGAATCGGAAAAAAGTGGGTTCACCAGTGTTTAAAACAAGAGAGGAAACTGGTCGAAGAAGTCAGCAAGTAGGGTTGCCCTAGGAGAGCCCCAACACGGATGATGGGCAGTAAAATCCCCCAAAAGAAGAAAGGGTGTGGGGAGCTGCGAAGCGAGTTCGGAGAGGTCGGCAGGAAGGACGGAGTCTGAAGGGGGAAGGTAAACTATGCATAAGGTCAAGGATAAACCGGGAAGACTGAGCCGAAAAGCAAAAGCTTGCAAAGTAGTGTTAAGGGGTAGAGGTTGACCAAAAACTTCATCGCGTGTGAGGATCATGACACCACCATGAGCAGGAGAGTCCACTTCCGGCACAAGGTCGAAGCGTACCGGAATATAATGACGAAAATCAAAAGTATCCTGAGGGCGAAGTTTGGTCTCTTGTAAACAAACCGCTATGGGGTTGTAGGACGGCAACAAGAGCTGGAGCTCTGCCCTATGTGAGCGCACACCACGAATGTTCCACGTTAAAAGAGCCATGGAAAAGGACTAGGGGAAGCGGCGGTGTTAGGGAGAAAATTCAAGATTGAAAGGGCGCGAGGAATGCGGGTTCAGGTAGTCGGACGTCGTTTCTCTTTTTTCCGCACTTTGGCAGATTTGGGACCGACAAACGGTCGCTCCATGGGCGACTCCTCAGATGTGCGGGAGTCAGAAGGATCCCTTCGAGAAGGGGATCGGGAAACCGACTGAACAGAAGCCCTGCCGGTTCCTCGAATGCGACTACGGGCGCGGCAACCCGTAGAAGTACCGGGAGTAGTGCTTACCGACACGGAACGTGAAACTGCAGCTGGGGCAGTAGAGGAGCTAGACGAGGCTGCTGGTGCCAACGCCTTAATAGGAATGGCAGTCTCCAGCAAGTCGCATTGGGTTGAAGCATCCGAAACATTGAGGGTCCGTGTGGCGACAGACTGCGTCGCCTGCACAGGAGAGCGGTGAACTGCTGATGCGTAACCCAAGCTGGCAGCGGGTTTCAGTTGCTCAAACTGTCTTTTTGCCTCTAGAAAGGACAGACGTTCTTTGACGCGCAGTTCCTGAATGGCCTTCTCATCAAGAAACTGCGTCCACTGCCGGGAGCTGGAGGGATGCGTACCACCGCAATTGACGCAGACCGGGTCACGAATACATATAGCGTCGCCATGTGGAGGTAAACCGCAACGGTCGCATACAGCATCAAAAGTACAGCGGGCCTGAGGATGCCCAAACCGCTGACACCGAAAACAGCGCATGGGGTTTGGGTCATACGGTCGCACTGCAGTACGTTCGTACCCACAATAGATAGCGTCCGGCAGTGTGGTACCTTTGAAAGTGAGGAAGACTGTCCGCAACGAAAGAGACTGTCCATCACGTTTACCAAAGCGACGGTACGCCTCGCACACATTCTGGTCAGTCAAATTAGATACTATCTCCTCGTTAGAGGCCGTCCAAACTGGAGGTTGTCACGACCCCTCTACAGGTATTCAACGTCATACGTGGCGCTACCCGGATGGGGTAGGAACCCAACAAGCAAGCCTTCAGCAGCTTACTGGACTGATCTTCGTTCTTTGTTTCCACCAAAAGGGTACGTCTCTTAACCGAGTTGCAGATTTTAAAACGCCACATATCCGATCAAGCTCGCGTTGGATATTAAAAGACTAATGTCTCGCATTGTCTTGTTTTCACAAGTCAGGGTCACGACCAAAAAGGAATCAAATGGGGAAGGTTTGCGCGGAAGAGCTATGGTTAGAGGACCCCCTTCCGGAACCTTCGGCGTCAGGCTGCCATTCGGGGGTGAAAGAAAAAGGCACCAATTCTTCACGATCTGCGCCGTCATGGGAGACCCCTCCCACGACCGATCTCATTTGTACTTCAGAAGAGCTACCGTCCAACTACTGTCGCCCAAATGTGAGAACCGTTCACCACGTGACACTCCGGCTTTACGCCCCTACCACAGGAATAACCGCCTTTGGCCCCCCACTTTAGGCCGTGCAGCAGTCAACAGACGGATGCACGGATTCAGGGGGGTTGTGGTTGATTACACCGGGGCTCCCGTCAGCGGTAACACGCCCGGCTGGTAATACTGGCCCAATGACTCACGGCCTTCGGACCATTAAAATTAGCCGGGCCTCATGGAGACTACGTGAGTGTACATGACGGTGTGGACGGGCTCCGCACCTAAGGTCACACACAGGGTCAGTAAGGATTACGCTACAACCTTCACGCCTGAGACCTCCGGGGAGCACGCAAGTCGGAAGCCGCGCTGGAACCGTGGGACAGGAACCACGGAGACAGAAGAAAGATCCCTGGTGGTGAGGCAGAAGTTTATAAACCTAAACAGATAAAGCTAAAATAGAACAATAAACCTAGAAAAGGAAAAAGCTTAAAACTAAGGGTGACCAACGTGGTACAACCAAAATGGGGTGAGAGGGTGATGATGGGGATGATTGGCTCGGGACCCCGGGATCGCCAATGCCCGTACCTACCGTAGTAGGCCCCTGGGGGGTGACGGACAGGACACACTTCTGGTTGCGGCATACGATCCACATGGAAATCCCTTCTTCGAAGCTGATTACACCAGCCTATTAAACCTTCACCCAGTGGTTTGTATTGCAGGAAACCTCAACGCGAAACAGGGCCCTGGCACTGCCGTAAGAGCAGCTAGAAGGGACGCGAGTTCTACCGCCTCATAAGCGGAGACACAAATATCGCCGTGCACGGGCCGAGAGGTTCAACTTTCCATCTGGCCCGCGGCAGGCCAGATGTCATCGATATCATGATCACTAAGAACTTTCCATTTCACCTAGAACTCTCGGTGGTGAATGAATTGGACTCCGACCATGACCCTGTCATGGTCGATTATGTCACCATGCCAGCACTGTTAATCACATACTGTAAACTTGAGGTCAACTGGGATGCAGCCATCCTTCGACTGAACCAAACCATCGACCCGCGACGTTGGAGGCGGCGGCGGTGAGTTTCCCCCAGCATGTCCGTCAAGCGGTGAGCGCACTCACTGCATTCCAACCAAACACATCTAACTCACTGACCATTCTAAATGATATCCGGCAGCTGCTAAAAGCCAAGGCAGCTGTCCGGAAGCTATGACAGCGTTTCCGCCATTCCAGAATAGGAGCAGTTTACCAGTGGATCAAATCCCTGGCAAGGCGGCTGCTCCGTGCCCATCGTAAGGTGACCTGGAACAACAGATTCAGAAACGTGGACCTACAGGAAAAACACCCCTGGCGGATCATAAAGTCTCTCAGGAAGGATCAAACCTAATACCAGCATCCGTTGCATGGCACTCGCGGGAGACTCGCTTTCGAGCCTCAAGATAATGCCATGGCTTTCGCGGATCATTTAGAAAGTCAATTCGAGCCGAGGGAGGATCCCCAGGACGAAGTCTTCACTGACCTAATGGAGGCCGCTGTGGAATACCTCTCTGAGGGGCCGCAGCAGCGTCACGAGGCGATCGATCTCCCAATAATCACCCCTAGAGTTGTGACTACTGATATCCGGAAACAAACCTAATAAGTACCTGAACATGATGGCGGTAGCGCTCTTATGCTCCAGCACCTTCCCAAGAGGGCCGTCATCCACTTTACGTGGATATCCAATACGTGCCTCCAAATCCGCCATTTTCCAGCTTGCTGGAAGCAGGCGAGAGTGGTGTGCATCCAGGAACCCGGCATGGATCTAGTCTTTCCTTCTAGCTACCGATCCATAAGTATTCTCCCAACCGTCTCAAAACGTTTGAGTGGTTGCTGCTATCCCGCCTGACCCCTCTTTTCGAGGAAAGGCAGCTCCTACCCGATCACCAGTTTTGTTTTCCTCATGGACACTTCACGACCCTGCAGCTGCTGCGACTGGTCGAAAGGACGGCCCTGGGTTTCCAGGAAAACCTCAAAACAGTCGCGATAATGCTAGATGTAGAAAAAGCCTTTGCCACCACCTGGCACCAATGCCTACTGTACAAGCTTAGGGAGGCCAATATACCTCCTCCCTATCTCTCTCTGATTAGCAGTTTCCTCAGAGACCGCACTTTCAAGGTAAGAGTGGAAGGACGGCTGTTATCAATCAGACCCATAGCCTTGGGATTCCCGGAAGGCAGTGTTCTGTCCCCGCTACTCCTTGCGGCCTACATGTCTGATTTCCCTCTGGAACCACAGACTGTTACGTGCCAATATGCCGACGACGTCCTCACAATGGCGCGTAACAGAAACCTACGATACTGCTACCCTCCGCTGCAGCGCCAGTTCCGAGCTATCAGCCGTTGGAGTGAGAGGTGGAGGATGGCCATTAGCCCAGGGAAGAGCTCCGCTCTATACCCTGGCTAACGTCCGAGCTAGGTGACCGAATTGGTCGCTGAGGTTGAGACAGAGGCAAATCCCTGGGTTCCCTCTGCCAAATACCTGGGCGTCCTCGATCGCCATATCACCTACGCCCCTCACGTCCGGGTCAAAGCCGGGCTCGGGCATGTAGCACTTAGGCAGTTATATCCCATCTTTAAATGCGCAATGCCAACACACCTTAAAGTACGCCTGTTTCGGGCGATTATTCCACCCCTGATTCTGTACGGTTGCGAAGTCTGGGGATCAGCGGCTCCCACCACTCAGGTGGATACAGCGCGTCCATAACAGGGCGCTGCGAATTATCTACGATACTGGACGTAGATTACCGTCCCACATCCTCCACACCAACTTATGAGTCCCATATGTTGTAGAGGTGGTGCGGGAGAGATCCCGTACCATCTACACTAAGCTAGGCTCCCACCCCAGTAACCTGGTGAATACCCTAGGCCGGTACGACTATAGGGTTCCTCGCCGGAGACCAAGTTACCGGCTGCCCAAAGACGCTTTGGGCAACTAAACTGAGCAGGACCACTTTCCCCTGACTTTGTACCACAAGCGCAGAAATGGGCATGGTAAAACCCATGATAAAGCCGTACTGAGCGGCTAGGTGCTGAGCAGCAAACACCCCGCCCAGGTAAACCTGGACTACTCCCATCTTCTGCTGGTCTGCTAAGACAGAAAGATTTATCGACGAACACGTGCCACTCCAAGCAAAGAGGCAATCAAGGTATACTTGCAAGTGGCGTTCTAAGAGACAAATCTAGAATAGATGGCGAAACCGTCCATAAACAACGGACACGAAACACTACGTGGAACACACTTCCATAGCATCGGTAAATAATGTAACGCTGACTACGAGCCTTGCGGAACTCCATTCTCTTGACTAAAAAGAAGTGAGAAATTTGAAATCACACGCAGACGCAAAATGCTTGAAAAAACATGTATGCCCTCATATGGAGCTTACGAGTGCCACCCATCAAGCATCCTTTTAAGTCAAGGAATACAGATAAGACTCTTCCTCAGTAAGCCATCCATGATGTGCATGACTAACGTGACTAGAAAAACGAGTGAAACGGAAGCGACCAAAATCCAACTGAACTATTGAAAGCAGATTATGAGATTCAAGCCAGTGTCAATCTCCACTGATCATGAGCTTCACCTTACAGATGCAACAGGCGAGGGAGTTTGGAAGATAAATGCAAGAAAGATTACGATCCTCTCCTGGTTAGATAATTGGAACAATAGTGGCTTCACGCCTAGCTTTGGAAAAGAAGTGGAGCGCCAGATAGTTATATACCTGTAAGGGAAGCACTTTACCTACCAAAGAAAGGTGCTCCAGAATTACTACGTGAAGATCATACGACCCAGGTGTGGAAGCCCAGGATCAGGGAGAAGACTAATGGGTTCCGCAATGAAACTGGGAATCACGAAGGAGTTCTGCTGGGAAGCTTGATCCGCTGCAGGTACAAAATAGTGGAGTACAGCGATGTAGCTATACGACATAAATCGTCCCAGTTTGCGCGTGTCACCTGATCGTTCTTATTAATTTTTCAATAAATTGTTATGAATTTGGAATGCATGCCTCGAACAAGGTGTTAATTACCCTATTTGGAGTTTTAATATTTTGTTCTTGTTACAAAACTAGGCCAGGAAATTGATTGGACCACAGCACACCGGAGCATGCCCGAGTTCGTCCTGTATATTCCTCGTGAAAGTTCGAACGAAAGGATAAAATATGGTCATGGACATAAGGGGCGGAGGCGGCTGTGAACGTTTCGCCAAAGATGTCATAATCGTAAATAGTTGGAAAATAATATTAGTGTCAATTCGTTGACGATAGGAAAGTCTTTCTGGCAATGCGTATAAGTTCGTCCCATACAACAGATGTAGAAGTACAAGTATCGAGATCGGCTACACAGCGATGACAAAAGGATTTCTTCCTGAGGCAAATTATCCTTCGAGGTCTGATGAGTAATTGTTTAATGCATCAAGTTAAGGAGAGTAGAGTGACATTCAAACCCCCAGGGAATTCCTTCTTAAGCGAACTGCTTTCTTAAATTCCACGTTTGGCCAAGGGACTGGTAAACGTCTGGAATTGGGTAGACTTACGGAAATGGAATGCTTCACTAAAAATTGCAGAACAAAGCCTACACCACATAGGCCTACACTGGAAATCTTGCAGTGCTATAAACGGACCCGGTGGCTAAGATACAAACGGTAAATTTTGTTACAGTACCATTTAGGGAAAACGTAAATCTTTGAATGGAGAATAAGAGATTACGTGTGGAAACTGAATACTTGCGCACGTAACAGAAATGAGCGCCATTCCAAGCAAAGAAACTATGCAGAGTAGATATCCAGATACAGATGGAAAGGGTACCAGTTGAGTCGCAGGAAAAGGTTTGTTGGCAGACATATTCCGAACAGACAGATAGGAGGATCAAGAAGTGCCCCAGAGCTTCCACCTCACGCACGCCTTTGCATAGCACTAAAAATTGTGGTAGGCCTTGAAGTTTCCACTAGTAAACAAGGGATGTGAAGCTTTAAAAGTGACCGAAAGAATGCAGTATGAGCAAAAGGAAAAGAAGCATAGATGTTACAGACATAAGAATAAAATCCGAAAAAAAGAATGTTGCGCTGTAACAGCTTCCAGAGCTGTGGTCAGCGGAACATGATAACACACATCAACCTGAACATGGTGGGAGACACCACCGTGAACACAAGACCTCTCCACCAGGACATAATCGAGTTCTTAGGCAGCAGTATCAAGTTGTGGCAACGTCCTGGATTCATATCTTTATGACGAAGAACTAATAAGAACGCGACAATCAGCTTTCTTATGTAGTCTACCAAACCTATTCATATAATGTATTCCGCAATTTTAAAGCCCCACGAGTCAATCTCTGTCAGTAACGCTTTCATGGTCCGCAGAGAGTAAAATGCATGGTACTTGTTCATTATATATATATATATCGGGAACCGAGTAGAAATGGCCAAAAATGCTTATAGCTTAAGCTATCCAACTCTATGGCACTATCGCAGATGTTCATTAAGTAATCGGAAAATATCAGAAATTGGAAGCAGAATATCATTGGGGCTTTTTTATATAAACTGGCTACTGTTCCAACTTAAGAAATGTGCACGTCTATTTCATGTCACCCGAACGTACAAGGCCAGCTGGCAGGAAGAGCTGCCAGAAAGAGAGGGGACTTATGACATCGAGGCCACGCCTACTCGTGTGACCGAATGACTCTTGCCGTGAGAGTACGGGAGATGAATGATGCTAGCGCTAATGGCCTTCCGAGTAGAGACGGGGTGTGGAGAGAAATAACGAGAAACTACTGGACCCCCTCCTCCTACTGCCTTGGAGGACTGTGACGTTTGGTTAATAGGCGGAAACTTCCAGATGCAGCGATCTGCCTATATAAGGGATGCAGTGGAAGAATCAGCCAGTTCTTGGTGAGCAGCCGTGAAGAGCGCAGTGCTAGTGAACGGACTGGAAGATTGCGTACGTGTATCAGAGGAGTTCTTAGACACCTCTAGAGAGGGCTGTATGGCAAGGTGCCGAATAGTGAGTGTTGCGTAATTGTGTGTGATACGTGATCCTGTTGTGATTTGTAAGAGTACCTACTGTGTGCAAATAAAGAACTATTTGTATTTCTGAAACTTGTACTTTGAATTCTACGAACCCACAAAGTCACAACAATAACCTCTCGGCGCATAATAACGAGAATAGTTTTGAAGTGAGGAAAAATTCCAGTTCCTCAAAACATCGCTCTTGATGATCTGGACCATATAAAGTTTGGTTTTTCCATGTAAGACTGTGCAGTAATCAGAAGATTATATAACACCTCTACAGAAGCTAAAGGATTCACGAAATTTGTTGAATCGTAGGAACGGGATATTCTCGAAATCGAATCCTCTGGGTCTGCCCAAATCGAATGTTGTGGAACAGCAGTACAAGACAACACGGGGGTTAGTTTCTGCCCATGACGTCAGCGGCTGTCCTAAATGTCGCTTTTTTTTTTTTTTTTTTTTTTTTTTTTTTTTTTTTTTTTTTTTGCTCCTCAACGGCAAACAACAGTGGAACGGGTTTGGTTCACTTAATTCTTATGTGGTAGGCTTTCGCTGTCGCAGTACGCTTATTTCGTACCTCTGGTTCAAGCAAAATTTGACTACCCAGGATAGTTGAAGTCTCACACGAACGTACGTTACACAATAAATTGGAAACCGAAAATTACTGATACACATCAGCTTCTTTGACAAATATGCTAATGACAATTTAGATTCACGGACGCTTGAGTTTCTCTTGACAATAAGTCACTAAGAACTCTTAAATTGGTATTTTGAAAGTAATATAAAATATAGGCTGTATACATATGAATATCGGGGTTTAACTCTTTATAGTATTACATTAAACTTAGTTATATATGATGTGTCAAATGAAAAAGTAACTCAGTTTTGTTTGTTGGCACCAGTGCGCATGTGCGTGCAATGTTTCTGCCAC
Organism: Mantis religiosa; assembly: GCA_030765055.1. Classification (NCBI taxonomy): domain Eukaryota; kingdom Metazoa; phylum Arthropoda; class Insecta; order Mantodea; family Mantidae; genus Mantis; species Mantis religiosa. The sequence continues at coordinate 66,917,463 of CM060947.1, read as the reverse complement.
AATCCGCTAGACAGCCGTAGTAGCAAAGATGGCGACTAGTAAACAGCGTTTTGTGTTTTGCAGTTTGCAAATACCGAATCGGTAGTTCCTGTGCAACCTGCGTTCCGCATTAAGTTCGGTTGTGATCCTCCTAGTGATTATGACATTCGTAGATGGTATCATCAGTTTGAAGATACCGGCTGCCTTTGTAAAGGGAAGAGCACGGATCGACCAAAAGTGAAGAGACTGTTGAGTGAGTGAGAGTCGTTTACTCGTAGTTTAAAGAAATCGACGACCAAGAGTAAGTGAAGAGACTGTTGAGCGAGAGAGTAGCCCAAAGAAATCAGCCAGGAAGGCTAGTCGTGAATTACAGGTTGCTGTGTCGACTGTTTGGAAAGTTGTAAGAAAACGCTTGCGGCTACGTTCTGTTTAGTTATTACAGACAACAGACAGACAACAGATTACGTGCTAACTTCGAAAACGACATGTTTCATGACGATGACGATTTTATGGATCGTGTTGTCTTCAGTGATGAATCGACCTTTCGCCTTAGTGGACGCGTTAACACTCATAATGTGCGCAGCTGTGACTCAGAAAATCCTCACGAGATGGTACAAATGCAACGAGATTACCCTAAAGTGAACGTTTTTTTTTTTTGTGCCGTATCCCGGCAAAAAGTTTATGGGCCTTTCTTTTATGGTGAACCTACTGTAACTGACACTTCTTAACTTCATACACTAGAGCAATGGCTCTTCTCTCAGTTGGAAGAAAATAGCCAGAGAACTTATTTTCCAGCAAGATGCTGCACCACCTCACTGGCATAAGGAAGTACGTGATTGGTTGAATGTCACTGTACCCAAGCGCTGGATAGGCACCAAGGGCCCCAATGACAGGGCCTGCTATACATGGCCTCCACGTTCTCCTGACCTAACGCCATGAGATTTTTACCTTTGCGGCTTCATCAAGGTCGTGTGTACGTGCCTCCGCTACCAGCTGAGCTCCCTGAATTAATAAACCGGATTGAGGCAGCTGTTGCTACAATTACTGAATACACACTTATCAACGTTTGGGACGAACTCAGCTATAGACTTGATGTGTGTCGTGTGACAAATGGCAGTCACATTAAACATTTATAAGGTTCTTGGTGAAATTGTCTGAGCTGCTTTTTCATTTCACATATCATTTATAACTGTAAGTAGAATGTAATAAATATTATAAAGAGTTAAAACCGCGATATTCATTCATATACACCCTGTATAACGAGATCTAGAACAGCGGAGTAACGAGTTACAATATCCACCATGCCTAGCAACAAATGAAGGCCAAAATGTAACTTCACAAAAACGCTTTCAGTTGAAGTACTTCCATATATGCTAAATTAACATTATACTCTGTCTCACGCTAGTTTAATCCTGCTGTAAACAAGGCGGAGCTGACTCAACTCGCCACGTGCTAGACGCTACCTGCACGCACATGTTTTGCAACACTAGACGTATACATAGCAGCGCTAATTTCTAGACAATAAACAGAATTGGGTTACACATTAATTTATTATATCTATGAATTGGAATATTAATAGAATCATGCAGTGACAAAATGGTTACCTTTAACCGGATTCCTACGAACACTTTTGATTTGCCACAAATATTTACGTCTCCACATCACAATATCTTCTCTGTCCACTATAACTGATTTCTGCCCTCGCTTTTGAAATTTCAATCCAATATCTATCAACAACCGATGGAGAGTACTTTGTGAAAAATTTGGCCAGTCTGTGTCAGAATTTACCGCTTGCAAAACCTTATTTAGAGTCGGCGGTTCATTTCTGAAAAAATAATCATGAACTTTACTGCGTATAGCACTTTTCGTAGAATCGTCGTGTTTCTCCACGCGCTGTTTGCATTTACGTGATATCCCGGTGTTCTTAGAGTTCCGGATGCTTGCAGTTCCATTCTAACATAAGCACACTACTTGCGGAAACAAGATCACCAGTTTCTAACTCAATGTTTTTTATGGACGATTCCGGGTGTCTTTCTTTAAGCACCGCGAAACAATGTGCGAACATTCGACTCTCGCCACTTTTTAAAAGTTGCCTCGATTGTGTTTCATTTCGATTGAAGCACCGGCCTGCTACATGATGAAAAGCTTACTGATTTTAAATTACATATACATGTGTGTTCTTGAGTTTGTGAGATACGTGAGATGTACAGGAAATAGTGTTATATATCATAAGCAACTCCACACTATAAACAATAACATCTTAATTAGCATTCAGCTCGATATAAACCTCGTTGCGAGAGAGCTGCCTGGTATAGGAATGCAAAAATATATAATGGCATTGTCCTTTAGTAATTGTTAAATAAATGCAGCTCAATTTAACGTAAGTTAAAGGTGTGTATAATTTCACCTGTCTTCTGTTTAATCTGTAAATAGCATACTATCATGCATATATCTGTTGTAAATATTCATTTCAGGACTCACGAGTTCAGAACAATTCTTTTAGGTATGTGCAGCACAAAGATAAAATGTGTGGCAATTACGTTTATAAGAATCGAAACATTTGCATACCTTTCTCCCTCCAAAATTAGCTCTCTCAGAGCAGTGATCAGAAAACTACTTACAGTACTGTACTTAAATGAGGGGTATATCGTACGCATACAAATAAAAGGAAATGCCCATTAATTTCGCTAAGCCAATCAACAGCTTTGCCGCTTTTTGTCCCAATATCTTTGTCTCTGTCTCTCTTCCCACCCAGATGTTTACAGCAGGATTAAACTAGGATGAGACAGATTACAGGAATAATAAGCAACCTCAAATATTCTGTTATCAGTTCCGCGGAGCTTTAAGCAGTGGGTAAGAAGTATCCACATGCACTAACGTTTTATTGATTAAGCTGACTGCACAGCCCGTATCATTTAGTACAGTACGAGGGTCGTTTGCTGAATCTGGTAAATTACCATGATGGGATGGAATTTTTTTTGTTGCAACTTTGTGGGTGGTAAGCTTGATTATTCAAAATGCTGTACAGAAAATTTGAATGTGCTACAATATACAATTCATTGTTGACAGCTATCTCAACCGGTCAATATGATAGTTGCGATTAAAAATGAAAAAAAAAAAAAAAAACAGTTTCGTGCTGTTCTTAAACATTTTTATTTGAAAGGCTGGACTGCCGCAAAAGTCAAAACTGAACTGAAAGAATTCACGCGGACTCTTTACTAACATTTAAGACCATTTACTTTTGGATAAATGAATTTAAATGTGGTCGTAGAAGCACCGATGGTGAATCGCACTCTGGTCCACCAATTGAGGCTACCACACAGGACACCATTGAAAAATCCCCGATCTGGTTATGCAAGACCACGGAATTCAAATTAGTGAGATTTCTGAGACTGTAAGCATCTCAAATGAGTGAGTGAACAATATCATGTATGAAATATTGGCAATGAAAAAGTTGTGTGCAAAGTGGATGCCGCGATTGCTCACATCTACCAAAAGCGTATCCGGAAAAACACTTCTACTGGATGTCTGGTATGTTTGATAACAATCCGCAAGACATATTGCGCAATGAAACTTGGATGTATCTCACTCACCAGAGTCAAAATAACAGTCAAAATAATGGAGAAGGGCTAGTGAAAGTGTACTAAAGAAGACAAGGACCATTTAATCAGCTAGTAAGGTGATGGTCAACGTTTTCTTTCTTTTTTTCTCAAGGAATAATCCTCATAGGCTAGTTGGAAAAAGACAACCATAATTACTGGAGCCCATTATGGTTCATTGTTGGATCGTTTGCAACATGAGTTGACTGAACAGACCGGGATTAAAACACAAAAAGGTGCTCTTTCACCAGGATGATGCACCATCGCACACATCATCAATCGCAATGGCGAAAGTACATGAGTTGGGCTTCGAATTGGTTGCTCATCCACCATACTTAACCCCTAGTGACTTTCCTGTCCCCAAACTTGAAAATTTGATTGGTGGTAAGAAACTTTCATCAAATGAAGAAGTGATAGTCACAGTCAAGGAGTATGTTGCATAGCTTGATGGAATGTATTTTTCCTGCAGGATGAAAAAGCTGAAACATCGCTGGATCAAATGTATAGCCATCAATGGAGATTCTGTCGAGAAATAAGGTGAGATGTTCACGGAAACAAAATCCTCGTAATAAGGTGCTTGACAATTTCACTTGGAATGGACAATGCATTAGCTGGCCTAACTGTGTTGAGAATTAGCTGCTTTTCTGCAACGAACCTCATTCGCGTGGGGAGAGTGTGAGTCATTCTTTTTTTTTTTTAAAAAAAAAATTTGCGGCTAATGATAAGGTAGAGCAACATGCCCGGAGTTTTGCAAACCTATTCCAAAGTACAGATGTATTTTTATATCTTGACAGATGGAGAGCGATGCGCAGTGGTATCTGGACGAGTCCATTTCTGAACGGTTGCAACTGGAGGGGGAGGCAGGTCAGTTGCGTATCAATTGCGAGCAAGTAAACAAGTGCAGAGCTACTGACTAATACTACAGCTTGTTTCAAAATGTGCATGTTTCCTGGTTCCAAGAGAGCATTTAGAAATGGTGCCTCCTAGCAGCACATTAGGAAACAAAGTGCTACATTCAAAAACACGAGAAGTAATAACCAATATCTAGAGATTTATAAAAAAGGAACAATCGTCTGGATCTGCTACAAAAATCTGGGAAAGGGCATCTGAGGCAACAGTTATGTCTGAAAGCAGTTTAGGTGAGTTATTAAGGAAAGAAAAGCCATTGGTGGTAGTGCAACAATGTCCTTCTCTATGCCCAGAAAACAAAGATTAAAACATGCACAAAATCTAATTTGGATGTTTTAATTAAGATGTAGATAGGCGAACTGCGAATAATTTTTAAAACACAGAAAAACAAAAAAACAACTCTGAAAAAAGTGCTTATGAAGTTTCAAAATTCTACTGACTTCCAAGGCAGTGTCTGAACATTAAGAAGAGTTATTTTGAAGCTAGGATTTATATGAAGAAAAAAACTAAGCTTGACAGACCAATTTTAATCGAACATCGTACCATACGCGCAAAATGGCTCAAGTATTTACGAAATATTCAGAGATATCGCAGTGAAGTTTATGTAATTTATGTGGATGAAACTTATATCAATTCAGCACATACTGGACCATATGTCTGGAGTGAAATTCGTTACAGGGACTCTGCAGTGATGTCGAAAGGCCGACAGTTGGTTATCATGCCTGCTGGAGGAGAACAGGGTTTTGTTCCAAACGCCTATGTAGTAATTTAAGATCCTACAAAAGCGTGGAGATTACTACCATAGTAAGGATTACAACTTAATTATAAGAGCTGCAATACTGGCTTCAAGAGTGAGATTTGTTTTTTGACAGCTTGTGCACCGCACTCTCCTCTCGTAATCTTACGCGTGTGATGCATTGTGACGATAGGTGTACTATCCCCACCACAGTTGCTACTCATCCCTACCGCGCATAATTTCTGTCAAGATAAAATAATACATCTGTATTTACATGAGGAACATTTTTAACTATGACGCTTGGCAGCTCTAAGCCTGTATTAACCACGGTAAGCAAATTGTTCTCTTATGAATTCGGATGACTTTACATTTTCATGATACCGACAAGTATGGGGACGAATTTTCATGTCAGACTATAAGTAACCATTTTATTAGAATTTAGATTCGTTCATAATTAAAAATGCAGATACAGAAAGTGATATCTTGAATGAAAACGTATTGTTGTAACCAACTGAAGCTATCCAAATTGGAATTAAGGAAACTTCATAGCCACGCGAGAAACAGAATGGCGTTTTCGGCACAGTTGCCAAAGCAACATTAACATTAAATTGGAGGACAAATTTGAAAATGTATAGCAAGATATTGTGGAAGGGTCAACACAATAACATATATCAAGCTACCCGGCATCTACGAAAAATTCCTCGGTTATCGAGCAAATTAATTTAAAATTTGCATGTGACGAACAGTTAATTTATATGCGGGAATTGCTTTTTTGGTGTCCATAACGGTTCTGAAATGATGTAAGCCCACGAAGCCTTTGTGTCGAATTAAAACACAACTGAAAGCTTTGGATGCTTTAGGTATGACAGCCAAGAATACGAAGCTATCTTGTTTCACTTGTTAAAATTTGTTTATATAATAAATCTTTGGCAAAGGTTCCGATTCCAGTCAGGCATGGGCCGCACACATTAACTAGAGACGGTACTGAAATTTGTAAGACTAGAAGTAGATATATAACTTGTACGAGTTTTGGCTGTAGTGACAATGAAAATGAAAAATACCTACGCAATTTTTATTTTTCTGACAATAGCATAAAACTAACACAGGCTGAACTTAGTGTGAGAAATACTCTCTCATTGTTTAAAAAAATCCAATGAATCACAAAGCTAAAAACCACAGAAGAAGTGACATATTTTAGGTGTCTTCAAAACAAATCAAAATGTATCAGTAAAATGTTTTGTCAAAGAAGTCAACATGACATTATGTGTCCGAAGTTAGGTAATTGGTTAATCATGTGAAAATAAAGAAAACCAAGCTAAGTGTAAAAGAAGCGAGGACTGATGAGTCTTACACAAAACATTGATATATCATCATAAAAATGGCACTGTTTTGCAGACACTCATTGTTGAAGCTGAAGATCGCATGCCGCTATTAATAACGGGAAATAGCTATCCTATCTCATTCATAGAAACATTCCTTTGACAGATGATGTAAAATTTGACGTGCCTAAGTTGAAAATACTCTTAGAAGCAGATGTTCTAAGTCGATTACTGACAGGTGATATAATTTGAATGAATTATTGATTTGGTTTCAAATTAAAAATTAGTTATAAATAAGGACAATAGTCAGGCTCTAGGTTTTCAAATAAAATTAATAAGGCACTTAATTTACCTGAAATCAAAATGGATGAAAATGAAATTAAATGCACTGGAAATACAAAATGTTTAAGTGTCTGGATCGAAAACCTAAATTGGAACACATATATTAACAATCTAATGAAGAAATAAAGTAGCACCTGTTTCCAAATATCTATGTTGAAGCACAGTGCAAATTTTAATATATTGAGAATAGTATATTTTGCAAATTTACAACCACTACTTTCTTATAGTAGTGGCATTATCAGAGTATTCAGAATCCAAAGAAGTGCATTAAGAATTTTGATGAACTGAGAGAAGACGGATAGTTGTAAGAAATAGTTTAAGAAATTAGGAATATTGTCACTACCAAGTATTTACCTCTTAGAAATAATAGTACAGGTTTGAATAAATTTTATGAAAGCAATGATATTCATGACAACAACAATAATGATGATGATGATGATGATAATGATAATGATAATGATAATAATAATAATAATAATAATAATAATAATAATAATAATAATAATAATAATAATAATAATAATAATAATAATAATAATAATAGTAATAGTAATAGTAATAGTAATAGTAATAGTAATAGTAATAGTAATAGTAATAGTAATAGTAATAGTAATAGTAATAGTAATAGTAATAGTAATAGTAATAGTAATAGTAATAGTAATAGTAATAGTAATAGTAATAGTAATAGTAATAGTAATAGTAATAGTAATAGTAATAGTAATAGTAATAGTAATAGTAATAGTAATAATAATAGTAATAATAATAATAATAATAATAATAATAATAATAATAATAATAATAATAATAATAATAATAATAATAATAATAATAATAATAATAATAATAATAATAATAATAATAATAATAATAATAATAATAATAATAATAATAATAATAATAATAATAATAATAATAATAATAATAATAATAATAATAATAATAATAATAATAATAATAATAATAATAATAATAATAATAATAATAATAATAATAATAATAATAATAATAATAATAATAATAATAATAATAATAATAATAATAATAATAATAATAATAATAATAATAATAATAATAATAATAATAATGAACAGTTTGAACTTGCATGTCTCTTAACATAAAAATATGTGGGCGCAGCTTTAAATTTAAAGGTATTCATATTTACAATAAACTACCGAGTGAAATAAAAAGCATTGGCTCCCTCACAAACTTCAAAAATCTTTTAAAGAAGTTTTTGTTACAAAATGTTACTGCTCAGTGGAAGAGTATCTGAATGACAAATAAATGGTTGAGTAAGTGCAAATTGTAATCATAAATTTTAGTAATAAATTTGACTATCGTGTTATACTTTGATGCTGCTATTGTAATTATTTCATATGATTTACGGATGCAATAAATTATGATAACTGTGGTGGAGATGATACTTGGTTGGAATACAATCGGCCAAAGGAAGATAAGTTCTGACTTCTATACTATCACAACTCTGAAGGCCTGAACGCCTTGAATATACAATATTCATGGTGTCTACAAGTATGACATCGGGTATCCCATTGACGAAAAGACAAAGGAACACAGAACACTACATTGTTTTGGTAAAATCATATTAGTCAATTAACTAGGAAGATCTGAGGTGCATCTACCCTTCAAACTGTTTAACGACCTAGTGGAGTTGGTGGCGTTGAGACCCAAACCGCCACAATAAAATTGTGTAATATGCCACAAAAATTTGATCAGGTTAATCACGGAAGCGGTTACAAGAGAAGATTAATTTTCTTTTATTCAGTATTGAAAAGCAATATAACCAACCCAAAGAGATAACTGTCGTTCAGTATCACTGCCCATTGCCAGCCTCAGAAGCGTATCTGCCTCACGTACAAAAGATCACGAGTTCGAATCCGGGTAAGGGTGAGTTACCCTTACCAATGTCGGGTAGCTCTAAACTTTATGGACCCTGGACTTATTTGAGCATCATTTCACACATTTTATTCATCGTCCGATATAACTTGACGTTGGAGGATGTAAATTAAAGAAAAATATATTCTGGCCCTGAAGCTCTTTCATGCCGCCGGAATAACTTAATACAGTTGGACTTCATTTGTATCTTGAAGTCACCGATCTCTATGCACTAATATGTAGGTAGCTTAGTTAGTTTTCCTGTTTTAGGTTTTCTCACATTACTTCACATTTTCTCTAAGCACATTTAGCAAATATATTTTATTTATTCCTTTATATTTTATGGTTTCGGAGATTTACAATGCACAATTTCCGTTAGTGCATTCTTGCTATCGCAGCACCAAGGAGCAGGCATGTTAGGTGATGTATCAGTATTTTCAGAAGGCATGATTGCCGGTACTTATTAATGATACAGGTGGTGATGATTGATAGTGATTTTGAAGATGACGATGATGACGATGACGACGACGATGATGATGATGATGATGATGATGATGATGATGATGATGATGATGATGATGGTGATGGTGATGGTGATGGTGATGGTGATGGTGATGGTGATGGTGATGGTGATGGTGATGGTGATGGTGATGGTGATGATGATGATGATGATGATGATGATGATGATGATGATGATGATGATGATGATGATGATGATGATGATGATGATGATGATGATGATGATGATGATGATGATGATGATGATGATGATGATGATGATGATGATGATGATGATGATGATGATGATGATGATGGAAACGTAGGCTTAAATAATGAAAATGCCGTATGCATGAAGCAATTCAAGCTCTAGGAATAACAATAGTTACTCCTATCGCAAAACCTAAACTATGGCAACAATTCTGTGTTTACTGCATGTTATAGACTAATGTATGATTGAGCGGAAAAATGAAACAAATAAAGAAAAAATTACAACTGTTTTTGCACTAGAGTAAAGTACTGATACTTTGAATTTGCTTTTAAAGTTTGAAAGATGAATAACAGTACAGGTTTGCATGTGTATATCTATGATGTATTAATTATGTTTATTATTTTCGTTTGATTCATTTGTTACTCTCTTACAATAAGTACTGCATAGTCTGAGTAATTTCAATTACATAAGAAAATTAACTTTTATGTTTCATTTTCTTTTATATATACGTGATTATTAATTTGCATCAAGTATCTTAAATTTTACGGTAACTGCTGATTTAGGAACTAATCTTCGCTCTTATAATGTAGTATATTACAAGATATCCAATAACATCTTTTTCAAATGTGTGTTACATCTCAATAATTGCGATGCATTCAGGTAGCTGTTATATGGATCAGCGATCAGCATGTCGCAAACAGAAATACGTTGTCGTGAATTTGCTCATTTGATTTGAGCAACCAGCTGGAGAGAATATCGATGGTTCAAATTCTGGCTAAGCATTGAATTTCTTAGTCTGATTTGACCGTTCTAATCTTTTCCTATTGTGAAAGAAGAATTAATTATTGCTTGTCCGTTTTGTGGTTTTCTTAAGATTAACTAATAGTAGATGAAATGGCGAATATTTTAGTTTTTCCCCCACTCTAATTAGAATATCTTCTTTAATTTGATACATATTTTATCGCGTAGGCGCAATACTTGTGTGCTAAATATAGTTTTCAAAATGCACATTGCGTACTTTTTGTACTGTAAATTATGCATTACTTCACAGAAAAGAAAAAAATAAATTTTACTTCTAAGCACCTTTGGAACAGAGACATAAACGTTCTTCTATCTTTTAGGGAAAATTTTGCTCTATGCATTGATAACTATGGCGGTTTCCGTTTGTTGAAGTCATATGCAAGTTTATTTTCTTCACCTTAATTTGATCAGGCTTTCTCCATGAATGAAGAAATCTTTTGTTATGAATGGCCACTTTCTCAGATATTACTCAATGTAGTTAATTATATTTAAGATCACAAAAATAGTCGTTAATTGCTGTCAGTGGTCTTCTTTGATGTTAAGACGGTTGATTGGTTTTAAAAAAAATAATTGCTGATATATATTTTTATGGCGTAATTAAGAAAATAATTCTAGGATTGTGTAAAAGTAAATCGGTGAAGTTAGAAAGCGCGCACATCTGCATCCTGTGGAAACTTCAGTTTGATTTTAAAAATATTTTAAGAGTATGAGTCATGAATTTAGTAGATTTAACATTGACGGGATACGGTTTTATCACTCCCTAATGTTTTGTAATCTTGGAAATGATGATTTAATTTATTTCGCTATGACTTTTGACACACGTTGAATGGAGTTGAATGAAATGGAGTTAGACTCCCCAAGTGCTAAATGTTACCGCTGAGTGCAAATTACAATTTCCAAGAAATGAACCATGTACCTTTGTGAACATTTATATGGTGCAGTTTAATGTCTTCTATAAAAATAAGGGCTTTTTCATAACTAATAAGTGCGGCATACATTTCCAAACGAACAACCCCCCCCCCCCCACCTCGCTCAGACACCTGCTTTTAATAATAACAGCGATAAGTCTAAAAAAAACTGTCCAAATTTGCATATCACACATTCATTGTTACTCACCATTATATTTTTTACACTTGAAATCCAATGTATACAGTATTTTCGAATTTTAACAAAGCAATGTTTCACAGTGGAAAAATACGTTTTTCTCTTCCAATGCACTTCTCTGTACTAAAAAGTTACACGTAGACGCAGGCAACTGGCGTTCAGGAAATGCTGACTGTGTGCTGACTCCGTTGGGAATGTCTTCGTTTGCAGATTCACAAGACAAAGCAGTGGCGTACACGCACTGCACAGTTGAGAAATACGTTGAATTTGTACTTTTATAACTCTTTGTATGCTTTCGATTTTTAATTTATTTGACGTCCATAAAAAATCGTGATCTCTCGGAGCAGATACAGCCGAGTCCATTGGCATCTGAACAGACTTTTTGACGATATATATTTGACATAAAGCTTTAAGAAATCTAGATTGTGTGCAGTATGATTTTGTCTGTCCCTTACAGTTTATAAGTTATTGAAAAGTAAGTATTGAGGAGGACCTCGGTAGGACTATTTCCGTATAATTCAAAATATACCTACATTTGATTTGAAATTGTTATAAACGTATGGTACTTTAATCAAAATAGATGAAGCTATTTTTGAGAAAATCATAGTTATCGAAATGTTTCCATTTATAGCGACTTTGTGGTGATAAGATATATATATATATTTTAATCTTGGTATCCCTCCTTGAATATCAGATTTGGTATTTAACTGGCTTCGTTTCCAAGTCATTCCGGACACGTAGACACGCGGATGTGCGCGCGTTCAGTGAAATAACAATATCAGTTTTCTGGTTGGAATGCGATATCTTCTCTACCTATTAGTAGCAGAGGCCCATCTTAGATGATTATATTAGATTATTATAAAACATCTTCATAAGAGATTTTATAAAATATCACAGATCAAATTTGTGGGGTTTATGCAGACTTTTTCATCAAAACTTTAATATTTACGTTTCTTTATGTCAGGAGCTTTTTATGAGCAGATTCATAAAAGTTAGGATATTTTCACGAGTAGATTTCTCAGTATCTCCACTTACATTTCCTCTCTGTGTAATTAAAATATGTATAACACTTTTTGTTACCAAATTCATTACAGAATGTCACATACTGGGAGGACACGTTATTTGTTTCCATACAAAATAAATTTGTATCAGTCATGGCAATTGCAAAAGTAGCTTCTCTGTCTTTTAACAAGTTTCTGTGTATACAGGGAAAAACAAACTTTAAATAAGTCTACAAAAATATGATTCAGAAAAATATATCAGTTTTATTGCTTTTCAGAATGCTAAGAAACAGTGAAATGTCATTCTGAAAAGGTACATTTTGAAGCTATATATCCATTACTTTTCAGATCTGCACTTTCACTTCCAGAGCACAACACAAAAAAAATGCCCATTCACACATTTGCATTAGTACCCCTTATGTGTCAATTTCTTCTTAGTGTGGGGCCCACTACATTTGTAACAAAAACTGAATACAGCAAGTATTGAACACTGAACTTTGAACTGAACTGAATACAGTATTTACACTTACAAATACAAAATAATATTTGCTAGAATACCTACTACTTCACCCTTTTGCCTACTTTTTCCCACTTTTCACTGGATTCCCTCAAATATTTATTAGATTTATAATCTTCATCATTTATAGCTGAAGATTTACCTACATCATTCAAACTCTGGTTGACATTAGCACCATTTATAGTACTAAAAATGTTGGTTCCCAACTGGCATTCTATTTCAGCATCAATCTTCAGTTCCATGTATAAAGACTCAGAAATTAGCGCAGCTTCATTTCCTTCCTGAGAATTCTTATTGAGCCCAATTCAGTGGCTACATAACTGCAAGAGCTCCTGAGTGAGAACTTGGTTAGGGTAGTTACCTGGACAAGAACTTTTCCAGGATTTTCCCTTGTCTTGGAAGATGAATGTTGGGTAACTTCTAAACTTATGGACTGTAAAGTTATTGGAGCATTATTTCACCAATTTAATTCATTTTTTGATATGAACTAACAGGTTAAAGAATATAATTTTGAGTCAAACTAGTACTCAATGCTCCATATACTGCTAGTGTTTACCTAGAACATGTTTCATTAGAGCCTTCCTAACCTCTTCAGCTAATGTTGACTCATGAGGATGTTAGGAAGGTCCTAACAAAATTTGTTCTAGGTAAACACTAGCAATATATGAAGCATTGAGTACTAGTTCGACTCAAAATTATATTAATTTTGTGCTTCATTGTATCATAGTCCTTACTCACAGGAAAAATGACAAACTTTCAATCTAGGCCTTTTAAATTTCGCATTATTCATTTTTATCATTTTTATATTTGACTCATTATATTTAAATACTGGGAAAAGAAATTTGTTTACAAAGCACACTGTTAGGATTAATATAACAGAACTTCATTCTACATATTTTACCATTTTCCTATTCATAAATATAAATTTCTGAGTTGATGTAATTTAACAATCAGAGTGACCCTGTTTTGGTTGCCTCAGTAGTTGGTTTAAGATGACAGATATTTGAAAGGATACAAAGTGCAGGTAAAGAATTCACTAAATAAATTTTACCAAAGGTTCTAATTAGTTGCACGAAATATATTCATCTCCAATAGCATCATCACTAATGGCTTTTTAACCAGCCACGTGCATATTAAACAATTGTGCAGGTAGGGTGGGGGTCAAGCAAATAATAGGAAGTTATCTTATCTCTCTCTTGCTTCTGAGTCAGTAGTTTTATTTAAACATTTCAAGGATGTATTTTATTAATTATCAGTTTTCTTTGTAGTCAATAGGGCACTAATTGCACTGTTGCTGGCTTCAAAATTAAAATCATGGATAGCAGCTGACAAGTCATTTGCAACTAATGGTAAAGTAGTGATTTGTCAAGCATGCAACAAACATCTTGTATATTCTATGAAGTTGAACCTTGAACAAGTACAGTGTGCTCTGCATGGAAAAATTTGCCACAAGAAGTAACAAATACTTTTAACACAGATGCTGCCCCCACCTTCAGGTAACCTGTTTTATAAAGACTTATGCTGTGCAATGATTGCAGTCAATATTCCATGGTATAAACTTGAAGTACCTGAATGCGCATCTTTCCTGGAAAAATATTTTGAACAACATGTCCATAATCAATCAACACTGTGCAAGAATTATCTTTAAGTCTGCTATGTTGAGCTAATATAAAACATAACAGAGCACACAGGAAATGCTTTTATATGGGTTAGAAGGTGAAGAAGCTCCTCAAAACCATTTGTGGACTTTACAAATCACTCATCTATTACAGGATTTGTCAATGACGGATTAAAAGTTTTATGGCCAACTGAGATGCAACACAAAAAGGTATTAATGATGTTTTAAGCTACTGCAGCATATGTCCTTAAAGCTACAACTGCTCTGAAACTGTTTTATACCAATATGCCCTCTTTTACCTGCTTGGCTCATGGATTGCGACATGTTGTTGAAGTTATTAAAGATAAGTTTCAGCAAATGAATAAGTTAATTTCAACAATAAAACAGGTTTTTCTAAAATCTCCATGAGGGCTCTCTTACAAGCAGCAATTACCAGCAATCCCACTACCTCCAGAACCAATATAACAAGGTGGGGAACATGGATAGAAGCAGAATAGATTGAAAAGTGGTGTGCTGCCAGAGCAACAAGTGATGCACTAAAACACAGGAAAACAATGAAACAATGTGAATATGAAAAGGTTAGTGAACCAATGTTGCTTTAGTTCAGTCAAAAATGAGAAAAGGATCTGCCAGTAAGGTCCCATCCTGCAAGAGAAGGCGCTGTATTTCCGGAAAGCATTAAATGAAAGGGATCCTAATTTTACTGCCAGCGTTGGGTGGTTTGATCGCTGGAAGAAACGGTACAGTATTAGGCAGCTTAAATTTGTGGTGAAAAATTTTCCACTACATCTGACGACTTTTTGAAATTTAAAAAGGAATTCCAAGAGTTAATTCTTGCTGAAGCATAAACTGGTGATCAGATTTTTAATCATTACGAAATTGGACTAAATTTCAAGATACTGCCATCAAAAGTTTTTGCAGCCCGAGCAGAGGCCTCTGCCCCTGGCTACAAGATAGTAAGGAAAGGGTTGCTATTCTTGCCTGCAGTAATATTACGGGGAACTTCAAAGCTAAATTGCTAATGATTGGTAAATCTAAAAGGTCTAGAGTATTTAAAAACATTTCTGTTAATGCTCTACCAGTGTATTACACTAACCAGAATTCTGCCTGAATGTCTGATGCCATCTTTAAAGACTGGCTTTAAAGAGAATATTGACGACAACTCCTACTGTCCCTGATAGAAGAAATGGACAATGGCAAGAACATGATGGAAAAGTTAAGATTTATCAACATGAAAGATGTTGCATTCTGGGAGCTCAGGCTTCGGAAGAAATTGAAACATCGACATTAGCAAAGTCTTGAAACATATTGTTAGGTGATGAAAATAAAGAAGAGATAGTACAAGAAGACATAAGTGATATTGTTCCCTTACTGAATCACATTCCTGGTTGTGAGGACGCTACGACTCAAGATGTGAGCAGCTGGTATGCAGAAGAACAACAGTTTGAACTCACAGACTCTAATATTGTTGGTTTCTTGAATGGTAATAATACTGAGGATGAAGCAGAACGGTAAACTGAAGAACAAAATGAGAAGAAGTTAGACACACTGAAGGTTTAAGTGCTTTAGAGATGGCATTAAGATAGGCAGAACAACAGTTGGAGGCAAGTGCAACTGATGTTTTGATTGATGTTTTGTCAATGGCGACATCTCACAGCAGGGAAACATCACTCAGCAGGCAAGTAGACTTCATTTAAAAGTTTCTTTTCTTAAGAACATTTGGAGCTTCTTTTTGTTCAATATTGCATGTACAATTGGTTTGATTATTCAGTAAATTCTATAAAACCAACAATCGTTTTAATAATACAGTATACCTACCTTAATGTACTCCATTTTCCAACTTATTTTGCATTATCCGACATTTTCGGTTATCCGACCTTGTCCAGGGCCAGTTTAGGTCGGATAATAATCGAAACTCTACTGCATTTCACTGCTTTTCACTAGACATTTAAGAATTTATTTTCCTATGTCATACTATATAAAAATCTCAGCTCTATTAACAGCAACATTTTTGTTTACTTCAGAATTATTTACTCAACTATAACCACTGTACAAAGCATTCTTCACCTAATGCCTTACAAAACACTAGGAACAAAACTGCTCTTCAACCATAAAATAGCAATAGAAATGTAACATAATGCAAGACTAACCAATGCAAGTGACAATGAGCAGTCTGGCAAAATCCTATCCTTATGACATCACCACAAGCTGAGTATGAAACATAAAAATCTCTCCATAATGAAAACAAAAGCATGATGAATTCAAGCAGTGGCTTCAGGGAGAGGAGGAAATTCTCCCAGAGAAATTCATATTTATTTGTAAATGTATGCAACCTTAAAAGTCAAAACAATGCATGAATTTAAATTATCATCTGTGCTAGTGTAATGTAATAAGATTGTATTCGCCTGCCTCGGTAGTGTAGATGGTAGCGTGTTTAGTTCACGTTCAAGAGGACCCAAGTTTGAATCTTGGTTAAGGGTGAGTTATGTGGATAAGGTTTTTTCCGGGGTTTTCCCTTATCCTGATAAATGAATGACATGATAATTCAGAGTGTAAAACTTGAAAGAATCATAGAGACAGTGAAACACAAGATCAAATAAAAGTGAATTGAGAAGATATTGCCAATATATTCTCTATTCACTTTTATTTTAAGTCATGATAACCCTGTACACAAGGCTCATAATAAATTCCCGCTGTAATAAGAAATTTTAACTTCTTGTATGTAATAATATTAGGGGTTACTGAGGAAGGCTGATGTGATTATGCAATGTGTGATCATCAAGTCGTTTTATGAAAAGAAGTATTAGTACCAAAATATAATGTTCAAAGAGCAAATTTTACTTACTACATTTCCTAATAAACGGCACAGATGGGTGTGAGTTAATTGAAAGAAATACTAACAAAGCAGATGGTCAGTTGCTTACTGAACCTTTGGTTATTCTCCCTTAGTGTTGGAGTGAAAAATGCACTCTCTCTGAGGTAGTGAAGGTGAGATTACAGTCAGTAGAAATTACCTTTGATTGATACATGTGACATATGTTAGCTAACAGGGGCTTGTTAAATCACTATCCAATCATATAATAACAATGTTTTACTGTCAGAGGTACAATGTCATCAGCATTGGAACAGTTTGGATTTGGTGGAAATTTACACACATTTTTTCACATGCATGTACTGATCTGTTTCTTTGTTTGCAAGCCTTTTATTTAGCAAAGCATTATACATAGTATAGGCTGTGCCTTGGCAAGGTGGTTAGACAGCTCGGCTCTCACCAAGGCCGCCTGGGTTCGATCCCAGGCAACTGCAAAGTGAGATTAGTGGTGGACTACACAGTGCTAGGGTGGATTTCCTCCAGATCCTCTGGTTTCCCCCACCATTGCTCCACCAATTGCTCCATCATTCATCTTTCCTATCATTCATTTCACCCTCATATTATCGTCCACTTCTCTCGCTCTCATCCCAGGATTTGGGCTGGCCTATCAACCCTGGATTCCTCTATCAGGCCAATGCTTCGGCACCCTCGTCCCAACTTTCCAGACTAGTGGAACCCAAACAAATCTCATCACAGGGATCGGTGATGTAAGAGAGGCAAAAAGAATTATACATAGTGATTCTGTAAGGATTTAACCATTCAAAGTATTATATTCAGAATTTTAATGTCTTTTATATCTCACTGATATTGTTGTTGCTGCTGCTGCAAATGGGCAGCAAGTAAATGTGCTACAGTGTACCGAGACAGTTATGTGGCAGCATGCACATCAATCACAAAGTATATCGAGATTTAACTGTATTGGAACACCACAGTGAAGCGAAATAATTATTAATATTTAGATGAGTCGTATTTATTACACATCTGCTTCACTTTTGTACCTATTTTGAGGACATGTTTCGCAAATCATCGTTTGCATCTTCTGCTCTTATGCAACTAAAGCTTGATCCAGTGGTGTGGTGGGTGTGGGTAATTCTGGAGTTGCTGCTGCCATCTGTTGATTTAGTGATGAACTTAAATGTGGGATTCTCTTCTGGCGGGATTTCAAAGTTCATTAGTTGGTTTTTATGCTTTTCTATGTATATTCTCTCCCATATGACGAGTTCACTATGTTTTTGTATGTATTTTAGTAATTCTGTGCTATCTTCAATATCATGATTTTCAGACCAGAAATGAGCTGCTGTTGCGGA
This sequence comes from Mantis religiosa, assembly GCA_030765055.1. NCBI lineage: Eukaryota > Metazoa > Arthropoda > Insecta > Mantodea > Mantidae > Mantis > Mantis religiosa. The sequence continues at coordinate 66,898,760 of CM060947.1, read as the reverse complement.
CTTATCAATATTTTTGTATCTTAAGTGCCTAAAGTGTTCTTTCTTTCTAGTGCCTATGTTTCTTTTTGTCCTCCCTATGTAAATTTTTTCACAGTCTTTACACTTAATCTTGTAAATGCCTGACTTTTCCTCTTGTTTTATCTTATCAGTATTATTACTGTGAAGTAGGTTTTTAATGTTGTAATTGTTTTTTGGTGCCAATGTTATATTGTATTTCTTGAATATTTTTTGGAACTTTTTTGTGGCCCAGGGGTGGTAAGTAAATTTAGCAAATCTAATTTCTTGTTTTATTGGTGTGAGAGCTGTGGTCTGTTTTAATCTCTTTTGAAGTTTGAATGATTTTAGTTTTTTATCTACAAGGTTTTTTCCATATCCATTTTTAATTGCAGTTTTTAAGATTTGATGGCATTCGTTTTGATATTCTTGCTGGCTGAGGGGTAGATTTACTAATCTGTGTGTGAGACTGTTGATGGTGGCATGTTTGTGTGGAATTGGGTTGAAACTATTTGCTTTGATGTAATTATCTGTGTGTGTTGCTTTTCTATGGATACCAAATTCTACTTTTTCATTGCTTTTTGTGATTTTAAGGTCCAAAAAAGGTAGAGTACAGTCCTCTTCAGTTTCCACTGTGAATTGTATGCTGGGTTCTTGCAGGTTGAGTAGTTTCAAAACATCATCTATTTGTTTGTAGGGCACGGTTGCAAAGATGTCGTCTATGTATCTGTACCATGTTTTAAAAATATAAGGGAAGGCTTTAGTTATATGTGTTTCAAAAAAGCTCATGTATAGATTGGCCAAAAATGGTGATAGCAGGCTTCCCATAGCTAGTCCTGAAATTTGTTTATAATATTTTCCATCGAAGACAAAATAATTTTGATGTATACATATTTCAGTCATTGCCAAATATTCTTCTATTGCATTGGCATCTAGGTTTATAGAGTTTAGCCATTTTTTCAGTTGAATCAAAAGTTTGTCTAATGGAATGCTAGGGAAGAGGGAGCGGACATCAAAGGATACTAAAGTGTCATGAGGTTTTAGTTTAAGATTTTGAATTTTTTCTACCAAGTCTAAAGAGTTTTTTATGCTCAGAGTATGGAATTGTGGAAAGGACTGAAATTTCTTGGACAGCCATTTTGCCAGAAGGTAAGTAGGAGTGTTTATATTATTTAAAATGGATCTCATGGGTATGTTGGGTTTGTGTATTTTAGGCAAACCATATAGTCTTGCAAGGGTAGGGTTGTCCGGTTTGATAGTTTTTTGTTCTGCAGTTGTTAAAATTTTACTATTAAAAAACTATCAAACCGGACAACCCTACCCTTGCAAGACTATATGGTTTGCCTAAAATACACAAACCCAACATACCCATGAGACCCATTGTAAATAATATAAACACTCCTACTTACTATAAAAATTATTTGTGGTTGGTTTATTGACACTGGTCACTTACTTTTTCATATATTTATGAGAGACTAGTTTCAAAGGCCCTGGCCTCCATTTTCAATCAGATTGAAAATGGAGGCCAGGGCCTTTGAAACTAGTCTCTCATAAATATATGAAAAAGTAAGTGACGAGTGTCAATAAACCAACCACAAATAATTTTTATATTAATTTTGACGTCACTGTTACTAAATTCCTCCAAACACACTCCTACTTACCTTCTGGCAAAATGGCTGTCCAAGAAATTTCAGTCCTTTCCACAATTCCATACTCTGAGCATAAAAAACTCTTTAGACCTGGTAGAAAAAATTCAAAATCTTAAACTAAAACCTCATGACACTTTAGTATCCTTTGATGTCCGCTCCCTCTTCCCTAGCATTCCATTAGACAAACTTTTGATTCAACTGAAAAAATGGCTAAACTCTATAAACCTAGATGCCAATGCAATAGAAGAATATTTGGCAATGACTGAAATATGTATACATCAAAATTATTTTGTCTTCGATGGAAAATATTTTAAACAAATTTCAGGACTAGCTATGGGAAGCCTGCTATCACCATTTTTGGCCAATCTATACATGAGCTTTTTTGAAACACATATAACTAAAGCCTTCCCTTATATTTTTAAAACATGGTACAGATACATAGACGACATCTTTGCAACCGTGCCCTACAAACAAATAGATGATGTTTTGAAACTACTCAACCTGCAAGAACCCAGCATACAATTCACAGTGGAAACTGAAGAGGACTGTACTCTACCTTTTTTGGACCTTAAAATCACAAAAAGCAATGAAAAAGTAGAATTTGGTATCCATAGAAAAGCAACACACACAGATAATTACATCAAAGCAAATAGTTTCAACCCAATTCCACACAAACATGCCACCATCAACAGTCTCACACACAGATTAGTAAATCTACCCCTCAGCCAGCAAGAATATCAAAACGAATGCCATCAAATCTTAAAAACTGCAATTAAAAATGGATATGGAAAAAACCTTGTAGATAAAAAACTAAAATCATTCAAACTTCAAAAGAGATTAAAACAGACCACAGCTCTCACACCAATAAAACAAGAAATTAGATTTGCTAAATTTACTTACCACCCCTGGGCCACAAAAAAGTTCCAAAAAATATTCAAGAAATACAATATAACATTGGCACCAAAAAACAATTACAACATTAAAAACCTACTTCACAGTAATAATACTGATAAGATAAAACAAGAGGAAAAGTCAGGCATTTACAAGATTAAGTGTAAAGACTGTGAAAAAATTTACATAGGGAGGACAAAAAGAAACATAGGCACTAGAAAGAAAGAACACTTTAGGCACTTAAGATACAAAAATATTGATAAGTCCGCAACAGCAGCTCATTTCTGGTCTGAAAATCATGATATTGAAGATAGCACAGAATTACTAAAATACATACAAAAACATAGTGAACTCGTCATATGGGAGAGAATATACATAGAAAAGCATAAAAACCAACTAATGAACTTTGAAATCCCGCCAGAAGAGAATCCCACATTTAAGTTCATCACTAAATCAACAGATGGCAGCAGCAACTCCAGAATTACCCACACCCACCACACCACTGGATCAAGCTTTAGTTGCATAAGAGCAGAAGATGCAAACGATGATTTGCGAAACATGTCCTCAAAATAGGTACAAAAGTGAAGCAGATGTGTAATAAATACGACTCATCTAAATATTAATAATCACAAGGTAATTTCTCACCAATTATAAGCACCAGCAGTACTAGAAGAGTAGAAAAAATTGGTTCTGTTTTGATCATGATCATCAAGTGGCTTTTTGAAAATTATTTTAAATTAACTTAAAAGTATTTAAGTTATAAAGAGTAAAAGGGAGATAGAGTATTCATTTCTGTACCTTTTACTGCATTTTTTACTTAATTTGAACAATTAAGTTAAGTTAATGCCAGAGGTTCTACTCCCATTAGTCCTGGACCCTTAGGACCAAGGATCTGGGCTTCCTTCGACCAGGGAGTTACCAAGCTGTCCCATAAGGGTGCCCGGCTCCTCCGTGTGGGGCTTTCCATAGGGCAAGACCTAGAGACTAACAAGCCCCCCCCCCCATCTGGTCCTGTGGACTCAAGACGGGATGGAAGTGGATACGCCACTTAAGCGCGCCAACACCAAAATGGGAAGGCTACCGATATGACCTCGGTGGGGCCGCCTGGTGATCTAACACACCTTCTACTAGCTACACAGGCTAGTACGCGGGAATATTAATGGCTTCCCTCAACCCCATCCGGAGACGTACCCGATCTCCCATGGGTATCGGGAACCACTGCCCCCTCGAGTCCAGCTCAATCCGAACAACTCCCCATCAGGGAGGGGCTCAAATGTTCAGCCCAAGGTTCCTCTAGTAACATCAGAGGTACCACGAGGGCTAGGGGTGCACAGCGCCTGCACCATGGCAGCTGAAGGGGACGGATCCCCTCCCCTATGGGACTTAATTTGAACACAGTAAATTCAAGGAAAATAAATAATGTTATTAGAGATGTTGTAAAATGAACAATGAATATCAATACGTAAAATATTGTCACGAACCCGATCGCGATCGCGCGGGTTGTATACACAAAGAACCTGGAGATAAGGAGTATGCCAGAACAAATAAAGATAGCGTGAGATAAAAGACCTGCCAGCACAGATATGGTTACGCTTCTGGAAGGTGATGGAACATTTGATTCCTGTTTGGTCCAGAAATCACTCGAAATTATCAGTGAGGTATTTAAGGGAGCGACGACTAGCCAAGAGGAGGAGTAGTTAACAGTTTTAAAGGCATGTAACAAGAGTGTTGTAAACAATGGAAGTTGAGTAAGCTGTTTGTTATTGTCATCGACCTTGGTATTGTAGATTGTGATATGTGGTGTAATTCTGCTGCTAGGAAGTGTGTTTCTACGCAAATAAAGAACATTTCGAATTTTGGCAAATTGGACTTTTAATTCTACGAACCTACAAAGTCACAATATGAAGTTATAAGTTACAAATTATTATATTTGTATATAAATGTACATCAAACCTACAAATGTGCATAAAATTATCAAAACAATTGGACTCCTGCATATTAAAAGTGCATCAGGCTTGGATGAAATTGGCCCAAACTTACTAAACTACTACAAGAATGAAATAACAAAACCATTGGAGCATCTTATCAAGTTTTCAATACTGAAGGGATTATCTCCAGATTGCTTAAAGGTGAATATTGTAAGGCCTATCTATAAGAAAGGGAAGAAATTAAATATAAACAATTACAGACCAATTATTCTAACATCAGAGATTGGGAAAATATATGAACAAATTCTCTTGTAAATGATGAGATACAGGTTGCACGTGGCTAAGTAATTAGACCACTTGGCTCTGACCAAGTTGGCCCGCGTTTGATCCCAGAAGACTGCAAAGAGAGATTTATGGTGGACAACACAGCATTGGGACAGGTTTTCTCTGGGATCTTCAGTTTCCCTCACCACCTCATTCCACCATCTTCATCTCATGTATCATGAGTATCACCGCCAGTGGTGCTGTATGTAGCAAAAGTGGCCATTAAACACTATACATTTCATTTTGATGAGATACAATATACCATATTTGAGAAGATGAGGTACAATTTCACGGAAGATTTAATGATTTTGGGCAATGCTTAAATGCTCTCTCAAATTTAAGTAACATTTTGCAAAAGTAATCACTCAAAATTTCACAAACTCTTTCTACTTGTTTCTGGAAGATTTAAGACACATTGACTGCCTTTGCATTTGCAATGTTAATAATGAGCAAACTTAAACAATAAATAAAATAAAAATAATATAAGTGGAAGTAAGATAAGTTAAAAGTGTGCCATCCATGGAGGAATGAATGATAAAGTTGAACAAAGAATCAATGACAAGATTGTGTAAGTGATAGGACTATATCTATATCTTGAAATGTTTAAAACATTTCAAGAATTTAACAATCATGATCAGAAAGAATTGTGCAGACTTGTATTCTTTAAAGTATGCTGCTTGTAATAAACTGGAAGATTTGCCTTCTGATGCTGCTTCTTTTATCTTAAGGGCTGGCATCTGCAATGAAGTACTAAGGCTACAGGAGAGGATAAGTAACACATAGAAGTTTTTATTGATGATATGTCAAGGCCCTTTATAGCATAACTGCTGATGATGACATCAACGGATATGGTCTAAAAGGTCTTGACACATTAGTTTTCAGTAAATTAAGTTATTTCTAAAACAATATTAACCTATTGATACTCATAATTTTATTCTTTAAGATAGTTAATTTAGGTTATCCTATTTATCCATACTTATAACACGTCATCAATAACTCCCTCCCCACTGGGTACTAGCCTACCACTCGAGAAAAGGTTGACATCCCTAGTTTTCCACATTCCATTCTGAACCAGTTGTTATTGTTTCCAGTACATACTCACTGGCTGCCAGTGAGTACTGTGCTGGATAGTTTGATGTATGTGCTTGTGTTCTAGTACAGCCACCAGAATTCCCGACTGTAAAGGAATCTTGGTTACACTGGAGGTGTAGAGCAACTTTTTAATGGCCCAATATTTTCCTTTATGTAACAACATAGATTAAGGGAAATTTTAAAATATTAGAAACATTTTATTTATTTCAATATGGTCTCACTAAAATTTTAAGCATATAACATTTCCTCCACCGCTATTATTCTTGATACCCCCTGGGAGAAAGTAGCTGAATTTATCACTGAAGATGCAGTTTTCAACAATGCATTCAGAACTGTTTACATTTACTTTTATGGATTCTTAAAAAAAATTTATCCAGCCCTACTTTGAGCATTACATTTGTTTAGTGCAATATAAATACTACCAAGAATGCTTTTGTTTACTTGTTCTATTTATGTACAGCAACATTTTTGATTGACAATCATTTACAAATGTTTTCTAATAGTCTAAAAAATGAGTTTTCATGGAGTTCAGACCTGTCTGTATCAATTTTTTGACCTCTAAAAAGTTATTTTTTGTAAATGTCTTCAAAACACATCAAGCAGATGTTGAAACTTGAAACATACAATATTATTATGGGAAAATAACTGCATACACCAATAACTGCTGACATTAAAAAGCCTTCACAGCCATACTGGGCTAGATAAGCTGGCCACAGTGAGTTAGTGAAGGCACAAGGATAAAAAATGGGGATTGTGACATGATAATACTGAGTTTTGTTAAACAATAGAAACAGAAAGAGCAAGCATGTTATATGTTATTTACATATTTTCACCTGCAGTTAAGTGGTTTACAAATAGTTTTAATGAAGGAATAAAACAACACAGAAGAGAAAGCCCATCCTTTATGTACAGCATTGTAATGCATGCTTCTAACGATGTATCTTCTTGTGGTATGCATACGCTGCTATCTCTGCCAGAAATGCTGCTGCAGAAATACCCAAGCCCAAGCCAAGAAGCATGAATGGACCCTCCAGATGAAATAGTTGGAGAGTTCTGGGAGCATCACCATCAGGATCCAACTTGGTGCGGCTCTGAGTGATCAGAAGCTGAAGACGGCTGGAGAGAAAACGGCGTACCACATCAGCTTGCCAGTAGGTTCCCAAACCTCCTTGGTTCATTGCCAGGATCAAGTTATTGAGTGGTTGTATGTATGGACCATCTTTTCTTGCTATTATAACTACATGAGATAAATACAGGGGCTCCTTCATCAATCTTAGACCTGCCATTGCTTCTTGGGTGATGTATGGCCCATAACCAAATGCTCCTAAAGGTGAACATAAACTAATGTGAATTGAAAGCATACACTACATTAACACATGCCAAGAAATAATGAACCACAAAAAGTGGAACAGATACCAAAAATCAGAACTGCATTATAATTAGATATTCAAGAGTTGTATGACTATCTAGTTCGTGCTATTTTCTTATACATATATTATTTCACAAAGGATTGCAGACAGCATGTAGAAAATATTCAGAATGACTTGAAACTTCATTTATTTAGAAGCTGCAGCACACACAAGATATAGCAAACTTTTCAATTCAATATTTTATGAACTTATGAGTTATTAAAACAGATTTAAAATAAATTTTCAAACTCTCATTTGTCAGATGAGGCACTGCATTATCCATTACGAAGTTTGTATTTTTAAAGCTCCTACACTTGGGTATAGTTTCTGCAATTTAGGTAGTGATTATATTTCGTATCTTTTCCACTAATTACAGGTTCACTGATACAGCATAGCTAATGTATTCTTTTTTCCTTCCTGATTAATCCTTAAATTATTAATCATACTTTAACTCATTGTTTTTTTGCTGGCACTGATTCATTGATTATAATTTGGGGGTGTTCATAATTATTGTGCTCTTTGTTTAATTCACATTGAAACAGCATGCACCCAAATATGTCAGGAGTGATTGGGCACCACCTAAGACACCTTCTTGAATTAATGCATTGCTAAAATTAAAACTAAATAAAATCCTGTGGAATGTCATAAATCTACAAAACATCTTAACACATAGTGCAGTCAAAAACTTTCATTTGAACAGGTATATCTGCATTTTGTAAAATACATATAGGTAACAGAACTTTTATACTTTGGTTGACTGCCAGAGGATCCAGATTCAAATTTCCTTTTGCTGTATGCTAGTGCATGTTTGTGCGGGTATATTATGCAGAGTTTCAATGGAGTTCACTTTGAATATATGTTAATGACATGTAAGTTTAATATATTGTAATACAGCATAGCATAATATAAAATAATGTAACATAAGATTTAATGCAATTAATTTTAATTAGAAAGTGCATGGCATAAAATAAAAAAGTTACTAACCAATTAATGGTTCACCGCTAAATAGTATATTATGCAATGAGACTATAATGGTAGTAGTTAAAAGACAAGTACTATTATTAACTGAGCGAGCAAGGTGAAGCAAAGTTAATAATTATGATACGAGCATTTTAATTACCATTATAGTCAAGTTTCATATGGATGTTTATGATTCAGCATGTATCTAAATTAAAGATTTCATTTCAAATTATTCATTTCTGTTTCAGCGATATGTTACAATTTTAAAGTGAGATTAGTAGTGGTAATAGTAGTATGTACGCACAGAAATATCACTGATTGATGTGTGTGTGTGTGTGTGTGTGTGTGTGTGTGTGTGTGTGTGTGTGTGTGTGTGTGTGTGTGTGTGTGTGGGGGGGGGTGTGGGTGTGGGTGTGGGTGTGTGTGTGTGGGTGTGTGGGTGTGGGTGTGGGTGTGGGTGTGGGTGTGGGGGTGGGGTGGGGGTGGGGGTGGGGGTGTGAGGGGGTGGGGGGTGGGGGGTGGGGGTGTGGGGGGTGGGGGTGTGGGGTGTGGGGGTGTGGGTGTGTGGGTGTGTGGGGGTGTGGGGGTGTGGGTGTGGGTGTGGGGGTGTGTGGGGGGGTGTGGGGGGGTGTGGGGGGTGTGGGGGGTGTGGGGGGTGTGGGGCGGTGTGGGGGGGTGTGGGGGTGTGGGGGTGTGGGGGTGTGGGTGTGTGTGTGTGTGTGTGTGTGTGTGTGTGTGTGTGTGTGTGTGTGTGTGTGTGTGTGTGTGTGTGTGTGTGTGTGTGTGTGTGTGTGTGTGTGTGTGTGTGTGTGTGTGTGTGTGTGTGTGTGTGTGTAATGTGCTTATGTATATAATATATTCTGGATGATGAAGTCTATTATAATTGTTTGTAATTTCCAAATGACAAATAAATATACATTAAACATTAAACTTTAATAAGTAGTCTGTTGAAAGCATTCCTAATCCTGATGCTCAGGTACATAAGTTATGTACCACCAAAGTTATTTCTTCACTTATTATTCTCTTTCAACACAATAGATGACTTTTTGTGAAGAAATTTAATAAGAATGTAAAATAGATATTACTATTACACAAATAAAAATATTTGCCACTTAGGCTTCACTTATATACTAAAATAAATATAGTATTAAAAATTTACTACATTTTTCTAAAAAAGATAAAATTCCTAATAATAAAACATCTGGTATGTATCAAATTAATTGTTTAGATTGTGATCAGGTTTACATTGGAAAGACGAAACGTAATTTGGAAACCAGAATGAAAGAACATTTTCGTAACATTAAATATAAAAAACAGATAAATCGCCTACAGCAGATCATTTTTGGGCATTAACCATGAAATAAATCCTGACGTGAAATTATTAAAACAATTAAATGGTGTGATAGATTTAATAGTGTGGGAAAAAATATTTATTTTAAAAAATAAACATCGCGTAATGAATTTTAAAATACCAACAGTTGAATATATTGTTAGCTTTGTTTCGTTTTCAGATGTTGGTAATACTAAAAAAATCATAAGAAAGGCATGGTAACCATTATTCTTGACAATGGAGTTTATCTGTGGACTGAGGACGCAAATGATTTGTTTGCATAACAAATTTCCATTTGAAAAGAAGTATCAACACCAATTTGTTAACGTAAGTGAAGCCTAAGTGGCAAATATTATTTGTGTAATGTTTATTGCTTCACTGTAGCTAGCTTCATTTTTTATGCAATTAGATACTACTATTTCATTGTTTTATAGATGACTTTCTTTTCTCCCTATTCTGATGCTTAGGAACCTACAAGAGTTTCGTTTGAAAATACCTCGTCATATATCTGAGAATCGGTAACTGGTAGAATATGTTACCCATTGGATTTTAACTTCTTTCACTTGCATAGCACATTTAAACACATCAAAGTGACCATATGCATCTAAGGACACATCTCACCTCCAGTCAGCATTTCTATGTATATCCCAGCATCGCCTCTTATTGCAGTCTCAGTCAATTCCTCTTCTGTCTGCCGTATAAACTTGCTGGCTACCTTTCGAAGCACTGGATCATCACTGTAGCGATATGCCCATATGGCAGCTCCATGGGTAAATGTCCAGTTGATGCTACTCTGGGCAAGCTGCACCAGCGTGTCCATAGGAGCCTCATATCTGCAATAAATGTGAGGTATGATGTCTGGAGGTCAGAGACTGGAGGTCACTCAATACCTATAAGCTGTTCTTGGTTTTTTTTTTTTTTTTTTTTTTTTTTTTTTTTTTCCTTTTGACTGCTACCTCTTGCTGTTTTATATCTGTTATATCACCTTTTTAAAATACAAGCAAACATTTTCAGAATATTTCCTATCCCCTAAATCCTATTACAGAATCCCCAACAACTGCATTAAGGTGTTCAAACTACAATAAAGAATAAGATTAATCAAACAAGTGAACTAATGCACCCCAAGTAAACTGCTTCAGATCTAAAAATTCTGCCTTTACCATATATTTATATTTTAGAAATAATTTCATTTATACATGAAAATAAAAACATCTTCAAGCTGCTTAATAATGAATACCATTCATACAATATACAATAGCAACATCAATCCATCTCCAACAACACAAATTAACAAAAAGTTTGAATTCAGTTCCCCATAAAGATGTTAACTTATATAATAAAATCCCAGAGGCCATCAAAGTTCCAGAGATCAAAATATTTCAAAACAGAGCTTAAGACTTGCTCTTAAAATATAATCCATCTCCAACAACACAGATTAACAAAAAGTTTGAATTCAGTTTCCCATAAAGGTGTTAACTTAAATAATAAAATCCTTGAGGCCATCACAGATCAAAGTATTTCAAAACAGAGCAGACTTGCTCTTAAAATATATGAGGCGCTTAGAACCTTAAGGTTTGAAAACATAACATCATGGATTTTAAGATTTTAGCATGCTCCTCAAATTTGTTAACTTTGTGGTTAACCAGTTGTAGTGTGCTAATGAACAGTTTGATTTAATGAAACTTTCATAAGAAGCTGTCTCACCATTTTTGCTGATATTGTCTCAGGTGACTGTTTAATTCATCTTTTGACTAGTTGTGTGTGTGACATGTCACATGACCTCTTCCTCTCTCTAATGAAGCATGTACAAGGCTTGCTTTGCCTCTTGTGAGCCAGTTGTCAACAAGGACGGACCTCTGTCCACTTTCAGGCAAGTCAGGGCCATGTGTTAAAAAATAAATAAAAAACAATGTGGCCACTTGTGTATTCTCTATTATTGTAGTAAACCTTTCATGTCTAAATTTTAGTTTCAGTATTTTGTAACATAATTGAAACTTTATACAGAAAACCCCAAACTCTCCGCAAAGCATGTGTGTTCTATCTTAGCTCCCCCCGTGCAAGATCTGGCCATGCAATATCCTTATCCATTTCCATCCATGGTTAGACCTTCACAATATTCAGTTACATAAGGGCTCAAAGCATAAAGCATCATTAGTTTGCTCTGCACAGTTAAACTTTCATCTAGTGTTGTCAACATAATTTACTCTTTACATCACGTTTGCAAATAGTACTTTGTAATGTAAATTTTGATTTTAACAAACATCATTTTTCTCAAAACTATGTTTTATTCAGTTAATGAATTTATGAATGCCAAATTTTGATTACCCTTTGCTCTAAATCAGTTGTTCAGTTAGAATTAGAATTTTGGTAAATAAGCCATCCATTCTAGTTAATCTATGAAAATACTGTCCCTCTTCACTTGTTTGTTTCATGTGTCCTGTTCATCTGGGAGATGCACTTCGAAACAAGAAGAAGCTTGATGACAGCCTTCAAGACCAAGACTATACTTCACATCACCTACAGTTTAGTACTCTAATCACCTCAATTGTAAATATAATGTATATAGAAAGCTGATCAGTTTAAAATGTTCTGGTGCAATTGTGTACCTGATTGAGGTTTTACCCGAAGTTTTCCTTAGTATTTGAGGCAAATGCTGGGCACCTGTATTTCACTTTGGTACAACCTTATGTTATATCGAGATTCAACTGTATTGGAACACCACAGTGAAGCGAAAAATTATTAAATTTTAGATGAGTCGCATTTTTTACACATCTGCTTCACTTTCGTACCTATTTTGGGGACATGTTTCGCAAATCTTCGTTTGCATCTACGGCTCTTGTGCGACTCGCACAAGAGCCGTAGATGCAAACGAAGATTTGCGAAACATGTCCCCAAAATAGGTACGAAAGTGAAGCAGATGTGTAAAAAATGCGACTCATCTAAAATTTAATAACCTTATGTTAGTTTATAAACTTAGTATAGTGTAAATATGATCATGTTTATCTAGCATTTTTGGACAAAGCCCATATTCTGTGAATTTTCTAGAGGAATAAATCTGAATCTGAAACTTAGAAAAATGTCAGATTTTGAATTTTCTCAAATATTTAAATAAAAGTTTTTAAACATTTAATAATATCACATTTTTAAAATAATTTATAAAATAATCTCTCCTAGGCCCATACGGATTTATAGCCCATGCAGATTGTCCTGAGAATTTGTTATTGTGGATTAGGAAAATAATTGTAAGATTTAAAACAAAAAAACAAAACAAAACTTAGGGCACATGCAACAGGTAATTGTTACATGAATAGTTCACCTAGGTAACTAACAGTTTTATAGCACTGCAAATGATTGAACTGTTTCGTGAATTCTCTCTCTCAACAACAGCTACTCCCTATTCTCTTTATTATTATCTTTCGCATGCACCCTACATTCTTCTTTTTGAATCTTAGAAGTATTTTAACAGCTTTTAACAATTCACAATCACAATTTTCAGGACAACCTGTGTGGGGTTATGAATCTGTATGAGGGTATAAATCTGTTTGGAGCTAGAGGAAACGATTTTATACTTTTTAGTCTGTTTTAAAAATTTGGGATATTAAAAGCATTTAAATACTTAAAACCAAAAAGCTTTTCTGTCTGCCTGCCCATTTATTTTTCATTCATTTCTAAGCTATGTTTAAAGTTTCAAAAGACTTCAGGTCTATTCCCAAAAAAGTCAAAATTTATATTTCAGTTTTCATTCAAATTTCTTAAAACCTGGTACATAATCAAAATTGTTGGGACCATTTTTAAGAATATCAAAATTTTAAAAATTTTTCTATGTAATGGGTAATTTGGAGTGGAGGGATTTTCTTGAAAGTGAGTTTAATACTGCTTTGTTGTCTAGTTCTAAACTGAGTTGCACGTTGGCCATGGTAGCTCAATAGGTAAGAGCAACTGGACGGAAACCAGGAGATCCTTGGTTCAAATCCCGGCATTGAATTTTTCAGTTTGACTCTATCTATTCAAAAGCTTAGCCCATCCACGGCTAGTGTAAAGGAATGATTAATTTCCATCAATTAACTTAAACATATCGAGATTCAACTGTATTGGAACACCACAGTGAAGCGAAAAATTATTAAATTTTAGATGAGTCGCATTTTTTACACATCTGCTTCACTTTCGTACCTATTTTGGGGACATGTTTCGCAAATCTTCGTTTGCATCTACGGCTCTTGTGCGACAAGAGCCGTAGATGCAAACGAAGATTTGCGAAACATGTCCCCAAAATAGGTACGAAAGTGAAGCAGATGTGTAAAAAATGCGACTCATCTAAAATTTAATAACTTAAACATGTTGAAGTTATTGAAAACTCTTTCCACATTAAGGGTAGCTAAGGCAGGGAGATCTTCAAAGCTAATTAATAATGCAGTGTTATCCAGTTCTGAGCTAGTTTAAGAGTTCCAATCCCTATCTCAATGGGAACTTAGTTTAAAGCTGATTGCAAAATTTGTAACAGACCATCAAAAAAGTGAATTAATAAAAACATTTTAATAAAAAGATGATTTTCTTAATGAGTTAGGGCTATGATACAGAAGCACAAAATAAACATAATTCTGAGTCGAAATAGTACTCCATTCTCAAAAAATTGCTACTGTTCTAGGTAAATACTAGAAATATATGGAGCATGGAGTACTATTTTGACTCAAAATTATATTAAAAATATGATGTTTGAATTATTGAAATTATGAATAAAATGTCTATCCTTAAACTTTATCTAAAAATTCTCTAAAGTTATCTTCATTCTCAAAGGTTTTATATTACTAAGAAACCCCATGTAAAAACACACTGCAGATAGACAAAAGGAAAAGAATTTCATGTCTCATTGAAACATGTTAAGCACTAATCACTTCTGAAACATGCGTTTTAGTACATTTAAATTTTGCTACATATAAGCATACACTCAGAAAGTGTTTGTTCCTTTGTTATGAGTCCATGTGAGACTTGCACTTGTGGTTCAAATCCTGCAAAGGATGGTGCTGTTCCTTTATGTCCCAGGTTTTTCACCACCCTTGTAACTGAGAAATGCTGGGGAGGTACCCTATGAGTAAATTTAGACTTGGTAGTATCCTTCCTAACATAGTAAGAAAGACATTAGACACTATACAAAAATACAATGTGTTGCCCTAATTGACTTTCTCTGCTCATTTTTCTAGTCTTCACCAGAATGCAGTGATCTGTTGCATTCTGTTTGCAACAAATGCATTCCAGCTGCTTCCACAACAAGACGGAACTTTCAATCACGGGTTGTGAACAGCTTTCATGAAAATAAACTTTATGACAGTGTTTTGAGAAGATTCAGCAGAAGATAGGTGGAATGATGCAACTATAATGGAAGCTCTGATTTGAAGAATTTACTGAACAATCCAAAAATTTTGTTTCTTTTAAAATTTTTAATACCACATTATGAAACTTGTTCACATTCTGTGCAATATAATTCTGATAATTCAGATGCAAAGTGTCAAAGGTGTTGCAGTATCTAATGCTTTACAGTATTTTAAAGCAGCTGTATCTTAAATTTGTGAGAACCATATAAGATACCAGGTTGTTGATATTGCTTCTCCCTCAAGAAAGCGACTGAATTATGATTCTAAAGTGAACCTGAATTCAGATATATACAAATATATAAATTTGTAACTTAAAACTTCACTTATCTTATAAGAAATGATGATGATTTTCTTATAAATTGTCTGGGATCGTGATTTCATTTAAAACTTTTACACATCCTCAGCCGGATATTTCTTATATTCTTTCTTGATGATATTTCATCATTTCTTATAAGATAAGTGAAGTTTTAAGTTAAAAATTGTTATATTTGTACATATTTGTTTGCTTCACTGTTAATAGCTTCATATTTTATGTATTCTGAATTCAAATGCCAAACTGTGTGACACATTGATCAACCAAATGAAGACGATTCCAACAGTCAATCTCAGATATTCAAGACTTTCAGGATTACTGACGAAAAGACATTTATTACATTCAGAGAAAATCTCCCTGCTGATTGTGAGCAAATCTGCATAAAATTACAGTCCCATTATCTCCTATGAAAGGTTAAAAAGTGAACTGTCAGTGATTTATCATAATGATACACTCGTTAACCTTCAGTGAGTGAACTCTTCAATTTTGTCATATAACACTTCTTTGAGGAAGCATTTTCTGAGGTACCTACACAAAACGCTGCAAATTGCACTAACAACTCCAGTTTCAACAGCCAAGGCAGAGGGAAGTTTAAGTACATTGAAAAGAATAGTCCTTTCTTAGGAACACTATGGGCCAAGATCAGTTAATTCCTTGGCTGTTCATTCCATTCAGAAAGAGGAAATTGGTGAAATCTCTAACTTCAACAACAGAGTAATTGAAATTTTTACCGCCCAGAAGAATAGACGGCTCAGGTCTTATACAAGTAACAATGCCACTTGACGAGTTCCATTTTTTCTTTTATTAGTTATCTACTTGATGTTTAAAAATCTATGTTTCGCCACATTTCTGCTATTACAGTGTAATTAAAGGTGGCCTGTTTTAAAAGGTATCTCCCCACCTCTATTTGAATTACAAGCATCTTCACATCTGGCCCCACCTAGAAAAATGTTCCAAGGTGGCACATAACTATCATTTTTAGAGTGTTCTGTTTTTGAGAGATCCATTATGGTACCCATTTCTAGTATGAGTTTTATTTTTCTGTCTTCACATAAATGATTGCAAAAACAGTTCCATTACACATTTTGTTAAAATAGAATCAAGGAGGATACAGAGAGCTGAAACGAATAGTCAAAACCTCAAAATGTGGTGATAATAAATATACTAGTTTAGAAACATCATGGTGTTCATATGACATTAGAAGACAGATGGAGCAAAAGAAAAGAACGATAGCTTAAGACATAAAATGCATTATATCTAATTTACTGGAAAATTGAAACCAGTAGTAACAAATATCTCAGAATTGGTCAATACCACAAACATGTACTTGACATGTATCTTTCCTATATCTTTTCCTAATAAATATGTTTTTTCTTAGCCTGGTAAAGTGTTTATGTAGATGTTGTTTAGATGTTTGAGAAAACACCAGTATGTCATCTAAATACATGAAACAAAAATTCAGCCCGCAGAGAACTTCATCAATGAAGCGTTGAAATGTTCATGCTGTGTTCGTGAGGATGAAGGTCATGAAGGTAAATTCAGAGGCCATAAAAGATGGTTATTGCCATTTCATTGTGTGATCTTGGTGAAGACATTTTTATTATAAACTTGTATTTGATAATATATTTTGCCACTATGGCATAATGGCCCATAGCCTATGGCCAAAGCCTGATCGACGCATTCTAAAATCCATCACTTGTAAATTATCTAAGTTTTAACTTAATCCTAATTGTGTTGTAGAAAAACCAGCATACTGCACTTAATTGGACATGAACAGCATCATCGATTAGGAACACAATCTACATACCTTGGTACTGTCAGAATTGAAGCAAGTCCACCGCTATAAACTGAAGTTACCAGCAGAAAGTAAATAAGGAGCCAGGTCATGTAATGCTTCCAAGGAGAATGATTCCATTCTTCAAGAGTCTCGTTAGGAACTTGCAGCACCAGCATGGCGAGTGTATCCAAGAACGTGTTGCCGAAAGTGTCCTTTTTCTTAGTAAATCCTGGAGCAAAGAAAACTGCATGAATATTCACCAACATTCTAGCACCAGGACACCTGGTGATTTTTTTTTGGAAAAATAAGACAGTAGTGTATTAATTTTACATGTATACAAATGGAGGCAGCACTTCAAGGAATCAAGATATTGAAAAATCCAAATCAATAACAACAGATATCCAATATCACAAACAAATAGGAATAAATTTTGCTTTGTGATCTACAGTTTTTGTGTGGTATGCTGCCTCTCTCTTATGATTTACAAGTTACTCAGAATTCATTTTGAATGAAGAGTAGATACGTCAAAGGCTATTCCCAATAAATTCAAGATATATATTGTGACTTTGTGCATTCGTAGAATTAAAAGTCTTGTTTGCAGAAATTTAAAATGCTCTTTATTACAAGTAAAAAAAAACGCATTGCACAACCCTGACAGCAGCAAAATTACATAGCATACACAAACGCAGTCTTGAAGGTCTCTCGTTACTTACCCCACATAATCAAACGAAAGAAATCACTTGCAGTACACTTCAAATAGCTGTACACACACAATTAACAGCTCAGTAGCAACTTACTCACAAACTAAAGCAGCAAGTCGTGTGGTCATTGAAGGAGGTTCCTCCTCCGTGGAGGAGGGTCCTTCGACTCAAGCCATACCAGGAACTAGTCCCTTACTGGCATGGGGAAAGTTATTCGATGATGGTGGTTTAACGGTGGTGATCAGGGTAGGATGTGGTTTTATGGGTAGTAGATAAATTTGTTGTTTTGGAGATATAATTAAGGAGGTCCTAGAACAAGTCTAGGTTTTTTTGTATCGTTCTCCGGGGTCAATGTCATATTCTCCAAGTCCGCAGATGAGGTTATTGTAACTGTTAGGAAGTTGTGAGTAAAAGTTGTGGGATAGATGAAGGATGTAGTCATATAATTTAGGGAAGGATAAGTCTTGATGGATGTTTTCGTTTGGGATGTACCAGTCGGCTGCGACTGCAGACCGGAGGTATCGGTTTTGTAGGACTTGGAGTTTGGAGAGATGTGTTTTTGCTGCTATGCCCCAGACTTGGCATGCGTAGGTCAATGCTGGCCTTAGTATCTGTTTATAAATCAGGAGCTTGTTTCGCAAGGCCAATGGAGAGTTTCGGTTGTACAGTGGGTACAACATGGCCATCCTTCTATTGACTTTATTAGCCAGCGACGTGATGTGTGCCTTCCAGGTAAGGCGCACGTCCAAGATAACACCAAGGTATGTTGCCTGCGATGACCATGGCACATCTGTGTCTCCCAGACGAAGGTTTGGGACATCTTGTATAGCTCTCCGTGTGAAAGTGACGGCTTGGGACTTATTGGCATTGAGTTTTAATCGCCATGTGGCGAACCAGGCATACAGCATATTTGCAAAGTTCTGCGCCCTGCGCACTGCGATGTCATGTTTGCAAGATGCTGTTGTTATGGCTTGGTCGTCAGCAAACAGGTAAAGGTTGCAGCCTATCAAGGTGGGAAGTGTATTGATGTATGCCAGGAAAAGTAGGGGCCCTAGGACGCTACCCTGGGGTACACCTGCGTTTATGGCGTAAGGTTGGGAAAGGATGTCGTCCTTCACTACTACAAAGGATCGATTTTGGAGGTAATGGTGCAACAGATGAATGAGGTAGGAAGGGATGTTATAGTGTATGAGTCGGTGCAGGAGGCCTAACTTACAACTGGCCATTTGCGGGTTTTTATACCTCCAGCCATTGTTCTAGAATTCAGTGGATCGTTCGACAACAATCACGATGGCAGCGGGAAATTCCAGACTATCTCTCTCTCTCTCTCTCTCTCTCTCTCTCTCTCTCTCTCTCTCTCTCTCTCTCTCTCTCTCTCTCTCTCTCTCTCTCTCTCTCTCTCCTCTCTCTCTCGGGGCACGCGTTCAGCTCCGCACACACGCTCTGACCGCGGCCTGCCGCACAACAATGCCTCGGTGAAAATAATATTCTATTTGTCGTGTAAGTGTTTCAAATACAGTAGAAGCTCGAAATAGCGCGGTCCAAAATACCACGGGCAAAAGTGTGTTAAAAATATTGTGGTTAATTGTTTCATTTGGAAAGCTCACATAAAAAGTTAACCGTAAACAGGGGCTATGCAGTATAATTTTCACCATCACTCCTGTTCATTGACACTGACTGAGTATAGCGACATATGTGTCATTAGAAGAACAATTCAAAACTTTTATATTCATGAAAAATGGTGCTCCTACAATAGCTAAATTACTTATTATTTTAAGAGAAACATCAACATTCAGGGAAGTATATCATCCTTAAACAGAACAGTGAGAAAAGTGGGTTTTGATGGAAAAAGACTACATAAAAGTTTATAGAAAAGCACAACATTCATTCTAAACGTACCCGGTGAAATAGACAGTCTTTCTTGTATAGAATAACTTGAATAAATTTATTTACAATATCCGAAATTATGTTTGCATTAATATGAATAGATTTACACAACTAATTCAGCCAAATAAATTGAGTGGACATTTTTCTGCAACGACTGTACCGTTTTACTGACGGTATGTTGTCTGAGTAGCATATGAAGCTGATGCAACAATTCCATTGGTTCTGCAGTCACCTGGCATAGCCTTACATTTGCTTATACACGAAAGTTTAATACCGCACTGTAATTTATTATTGTATGCATATTTTGCTCCTTCAACTGCGCGAGATTGATTTTTGTCCCTTCTTGTGTTGTGTTAATATAACGTGGGGTAAAGCATGTTCCTACAATCGCGTTATTTCAGGCTTCGACTGTATATGCTATTTTGGTCAGCCATTTTTAGAGTGTTCAAAATATTTACACAGAGTCTGGAGCGGATAAAAATGATCATGTCGCAAAGAAACTGCATTTAAATACAGTGTGATGCTCATCCGAAACTTCATGTGTGAATCATATTATTCTCTCTCTCTTTCCTCTTCCCTCCTTTCTCTGCCTCTCTCTCTCTCTCTCTCTCTCTCTCTCTCTCTCTCTCTCTCTCTCTCTCTCTCTCTCTCTCTCTCTCTCTCTCTCTCTCTCTCTCTCTCTCTCTCTCTCTCTCTCTCTCTCTCTCTCTCTCTCTCTCTCTCTCTCTCTCTCTCTCTCACACACACACACACACACACACACACACACACACACACACACACACACACATGTACATACTGTCCACCAATCAGAGGCGTAACGTACGCAATACGGGCCCGCCTGCAAAAATTAAAATCCGGGCCCCCTAAAATATAATATATAACCGGTCAATAACATAACTTGAATTACAGCTATATTATTGGATACCAGAGTTAAAGACACATTCACAATACGCTCAAGGACCTGTTATCACGTGTTCCTACTTTTCTTTAGTTCTGAATTCATACCCGCGTCCATTGTGTTTTCCTTACGCCACGAACTGAAAACGACGCATGCGCTCAAATATGCATAACTACGAGTAGTTTCTTGTCACAATATACTTTTGGTTAGACACCTCCAATCTCGAACTGCTTCCCTCCAAGCAGCCAACACAGTTTACAGTAAACAGTCATTTTTAGATGAATAACACAACCATTGTCTCCAAATTCTTTGACCTGCCAAAGTGAAGTTTTCGTAACATTTAGTGGAGAAGGGCCTGTTTACCTGTTTAGCATCTTTGGGGAATGGGCCCGCTGGCTGACAAGGATTTTGTCTAACAAGGAACTTTTTAGTTTCATTATCTACATCTAATTGACAATCTGGACCTGTTGATTGTTGATTGACCACATCTTAATGTATAATTGTCATTGTTGTCGAACGAGAAGTGTGACAAAAGTTAAATGTTTAGAAAAAAAATGTGCATATTACAATATCAGAAACTCTACACTAAATAAAGAATAACTTTCTGCCTAATGTGATATTTTGTTATTCATTTCCATTGTTGTAACTGTGGGCCGCTCGTTTGTTACGACAAAGAAACATAATGCAAACCAGTGTTATCAGAGAATTCGTAGTGAAAGATAAGCATTGTTCACACACACACACACACACACACACACACACACACACACACACACACACACACACACACACAGCTGTGCTAAACTCAACTAAGCGTTGACCGATTCTAGGAAACCTTTTGGAATGATCTGACCATTAACTTTCTATGCAGACTGACATTAAACTTTACTATTTATGATATACATATTTCAGAATTTACATCTCTATATATTCAAATTATATTCATTAATAAGGATAATAAGCTTTTTTTCCCTTTCTGCAAGCCCCTAAAATATCGGACCCGGCCGCATTGCAGGCCCTAACGTTAAGCCCCTGCCACCAACGCAAAGTAAGTCCCTGAAAGGAATGCGTCACCCTTACTCAGTGGGACAAGGGCAGCGGATGTGTGTGACAAAACGCATGCTTCAGAAGCAGCAGGACCGTTGAAAGAACATGCACCCTCTTTACTCTGTACACTAAAACCGAGAAGTTGCATTCACAAAAATAGAAGCCGTCAGAATATTTTTGAATGGTTTGTAACTGTACTGACACGGTGTGTCATAAATTACCGAGGGAGGGTGTAGGAACGTTTTCCAACCCCCGTGCGTCTCAGGCCCCGCGGACTTTCTTTCCTGTGGTATACTATACACACAGACGCATTTTTCTAAAATCTTCTGTTTTGATTTCAGGAATCGCAAAATATATTCAAATCCCCACACGAAAATTTGAGATGGAATGAAAATCTTACTCTAGTAACTAGATAATGTGATAGAGAAACTATAAACGAAGTAGTTCCTTACTATCAACTTTATGAAAAGTTAAATATTAGAATTAATGTTTTAATTAATGTTTTTGGACGATTTTATTTTCAAAATTGCAGTAGGAGGATGTTTATAAATAAATTACAACAATTTGTGGCAAACTTCACTTAGGTATCTATTTCAGGTTGTTTGCAGCTACATATATTCACATTATTCTGCAATCTCAAATGGATAACAATATAAGAAGTTTTAACAATGCTTTTAGTAATATAATACACTAATATATGTCACATGCGCTTTACTATTTTCCGAAAAAGCAGTTCTATTGTCGATTTTCAAATGACATGTAAATTGGACAACAAGGAATGGGTTACAGCAATGGCAATGAAAAGAGTGAAAGACAAGAATTTTAGCTAATTTCTTTCAAAATTGTATTTCATATTCATAGGATGCATGTTGTCTCCACCCAACTGATTACCTGGTAAAAGCCGGCGTAGAGCTACAGATAAGCACCAGGTACACACAGAGATGCCCAGAAGTGACAACAGCACAGCAGCCCACATGCCTGAAGAAAATGGTAGCAGTGGAACATAAAATCCAGGCAGCATTTTGGGTCGCGGCACGACCAGGATAGCAGCACTCTGCACATATGGGTAGCTGAGACAAAGAACAAGAGCGTACATAAATTGTAGTGCACCTTAGAAGTGGGAAATGATTTACTGTTTTGATTAAAGTTCAGTATCCGAAAAGTACTTTAGGCCCACTGCTATTTGCCTCGCTCGAGTTCTTTCGCATTTATGCCCGATTTCACCACAGATGTTAAAATCGACGTTAACAAATGTAACGTGACAATAGTCACGGCGCTAACAAAGCTGTTAAATTTCTTGCATTTCACCAACCTGTTTTCTGAAAATGTTAACAAACCTGTGTTAACGCCAAGAAACTTGTAAATATCTCAGATATAGAAGGCTATGGATGAGTCGTATTATTTTCTGAGCGTACTGCGATGCGCTTTTGTTTTCATATTTGTATGCACCAGCTGAAAAATGGCGGATGAACAAAATCATAAATAAAGCCGTGAGACAAATTTCTCGTCGATGGAGAAAGAATTGTTAATTGAATTGGAGACGAAGTGTAAGGATATCGTGAAAAATAAGAGGACGGATGCGGTAAATGTAAAAGAGAAAGAAGTCACGGGGAAAATATTGGAAGCGAATTTAATTCAAATGCATGTGTCACTACTAGAAGCACCAAACAACTTGTCAGTATTACGTAAATTTAAAACGAGGGGCGAAGGACAAGTGACTTGAACGTTTCAAGACGGGAGGTGGACATTGTATTATCCACATAATTCAGTGAATTATAAAATCGGAAAGTTATTAATGCTCGAAGCAAAGGCGAGATCGGCATATTCTTTTCAATGCATATTTTAACTCATTATTACAAAAATTTAAAACGAGGTGTGAAGAAGGACAAGTGACTTAAACGTTTCAGGACGGGAGGTGGACAGTGTATTATCCACATAATTCAGTGAATTATAAAATCGGAAAGTTATTAATGCTCGAAGCAAAGGCGAGATCGGCATGTTCTTTTCAATGCATATTCTAACTCATTATTACATAAATTTAAAACGAGGTTCGAAGAAGGACAAGTGACTTGAACGTTTCAAGACGGGAGGTGGGCAGTGTATTATCCACATAATTCAGTGAATTATGAAATCTCAAAGTAACACTTTGTAACACTTTTATTGTGTAACACTTGAATACTTGAAACTAGGGCGAGATCGGCATATTTCTTTCGATGCATGTTCTAACTCAGTATTACGTAAATTTAAAACGAGGAGCGAAGAAGGACAAGTGACGAACGTTTCAAGACGGGAGATGGACAATGTATTATCCACATAATTCAGTGAATTATAAAATCACAAAGTTATTAATACTTGAAGCAAAGGCGAGATCGGCATATTCCTTTCGATGCATGTTCTAACCTCTCTTGTACTTCCGCAGTAACCTTCATAGCAACATGTTTCGACAGTCTATACCTCCGTAAAAATTTTCTTCGGATAGCTCCTTAAAATAATTTCTCCTCATAGGCCGTACTCTATTGCGAATACCATTTAGACGGTCTTAAATATAGCAAATCGACATCAACAGCTGAGTTCATGCTCGCCATCTTGACTATTTACAATTGTTAAGAACTTAACTTCAGAAATTTGTCTTGTTAGTTTACAAGAGATTTAACACGAGTGTCAGGCTAACACTTGTTGGTGAAATGCAAATTTTGTTTCAACTATTGCTAAACTCGTGTTAAGTCTTAACATCTGTTGGTGAAATCGGGCATTAGTGTTTCTTCGTTCATTACAAAAATTTCCAAGCGGTAAGTCAATACTTTTACTCTTCAGTTCTAATTCTACCATGCATACGCAAATTCATGATCACACCTAAGTAGTGATTATAATTACTAAGTATTGTTCTAGGGATTCAGGTCCTTCATAAACCTGGAAGTGACATCTTGTATCAGTTTCCACATTACTATGATCATATATTTTAACACAGAATTCTGAGAATTGACTTTCACATGTGTATCTCAAGAGCTCAGTATCATAATTCAATTTGATTATTCTTAATATTTCCAATGAACACTGCCATTGTTGGATGCAGGAATAGTTCAAAGTTGTCACATCACATAAACAATTGTAACTGCAATATAGTAACATTTTTTCCACGATAAAGCGCTACTTCTGGAATTGGTTATAAATAAAACTATTCAAAGTATTGGGCAGGCACAAAGTTGAAGAACTGTTAATTTGGAATTGTGTGACAGAATCTATGGTTATTTTTCTTATGTTTAGTTCACCTACGAGGGTCATCTAGAAAATAAGTTTTCATAGCGCCCACTAGTGGCTCGTTAAGCATTACGAAAGTGAAGGTTTCATGTCCGAGACATCCTGGAAGTGGTAATTGGATGAAACAATTGGTTTTTCCCGTTAGAGTGCAGTGCTGTAGCAACTGAAAATATCGGTCTTTATATTTGGGCACACGTCAGTGAGGTGAAGTTCGTGGTAGAGGTTCTGAATGCTGACGCAGCCCCTGTCACCTAGGAACACTGAGACGACATATAACTTGATATCAGAAAGACATTAACACAAACAAACGAATAAATATAAATAAATGAGGTATACCAGAATAGATATATGTCGTAATGCTAGCATATTCTCCAGAGACGGCCACAGTGACGTGGCCACTCTGCGAAGGTCAGTAAACTCCCTTTGCAATCCCTGTAAACAAATAACCCTACTGTATTGTCTGTTTTGCCCTCAAGACAAATTTGGCGCCTCCCAGTCGGAAACCAACCCATTGTTAAAATCCCATGCGTGCTTCTGACAAAGATTTTGACCGTCGCTCAGAACGCATGCGGCCGTTAGAGAAAGCGTCTCTGATATCAGGTCCGAAACTGGAAATTCTGAACACTGATCTCAAGTGGGGATAGGTACCAGCCAATGAAAAATTGATATTTGTTTATGTGATTTTTCAAACTCCAAAAATACCTAGAGGGGCGTAATTCAAAGTGATGGCGGAAAGTAGGTTTTTCTAGTAAGAACACTTCGGCCCTGAGTTCAACGTGAGACGGACGCGTATTCGGCGCCGCCTAACAAGTACACTCCCTCGTTAAGCACAGAGACAAAGTGCAATATCTAACAATCGCTCCAGTGAGAGTTAGCTCAAAGAGTGACATATAGGGAAGACGATAAATATATTTAGTTCGACTACGCAGTGCTATTGCCTCTGCGCACCACAACACAATATTGACGCAGGATACAGAGACGCTAAACAGCGACCTCACGGACGACGACTTTACGGCGGCGAGCAAAGGGGTCTAAGGACAACAATAAACTTCTGTCTACCAGATCGGAGGTGTCATCATTAACCCACAACCAGTCAGGATGCACCCACTCCCTGAAGTACAGATGAGCGTTCTCATGCGGGAGCTACAAGTCACCTCGGACCGGTTACAATCTCCCTTTACTTGACCTCCGCACGCCACCAATCCTTAATTGTGAGGCGTTGAGCACAAGGGAGAGCTCGACGTGGTCCGCTACGGGCCGGACCGCCTCAATGCACAGTAAGTCAGATGTAGCACATGTATGGATACTACGTTTTGAGCAAGCAGATGGTGTGGCGTTGATGCTTGTAAATATTTGACGGTGTCTTCCAAACGCCCAGGATGAACAGCTTTTGGATTTGTGGTGCAGAGCTAACAAACCACTCTCTTGAACATAATTGCTGCTTCACGATAGCGGAATTCAGCCCTTATTTCCTGTAGTTATCTCGATGTTTGTTGCATGATATTGTACGCAGCCCCTCTTGTTCAGGAAAGTGGGTGCAGAAGAATGTGACACCCGAACACAAAGACAAGTATATGAGGTCTCATTGATATATCTGCGGAGATGCCATGATAACGGCAACATGTTTCTCAACAGGACCATCACAGGTTATGAAACATGTTTGCTCACCTAAAATAGGAAACGAACAAAATTCAGTGCATTGCTGTCAACTGGATCTCCATACAATAAAAAAGTCGATTATTCTTCATTCAATGTATAGTGTAATAGGACAAAACTGTATTAGCTCCTTACCCAGCATTAATAAAGTAAACGGTGACCAGAGAAACTTACAATTGCCAATTCAAAATAAAAAGAGCTAAATGTTCAGTGCAAGTTTTGTGTTCATCCATACAATACTCGTTCACATACAGTTAATGGCATAATAGATTTTCTTAATAAGTTCCTCTGGATGGTGCTTGAACCGTTCATCTTATAATCCTGATCTCGCAACCAGCAATTACCACCTATTATAACTAAAAACATTCTTGTCCACACGTCCTTGTTGAAAAGTACAAATATCTGCCACACACTGGTTTCTATCCAGTAGGACAGTCTAACCAGCGGTACACTTCTGCGGCATATGAATGCAAAAGTTGATTCCACTGAACAGTAAGTCACACAAAATAAGACTTGAAGCTTTCCTGGCGACGAATATGCTCAAGTTGTTCTCGGGAAGCAAGCCAGGTGAAAAGACGATTAGAAATCGTTTTACCCTAATTTTGTTTCACACGTTCAGAATGATGTAATTATATGCTGTTATTTAACCCTATTTCTCACAAATGAGCTTCATGTCATTTTATTTTCATTTGATTACTCACGTTTAGCATACTGTACATTTCATTATATTGCATATGTACAATAGAAACCAAATTAGTATAGACTACAAGAGATGGTTTTTATCTTTTCCATAGGGGACCCTTTTTTCAATTTTTCAATTAACGCACCAATGTGAATTACAGGAGTAACCTCCTGTGCATAAGAAAGTATATATATATATATATATATATATATATATATATGGATAAGAAGTTACATGTAATTAAATACACAGAACATAGCCAAGCTTCAGGTCAGCAACTTGAGTTACTGAAATGATTGCTGCAGATATCCTCAGGGATTTCAAGGGAAAGGTTGGCTGAAGTACTGCACTGGACTTACGCTACGGAGGGTATTCGGCACGGAGGTCCAAACTTGGTCTATTGTACTTATGCCCCCAAGTGGAGCACTCCCGGGTGGAAAGATGAAACGAAAGGAGACAGAGGCTGGCGTCCCAAGGAGTCACAATAGTGCAAAGGGTTCCTACACTTTATACGTTGGAAACTCCCTGGCAGGCTAGAACTCTCCGACATCCCACCTTAATGTTGTTCAGAAACGCCTCCACTAGACCGGGTTCGGAGACAGCAGATTGTCCTACCGGAGAAGGAAAGGGTTTATCAGGATGTTCAATTTAAAGGTTTACTACGCAGCTACATACGTATCCGCTGACAGGCCAATCTATAACGGCGTTCTACAACTGTTTCTTA
The DNA here is from genome assembly GCA_030765055.1 of Mantis religiosa. Taxonomy (NCBI): domain Eukaryota; kingdom Metazoa; phylum Arthropoda; class Insecta; order Mantodea; family Mantidae; genus Mantis; species Mantis religiosa. The sequence continues at coordinate 66,870,868 of CM060947.1, read as the reverse complement.
TCGCTTTCGTGCGAACGAAACATGTAGCAGAGGTTTTCGAAATTTTATATGCAAGGCCCAAAAATCCTGAGTGAAGTTGCTGAATTTTCGACGTAACGCTTGCTTGAGGGGGCGCTGCATGTGGTCTACTTCAGCACAATATCCGTTTAACCAATGGAACCTACACAATGAACAAAGGACAGTAACACAACTGAAGACAGGCATAAAAATTTCCAGTTAATGATGCGAAAGTGCCACCCATCATTGCATTCTATTCTACAAAAACTAAGGAAAAGACATTAGACACAAATAAAAGTGTGTGTGTGTGTGTGTGTGTGTGTGTGTGTGTGTGTGTGTGTGTGTGTGTGTGTGTGTGTGTGTGTGTGTGTGTGTGTGTGTGTGTGTGTGTGTGTGTGTGTGTGTGTGTGTGTGTGTGTGTGTGTGTGTGTGTGTGTGTGTGTGTGTGTGTGTGTGTGAACTGAATGTAGCAGAAGAATTATACAAAAGTAAAGAATAATGCATGCAAGAGTAAATGTGAGACTGCATTTCACAGCTCTAAGATACCAACAACGCAAATAACGGTGAAATAATTTTAGTATAATTCCGAAGCAGGATAAATAATAGTGCGAATTGAAACTATGAATGTGTGTTATATATATATATATGCGTTAAAGAAATGAAATAAGTTCTAAAACCTTGCACATTAGAAAGGCACAAGCTGTTATAGAAAAGAACATTCAAGTATCAGAACATATTTTGCGATTATACAAGTGGGAAAGTATTAAAAATGTGCATGTGAAAATGTACGTAGTGCATGTTTAATAAGGGATGTATGCGTATGGCCATTTTATTATTAGAGTGTTTTAGTAAAATGAACAATAATAGGCAAATTTGTTTATGTAATATATACATATTATAAGTGACAGTACGTAAAATGTTTATTAAAACTAACGCCGCGGCGCATTAGCCTTCTCCAGACCAAGAGCCATTTATTTAAATCTGTTCGAAAAATAGCCTATTGAGTGTAACAAATTGATGTTATTCTTTTATCCTGACTAGAATATTGTTAGATTTATTACAATGAAAGTTTGATGCTAATTTTGCAAGAGTTTAATCAACTATGCTCTACAATAAAGCATGAACATTCATCTGAAATGGTACTACTTACCTAAAATCAATCCAAAGCCATTCATAATACCAATCCATATACATTGCAGAAAAGCCCACATCTGCTGCTCCACTCAAAACATTGCCTACAATTCCATTCCCGGTGCCGTTTTCAAATATAGTTCCCCAGAAATTATCCGGATCGTATATAACCTTCATTGAGCCATTGAACTTACTCACCAACTCTCCAAATATAAGAAATTCGATTCCATCGTATATAGGCGGGTCATCAAAGTGGTACATGATGGTGAACGGATCATAGGGCACAGCGATTACAGTAAGGGGCTTTCCCTGCAAGTCCAATATTTTATCGGGATAAAAGTCTGCACAGAGGGTGAAAAATCCTTTAGACGCAAACTGCACCCAGATATCAAGGAATACCTCCTCTGAAGGACAAAGACCGACGTAACTATGAGTTACGAATTCTATTGCTAATATCATGTTATTTGCAGAATATTCTTGAATGGTTCCGGTTCCAAGTTTTGGATCAGAAATATTCTCTTGGTTTTTCTTGCTCTTAAAGCCCTGTGAGAGATTCTCAATGAATGTCGCTCCTTTGCGTAAAGCTGCCTCTGTTTCAGGAGTACCTCTTTGAACTTTCAACACTTTATCAGAACAAAATAACTTTCTAAGGCTGAGTGCTTCCTCAAGAGACAGGGATACAACAGTGTTGATATGTATTTTCGCTACCACTGTATTCGGCATCAGATCCATTTCTGTCATTATCAATATATCTTTGGCAAATATATCCATGTCTTTTGTGTTCACACTTGGAAAAATCACAAAGTTTCGGGGAACCCGCTGTAAGGTCCTTGCGAAACCTCTACCAATACTATGTACTATGCCAGTCGAGTTTTGAACCTGAATGAAAAATCCCAGACAGCGAGTATCTAGCGTGTTGACCAGAAGGCGTTCAAACTCCTGTGCGCCTTTTCCAAGGGTAAAGGTATCTGTAGTGTTGCTATCCTCAACATATATAAGGAGTCCTCCCACAATTTCTCCAACCATAATACGCACTGTTGGAATTTCAAGATGTCTGATTTGACTCAAGGGCTCTGTTTTCTCTGTGACTATCACTACACATGGAGAGGCAGAGAAGTAAAACTGTGTTATATGATGTGTTATGTTATTAATAGCCATTTCCAATGCCATGTCGGAAAATACGACTTGCGTCAAGCAACCTGATAGAATAATTCTAAGTATATGGAAAAGCAACATCTTGTATTTAGCAAGCTATGATAAACTAGCCAGCTGAAGAGCTCCTACTGTGGTTCGCAAAGAGTAAGGTTAGTATTTACTAGTACTTTAATGTTAACTGCATATGCTTGCGTGGTAGGCTTTTAGCTTGTAACTGATAAAAACAGAAAGAAAAAACAAAACAAAAGACAAAACATTTCCCGTGTAAAATGAGCATGGCATTTTTAAATAGCACGTATGCGTGCAGTGTGAACTTCAATAATGAATACTGCGTTACAGAAAAGCGCATACATCATTTATAGTGTTAGGCGTGTCCATTCTTTAAACAAAGGCGCCACTAATTTTTGTGGAACCCTGCAGAGGTTTAACAATTTTTGGTAAATTCGCAAATGCAGAGCCCTAGCAGCATAGCTTCATTTCTCCGTCGAGCAATTACTAATAAACCTCTGCATTTACGGTTAAGCATTTTATAAAATGTTACAGGGGATATATGTTAAACCCATAGGGAACAGCCAAAGGCCAAAAGTGCTCAATCGTATTAGAACAAGGGGCCTTCCAAAATTATGATATGGACAAAATAGCTACGTGGCCCATTATGGACCAAAGATAGCCCCCTAGAATGTTGAATGGAAACTTTGTGCTTTTCTTCTGTATTTACTCTCCTCGCAATATGATTTAATACGAGAAACTTACATTAAATACAAGCAACTTTTATTAAATCATGTACTTCCTAAAATAAATTGCTGAGTTCGTAATTTTTTGTTCAAACACACAGTGGTACAATACAGTGTTAAATCACTGAATAAGTTCATAAATTCCCAGAAATTTATTTTACATAACTTTATTGCGTTCTCCAGGTAGGCTCCTTTAAAATTGAGTCACTTGTACTTCTTCTGCAAAGCTTATATATATGCACTAAATGTGCTACATATGCTCTAAAACTTTATAATATGCATTTAAAATGAAGTATATTATTTCAACTTTCTCACATTTATTAATGTTGAAGTAATCAAACATAAAATTCTTAAAACACAAGCACAAATTAATTAATTTTATTAGTCTCTCATTCAGTTCTATGTTAGAATTATTCGTGTTTATTGTAATACACAATTAAATATTTTTCACCGTTTTCTGGAAGAAGCAATTTTATTCTATCACTTAAAATGTTTTTATATTTCTATGAGCAGCTGTTTGTAGATGCTGCATAATCTGTAATTGTTTGTTGCAGAGCGCCTATAACAATGATATAAAAGTAATATGTGTTTATTTTTAAATAAAACCAGTAATCACTAACTCGAAAATCGTATTAATTTTTAAAACACTCTGAAAATACAAAAATAAAACTTAAAGTTTTAACACGCTTGCACAGTAGGTATTATATTTCCATCTGTTGTCAAAAGTAGGATTTCCATTAATCCATCATCAAATTTCCATCAAATCAAATCACATTTACTGCTTTTCTCCTTCGGCATTATAGTATTACGTTTTCTACTGCTCACACTTCAGAAATTACGATTAGCATTATATTAGTACTTACAAGCTAAAGGTTGAGTGAAAAAGACACTTTTTAATTTTTGGAGTTGTCGTTGCGGCTTCGTTTGCAACATTAATATAAATCATATCAAGTTTTATTATGTAAGGCTGTACCAAAATTTAATGATTTACCACATGATTGTTGAATGCTATTTAGTTTGAGTTGTTGAGCGGCATATTTTATTACAGAAAGTGCTCATTTTTTATAGCTACGTTCTCATTATTCGGCGACCTTTTATGGATTTAGAAATATCCACACACAAATAGAACAGTAAGAGAGAAATTCTCTTGCATTGTTCTCTTCTTGTTCAATATCGGGCTGAAGTATTTGTAAGAATCATTGCTGGAAAAGTAAAATATGTTCATGCATAAATAAGTTATATATGCACTAAACCTTGAAATATGCATTTATATGATCTAGGTAGTAAACTTCCGTAATAAACTCAATAGAATGTGGAATAAATTTATTACTATGTTTATCTATCAAGGCATAAAACACGCAATTAAGTAAAAATCCGACCTATAATGAATGATGTCACAACCAGTGACTGCTTATGCATAAATCTTATTACGCACTCTCATATTATTCTACACTCACTCCTGTTACAAACTCTTCATAAAACCGCTCATTATTCTTTATAAAGTCTCTTCATTGTGGATTACTTTAACATAACCTGTAAGCCGTAAAAGTTAGTACACCAGAATGTAGATCTGGTTAAATTAATGTTAAATTATCTTTTGTGCAGATTGCCATGTTGAGGATATTCCTTCTTACTGATTTTAATTTTCAAATACTTATACATGTTTTTCTCAAATAGGAAGTCTTATTCGCTTTTCTTATGTTCTGCCATGCAGAGAGTATGGAATGTCAAAGTAACTAATACTTTAAACATTTGACTATCGTTTTCACCATTTCCATAGAACTTGTACGGAAGTATGTAATAAAATCATTTCCGCAAAAGTTTGTATTGCTAAAGTGCATATCAGACGACACAGAAGTGACAGAAAAAAGTGAAAAAATATGTCAGAGAACGCAAATAAAATAAAAATGAGAGCACATTTTTGTAACTCCAGGTAAACAGCACAGCGTTTCGAAACGAGTAATAGATCTAGAAGACTTCGACAAATGTGTCGTTAGAACGATTCGAAACTTCTATGTTCAGGAAAAAGATGCACCTACAATAGCTAAATTATTTATTAGTTTAAGAGAAAGTATTAACTCTCAGGGTAGTAAGTGATCCTTAGCAGAATAGTGCGGATAGAGTTTTAAATGGAAAAAGACTAAAACAAACAGAAAATGTGTATAGAAAAACACGACATTCGTTCGTTCTAAACATACGGTCTATCTCGTACTTAACAACCTCAATAAGTTATAATGATCTACAATTTTATCGTGCTTGCATTAATATGAATAAATTTGCGTAATTAATTCAGCCAGGAAATGTGTGGACATTTTTCTGCAAGAACTGCACCGCTTTGCTGAGGAGTTTGTAATCTGAGTAGTATATGCAGCTGACACAGCAATTCGCTTGTTTCTGCAGTCACCAGGAATTCGCTCGCAAGCGTTACATTTGCTTTAGCTTATATAGGAGCGCTTTATACTGTACTGTAATTTATTGTTGCATGCCTATTTTCCTTCTCCAATTGATTTGTCCCTTCTAGTATTACATATGTTATATATATATATATATATATATATATATATATATATATACCGTGGCATGTAGCGGGTTTAAAGGATGTCCCGCAACAACCATACACAGTATCCATTTTTATACAACTTCACAAATCATTATTATTAATTATTATTTTTTCATCTACTTCATGGTATTCTAGATAAACATTTGTAGACATAGTGCCAACCTCATATCCGTTAAAGTGACTGTAAGAAGATAATTATCAAAAGAAAATTTTAATAGAATAACATTCCATTTGAAGAAGCTTATTGATCAAAATTAATATAGGTGGTCACTGTGCAGAAATAATTTTACATCCAATTGTTAAACTTATTTTTAAAATAGGCTACATGTAAATTGTGATTACCCTTCATAGTAGGTGTATGAAGGCAGGCGAAACGGAACTCAGAGTAAAAGTTTTAAATTGTTGATCTTGAAACCATACTCTGTTCGTTACATCACGACAAGCAGTTGAATAGAACGGGATTTAAAGAAAATGAAAACCATTGAAAATTTCAAATAAAATATAACGGATATTTCACGAATGTTAATAATAAAATAGTTTTTGAAATAAATTCAATGTTTTTACAGTGCACATAGATACATTTTCTAATTTCCACAATTCTTGAAAGTAGCGTGCCAGATCATCAGCATGCACATTATGTTTTATTGCATTACATTAGTGTCGGCCTCGTAGCAGTGATCGTTTGTGTGTGTGTGTGTGTGTGTGTGTGTGTGTGTGTGTGTGTGTGTGTGTGTGTGTGTGTGTGTGTGTGTGTGTGTGTGTGTGTGTGTGTGTGTATTTGAGTGTCCGCCGCATAGAGGGCCACGGGTTCGAGGCTCCTTGGGCATCTGTATAGTGTATAAGTGTAAAAATACATAAAGCGAAACAGTAAACAAACGGAAACAAAAATAAAAAAGACGGTAAAAATAAGGAAAAGAAAAATGTTTGTACATATAGATACTTTGCAGTTAAAAACAGCTTTAATTCAGGGTTCTACTCTGCTTATTTTGAGTGCTACTGAATCTAAAAGAGCAGTTTTACAAAAATGCCCGTGCGCGCGCATGTGTGTAAATAGCATGACTCAAAATTGAGATGTAGGTTAAATATTAAACCGCATTTAAGTTTAGCATTTTCCAAATACACGATACGAAGATCTCAAGAAAATCTCCACCCCAGACTACCTTTTACATGGAATATTTATCGAAAATCTTAATTTTTTCAAAAATGTCTCTAACGCTTTTAATTAAAATACCATATTTTAAAGATATTTTCATGATAAATAAAATGCGTGTATATCTTGAAATTTCTGGGAATATCTTCAGAAGTTCGCTTCAATGTGAAAGTCTTTTGCAAGATAGGAAAAAGTCTTACAAAAAATATAGATCTTGTAAAAACACACAATTTATGTCAAATGCATTGTTCTGGAGTGAATCGCTTCCGAGTTATTCTTTGTTATTTGTCTGAATTTTCCAATAGTTACACATACTTTCCTCACGGGAAGTCGTTATTCATTTTGTCATTGCTTGGCTATGCAGAGAGAAATTAATTTCAAAGCGGTAGCACATCGACTATCTTGTTAAACATTTGACTATATTTGATTATTTGGCCTGGTGTATTCCCACGTACCTTTAGAAAATTAGAATTTTCCCCATTTATAATTATAATTTAATTATAATGTATAATTAGAAAATTGAACTTTCTGCAAATGTTCAATTAACATAAAGTAGATGGAGGCATATCTTAGGTTCGTAAGAAGAGTTGGTATAAGGGTAAAGAGTCATGTGAGTGTAGCACATCAGATTTTTTCAAATTATTTTGTATAGTCACAATGTCCTGTGGTCACAATCATTCCTCACTATTTCACCGTGGACAGAGTTGCTAGGCAACGTATGTACGTGTCAGGAATCCAACATAAGCACGCACGATGTACCTATTTCGCTGACACACGCGTCTTTACTCAAACTACTTTCGAATGCTTGCATCAATGATGAACTCTTTTATGTGAATAGTCGTTAAAGCACAGATGAAGTTCTAGAGGCTAGGTCCGTACGTTTTTTTGAATTACTGGTAATACATTGATGGTTTTGATCCCAGCTTCAAAAACCTTGTGATTATCGACACATCAGAAACGTAACAAGATGATAAAGGAATGAATTATACTGAGTCCTTAGTAAAGAGGTTATGTTCATTGAGCCCAAATGTGAATATTTTTAAGTGAAAATGGTTCCCCTAATTCCTGGATTCTCTTGGTTCAACATGTTACTAAAACTACGATTGATGTGTTCAAAAACTTCTCAACGCCAGGTATCATTTGGAACCATTAAAAGAGAATGTTCCCAATAATTCCTAACCATGATTAAGGCTTTCCCGCACATTTGGAGCGTATTAGCCACCGCTTGATGTGCAAGTTTGTCCAGAGCTCAGACCAAAATTTATCTGCCCTCCTTACTGTACACATTCTCTTTTTCGCAAACAGTTCCAGTTCCGTTTTGTAGATGTCAAGTTACTTGTCATAAATTCCTGAGTGTGCGAATGTGTTCTTTTGGCTTGGGCTAAATGCCCAGCAGCATGAAAAAATGGAAGCATTTCTATCACTAGGTCTCTGATTTCTAATGGATACTAACAGTTGATATATAGTTTAGCTTGTTAATGATTTCTTAGACCTTTTTAAAATTTAAGTCCTGAAACGTTAAGTCATATCAGATGATGAATGAAATGGGTGAAGTGATTCTCAAATGAGCCCATGGTCCATAGAACTTAGAGTTGCCCGACATTCATTTTCCAGGATAAGAGAAAGCCTTATCCAGGTAGCTCACCCTGACCGAGATTCGAACTCAGGGCCTCTTGAACGTGAGGAATACATCGTAGGTACCATCTACGCTACCGAGACGGGCTTCTCTTCATTGACTCGGTTATTACTTATTTGTAATGTTTTCGTCTATATGCTTTGCTTCCAGTTATACAAAATTCATTCCAATAAATATAATTCTTGCCCTACTTTTATCATTAAGATTCATGCTTTGTGTTTTACTGGTGAATAAAAATACGAAGGCTATTTCTGGAAAATATAAAATACGCATTTTATTAGTCATGTAAATATCTCAAACATTAGGTATTTTAGTCGCAGTCGTTAGAGCCGTTTTTTAGAAAACAACAATAAGAAACATTTTCCATATAAAGAGCAAAGTTCTGTGGAAGACGTTGGACATGAGCAGTAATAAGCGTAATCTTTTTAATGTGCTTGTACACACTCACACAACTTTCGCCATCCACTGTGCTGCATAATTTGGCTATAAAGTGACTGCTATCAGCATTTCGTTTCTCAAGATCCTTTTTTGGACCATCTCATTAAGCAATGTGGCCTTTGTTGCATGCAGGTTATGGACACTAAACCTATCCTAAGTCACTTTTTGTTACTAATGAATGCATACAAGAAGAACCAAGACCTACATAAGGTACTTACATAAGTTAAGTACCTGCATAACGAATATCTGGAAAACGGCCAATGCTACAGAAAAACTTAGATTATATATATTGTAGGTATAGTTCAATAAGCTGCGCACCTTTTGAAATAAGTTTCGGTACATCTTTTATGATTTACAAATTACACCAAGTTATAGAAAGCTCCCTACACATGGAGCCTAGTCTTCATAGCTCCCTAGCCTTCACAGTCCTTTGCTGAAGTCAAATTTACACTTTATCATCATGCGAACATTTGCTATTTTAATCAGAATCTTAGAGCTATCTTTTACGGGGGGAGGAAGTAAAAGTTCACGAAATTGTTTCTTTTTAAAGAGCATTTCCATGAAAATCTTCAAGTTGCATCAGCTTCAATAAATATTAAGTTGCAAGCACAATAATGTGGTATGATCTAAAACCACAAGCAACAAACTTGCTTTAGAAGCAACAAGTTTAATTTGGAAAATATCTAAAAATTTAAGTACGGTAACGAGTTGTACACATTGTTTATAATTATTCATCTATTGATTGATTAAATGCCTTTCAATATTTTGAAAATTACAATATTAAAATATTTACATTGATATAAAGAATATGTAGCAAAACTATGAGTCAAGGGGCTGAAACATTTGAAAGGAGATGAACAACGTTGTTGAAAGCAGTGCACATCTGCAAAACCATAAGTAACAGACCCAAAACTGCACTGAAGAAAAAGGGGCGAGTCATTCGAGTAAGTAAATATTCCAACATGCTTGTAAAACATTTGACTTCGCCTTTAGTTAAAACACAGGTACATCTTAAGCCATTTAATTTCATTAGTGAAACGAGATATAATAATGAAGACTTAATCCACTTAAGGCGATATTAGGACAGTATCAAGATTGGTGAAGTTGGTCATTAAATAGACAGCCTGCTTTGACATTATCGGATTACTTTGTCAATTGGTGAACTAATTCGTAGATCTAATTATTCTTTAAAATTCACATAGGCAGAAAACATATATTGTCGCGTGTTGTACGAGGCTGCGTAGTAAAGAAGCATGTTAGGATCTAAATTATACAAAAGACAAGTTCAAGGCCATCCATTTCTAATTAGGTAATGAAATATTCAAGGATATGTTGCACGCCTGCTTGTTGCCCTAGTTACCAGGTTACGCAATATAAGGCCCAGAAAGTGACAAAATGAAATTAAATGTTAATAGGCCACAAAACAAAAGAGGACTTTAATAACCTGGCAAGAAAAAACGGGCGAAGAGTATATATAGAATAACAGTATTTTTATCAGCCATCATAAGAAAAAAAAACACATCATTACGCAATATTTATGTTACTGAAAACTAGGCTTTTTACTGTTAGACATGACTAATATCTGCAAGGAGTCGAATTATCTCTACTGGAGTCAATATAGCAGATCAAGCAGAAGCATAAAGTTAAAATTTGCGAAACAAAACCACATTACACGCTTACAAAAACACGCCTTCTCTATATAGTGTCAAATACATTATATTATAATCTCTTTGACTATCGATTACCTCGTAGACGGCTTAATCCGATGTTCAATTTTTCTTTAGTTATCTGAAAAACAAGAAACAAACGTACAACATTTACAATGTAAAAAACATATAATTATCTGGAATATAATATCTGGAAGTACATGTTTTAAGATGCTTTCACTCAGCAGTGCCCATTATCACCCAAAACAAACTCTCTTCTCTTAATTTTACTGAAAGCTCAATTTTGTCCTTTTGGTTTCTTTCTTTTCTGTCTGTAAAAGCTTCGTATAAGGTCGTCTTAAAGGTAATATAGTAATTATTGTGATACCAAGTACAATAATTGTAAAACTTAAAATTAAAAAGATACTGAATATTTAAGAAAAAAATAAAATCAGAAGTATCTGGTAAGTGATGTATTTTATTCCTTTGGAATTCAATGTATCTTATTGTATCTGACGAATAGAGTTCATGTAATAAATGCTATACGTGCTGAACATTTTATATCCAAAAATTGATATTTGATGCGTTACATTACACAAAATGGTGTGAATTGCAATTAAACAATTTTTATTTTATTTTATACGGCATATTTAGATTAACAAACTTAGAGCTGCTGTCTGAGTTAACAAATACAGTACTCAATTAGAAATTTTGAAAAGCGTGTTTAGATTACGTTCTGACTGTTATTACAACATTGTAATTACCTTTAAATGTACACAACAGAATTGTAAATAAGGGCGTAATTCAAATGAACCTGTAATTCATCTGATTTTGGACTCACAACCTGACTTTACACATAGGAAGTAAATAAACAAACATTGATTCATATAGGAATTCATTAATTCTCAGTAATACATTCTTTGGAAATTGATAGTTTTGTACTGAACCTATATATTTCAATTAGGGCCTGTCGTCTACCCTCGATAATTTTTGAAGAGAAGCAGTTTTTCTCTTTAGTTGTACACTTACTAAAGCAAATTTGTCAATAAGTTTACGACTGGAATTAGCCTTAATATGCCATTTTTGGAAGAAAGGATGAGCATAGTTGTAATCAAGCATCTCACATGTTGCTTCTTATTCTATTTTACACAACCTACTCATATACCATGTGTGTTTTCAGGGCAACATATTTGTATTAATGAAAAATGATCTGATGTATAATTATTAGATTTGGGAAGCCTAATATGTTTTATAAAAACCTGTATAGTGAAATAAAACCTTTCTTTCTCAAAGGATAGATAATTTTCCTAAATACAAATGTACATTCATTTCTCATCAATCAAATCTATGACACTGGACTACGCTACGGAGGGAATTCGGCTAGGAGGTCCAAGCTTAGTCTATTGTACCTATGCTTCCACCTCCGGAAGGAAGGATGAGTTGAGAGGAGACAAAGGGCGGGCCGTCCCAAGGAACCACGACAGTGCAGAGGGCAGGTTCCCTCCAGTTTACCAGTTGAAAACTCCACGGCAGGCCAGTACAACCGGCATCTCACCCTACATACTATGACCGAAAACGGCTCCATCAGACCGGGTTCGGAGACTGTAAGAGGAACTTTCACCAAGAACATGTCATCCTACCATGCATAACCGAGACACCCACCGACACTTCTATTCGGAAAGAGACCAACAAATGAGATTATGTGAAATGGAGGAACAGGAAATTTGGGGAATATAATTAATCTGCGCAGCATTCGCCTGGCGACATGGGAAAACCCCCGAAAAAAACATGGGTCAGCTAGGTCAGCCACGGGAATCGAACCTGGATCTCTGGAATGCGGGCCACAAAAGAAACCGCCTGAGCCATCCCACTCAGTAAATCTGTGAGGAATATATATATATATATATATATATATATATATATATATAATGCTCTTGAGCAGACTCTGAGCACAAAACTCTTTATTCTATCAAAAGGTCTGGCATATTTTGCTGCGTTCACACTCGTATCAAAGCCCACTGCTCGCATGGTTCTAAGCAGTTCCGATAATAAACCTTTACCACATCTTACATTGCATCCTCGTCTTGGTGAAGTTTAAAAAATGGTCCATGATTTTGTTTATTTTATATTCCGCTTAGCTCTTGAAACTTCTTAGCTCATGGTGATGATATAGCTCTGGTTTTTTTTTTTTTTAACATTGCGTAGCTTTGATAAACTTTCTACTTTAAAATACTTCAATATTTTTGTATCTCCTCTCCTAAATTTTAAACTCCACCATAATTTTTCTTGATGGTACAGACCTTGAAAAACATGTTAAAAGACATAACTCAAAGAACAGTTGAATAAATATTAAGTTATGTGTTACATCGCTCAAGAAAATAAAACATATATTTTCAAAAAATCTCCTTCCACTACAACCCCTTTAATGGAAAGTTTCCCTTTAATTTAGAAGACATCTGTAATTATTTCAGTTAAAATGTCCTATTTTTGATCAAAATTTCATATCAGCTCCCTATATGCGAATGCGCAAGAAATATGATTTAAATAGAAAAGAAACTAAGTACGCTACACAACTCAGAAGTAGATGTGATAAATCAGAAACTCTTTAAGTCCTAAAATGTTTGGGGATAGTTACGAAATATATCTCAAATATGGTTTTAGGCCCTGTCACGACAACTTAAATTAACTATGCAAACGCTTTTGAGATATATTTGGAATAAAATCAGATAGCTTGAAGGTCTTCGGAATTATTTGAGTCAAACGAGAATAAGTAACTTGAGGAGTTTGCGATAGGTATCTATTGCAATGTAATGTCCATTAACGAGCCCATGGAATGCATATAGCTGGGGAAAAAAATTGTGGAATTGAAAATTCCATCACCACGCAAGCACACACACACACGCGCATGTGTCACACTGCCTGGATACTCTGAGCTTCCGGATTCACAAAATATTACAACGTTCTTCGCAGCATCGTTGTGTAGCAACAACTCGGCTTCATCTACACTTTTCACATTAAATGTGTTCAGAACATCATGAACCACTTCTATACGTATGGGTAATTTTGACAGAATATTCCGCCTAGCTTTGTATATGTACTTACATAAACTGTGGACAACTCCAGTGGTTACTTCTTCCGTGTTTTCTCTCTTTAGTTGCTGGTATATTAGCTTTGATGGCCTTTCACATATATCTTCCGTAGTTTTTTTCTACGGATCCCAAAGTAATTGTCTCTGAATTTCGTCACTAGGTGGTACAGCGTGGTTATGGTCCTCTTGAATATCCAGGACACCTATTTCTTCCATGGAAAAGGGTTTAATACAACTTTTGCAGCTTTTAACATTGCACCTCCATCGCGCTACCCCACTTTTTAAACATTTCTGGAATCCGAAATTAACTCCTCCAGCTTTAAGTCATATCGGACAATTGGTAAAATACTGCTTAAATGAGCCTATTAGAGTTACCCGACATTCATCTATCAGGATAAGGGGACACCTTGGAAAAAACCCTAACCAGATAAGTCATCCTGACCGAGATTCGAACTCGGGACTTCTTAAACGCGAGGCAGAGGCGCTACCACCACGCTACAGAGGCGGGCAATATTGGATATTACATTCACTAACTTTCTTTATCCCTATCGTTTATTTTCATAACTTTTATATATCTACTATTCTTGGGAATTCCTATTTTTCTGCATAATTCATATTAATGCAGACGAATATTTGCAAAACTAGTGTGTGTATGTACGGGTGACCGCGGGCTGATAAAAAGTGAAAAATTGATTAAATACAAAATTTCGTATTCAAATTCATGCAATGTTTGGACACTAAAATTTTCAAGGAGATACTATGGCCCAAATGCCCTTTATGTAGGATATTTTTCGAAAATTATTTTCTCAAGACTCGGCTCTAGTGCTCTTGACTAAAATACCAAAATTTAAAACGGAATTTTCATTAAAAAACTAAACGCATATCTCGAAATTCCTGGGAATAGCCTCTACAAATCTCTTTCTTCTGAAAGGTTTTCAGCGTAAGTGGTAAACCATACTAGATTTACAAAACTTTACTTCACAAAAAATGTAGATCGCATTAAAACACATAGTTTATGTTAATATTTTGGTAGAGTTAAACATTTCCAAAATATTTCTTGTTGGTTTAAATTTTCCAAAATGATATTTTTCTCAAATGGGAAGCTGTTATTTCTTTATTTATTTTCGGATGTATTGTGTTCCAAAATTTAAATGTCGAGACCTCACCATAAATACGTTTTGAGGTCCTTTTATTCCATAGAAAAGCATTTTTAGAAAAAATCCGCGAGCGTGCGCATGTGAGTTTTTGTGTGTGAATCTGCTACCAACATAACTAAAAAATGAAGTCAGATACCAAAGTTGGTAAAGTTCCAAGGTTGAGACATGAGGATTTTCAAGAACCCCTCCGCCCACCTAAAATTACTTCTTAAGTGGATATTTATCTCAAAAACCTTTATATCTTCAAAAGTCGTAAACATGTTCAAAACATTGCTGATGATTTTTTCCCCAACTTACGTCCTCCAACGTTAAGTCATATCGGACGATGAATGAAATGGGTGGAATGATGTTCGAGTGAGCCCAGCGTCCATAGAGCTTAGAGCTACCATTCATATTTCAAGATAAGGGAAAGCCCCGGAAAGCCGTACTCAGATAACTCACTCTGACCCAGATTCGAGCTCGGAACGTGTTGAACGTAAGGCAAACACGCTACCAGGCACGTATTTAGAAGTCAGTTTCCGGGGGGGGGGGGGGGGGGGGCTCAAAATATCTACGTTGAATTCTTTGCTTTTAATAAATTAATCAGGGGTGTGTTTTTATCATGTTAGTAAAAAATAAAATCACATGTAATATATTATATTCACATGACTTTCTCCACCCAAGCTTCTACAAATTGTTCTTAGAAAAATTTGTTTTTGTCTTGTTTCTTTGGATGAAGTCTGTAGAAAGGCCTTGCTCATTGCACATTTTTTGTTCTTATACCTGGGATAAAGTGATATAAGCAATAATCATATATTTAAAAACCAAACCACTGATTGATGCATTTGAAGTATTAGTTCTCCTTGAATGAAAAAGGGAATAGGAACTTAGAAGTTAAAAATTACATACCTTTAAGTAAGTATCTCGGAGTTCTAATCAACATTATTTGTGTACTTTAACGCGTTCTACAGCTGCTGTGCAGTAACTTTTCGTTTATCTCTTAAATAACTTCATATCTGCCTGACAGTGAATAAAGACGCTAAGATGAGAAGCTTGAATAAACTTTTTCGATTTATTTTAAACTAAATTTTATTTCAAATATTTATTAAAAGTTTGAAATGATAATTCATTTGGGGGTCCGGACCCCCTGGAGCCCCCTTAAATACGTCCCTGGCTCTACCCTCTGTATAACCGACGATCAGTGATGTTTCTGCCTATAAAACTGTTCCTGTATAAGCAAGTACTCCGACCAGCCATCACATACTCCAGTGAAATATGGGGAGTAGCAGCCAAGTCTCACCTACGCCGCCTTGAAATTCTACAATCCCGATTCCTCCGCATTGCCACAGATTCCCCTTGGTACATCCCCAATCTAGTTATCCGACGTGACCTACGTATTCCCACAATAACAGACTACATCCATAACCTTTCACGTTCCTTCTATCAAAACCTCTCCCACAACTTCAACTCCCTCATCCGCGGTCTAGGTGAGTACGGCATCAATCTTGGAGAGCGCTACAAACGCCCGTGACTGCTTCTAGGCACATAAAATAACACATCATATGGCTTATATATAGCTCCAACCTCATCTTCTGCCGCATATTATCCTTCCTTACAAAACACTCCACTGCCAGTAGAGGGCCTAGCCCTGATCTGGCTTGAGACCGAAGGCCTGACATTCAGATCTTTAATGTCCAGTCATGTGTGTGTGCGTGTGTGTGTGTGTGTGTGTGTGTGTGTGTGTGTGTGTGTGTGTGTGTGTGTGTGTGTGTGTGTGTGTGTGTCATGGATTTCAAAGGCGTCGCGACTGGACATTGAAGATCTGAATGTCAGACCTTCGGTCTCAAGCCAGATCAGGGCTAGGCCCTCTACTGGCAGTGGCGTGTTTTGTAAGCAAGGACAATATACGGCAGAAGATGAGGTTGAAGTTATATATTTTATGTCCGAAAAATGATTGCTCACTTTTTGTGTAAATGTCACCCTCCTACTACATACTGCTTTACAAATACACAAACTAAATGCTGCTAACATAGGAATAAATAAAGGCTTCAAAAAGTTCAATCAAGATATTTTACTCTCTGAATTCTCTATTAAATCTCGGATGTAACAATCACAACAATCTTTTGTCATCACATAAACAACTAAGTATATTACGAATCATAAAATAACGTATTGGATATGTGTGACAGTACATGGAGTTGTGCATATGTACTAAATAGTAAAGCAATTTTTTTGAGATTTAAATACCTGGAAGTGTTACCTAATTAACATGAGTTTAAAAGGCCGAAATCTCACTTACCAGGAAGCTAAACATATTATCCAAAATGGCGAAGTCACCACCATAGATGTTAGAGGTCGAACTGAAATAATATCAGAAGCATCTATTCCAGGCAGTGTAAATGTTCCTCTAACTCAACTTTCGGCCGCTTTACAAAGACTTCCCGACGCAGAGTTCAAAACGCAATATAGAGTTTACAGGCCAGACAAAACGGCCAACATCATGTTTATCTGTAGTTCTGTGGACGGAGTAAACGAGCCATGGAAATGACAAAGTTTGGTTTTGAAAACTCCTGGATTGCGAGACTGGAAGAGGCATCATTACACATAATGGACTTGGTTTGCTTGTATGTTTGGATGAATATATGGATGTTAATTACCTTATTAGCGGCTTATCTCGTGGTTTAATAGTTTGTGGTTATAAAACTTCCTCAAGCGACTTTAATAACTTTGTAAACATTTAACCGTTATTACAAAAAAAAAACTGGAAAATTAAAGGTCTTCAGATATCACAAAGAACAAAATGAAACCTTCACAAATAACATAGTTTGAAATTATTTCTCTTGAATGAAGTTGTGACTTCCATGTTATTACATCCACGCTGCTATTCATGTAGATTACACACATTAATACAGTCCATTGCAGTTCACCATCGATGAAAATGCAGTTTTGTAGACATATGAAGTGCAAAAGAGAAGAAGTTGAATATTCTAATGAGTTCGTTATCCAGCATCTTCATCGTTGAAAGTCATCTTTGAATTGGTTTTGAAAATCGCTCAGTTAATTGATTTTGAAACTTTGCAATTAAGGCTGAAAGTGTTCTGTTAAATAGTTCATCTGTGGATGAAAGCCCCAAACTATTACATGACGGGATGTGGTTAATTTATGAGTTCACAAACATTCATTTACAAACGTTATGCTTACATGTTAATGCGAACGTATGTGTGAAACACTGCTATCAACGCTTCATACACTTAGAAATATCACTTGTCTAGTAATCTAAGTATGTAATGCGTTGCATTTTATGTCTCTGAAGCAATATTGTTATTTTATTTTCTTACAAGAAGTGAAAATAAACGCTTAGCCATCCAGTGGTGAAGTTTAATACAGTTTGAACAAATACATGTGCCAGTAGATGTGCTGCCATCTGGTGTTACATTTTATGTAATAAGCTGCATTCGCTTTTTTAGAGGTGTGAGCAACCAGAAGCATATTCTCTATTCAAAACCATACATAGAAATATAAATCATTTATTTTAATAATAA